>CM030849.1:12371786-12811786 GCA_018105865.1 Metaphire vulgaris
GACTATCGACTGAACGCACTAATAATTCTAAAAGTGAGAGTCGGCGAATTCAATCAAGGAAAGAACAATTGCACGAGACTATTTCCAAGTACAAATCGACAAAACACACACGCTAAAACACATAACCACACGGAAACAACATCAACCACACACACACACAAACACACACACACAAACACACACACACAAACACAAAAACACAAACACACAAACACACACACTTCTAGCAACGACCACCGCGTATACAGTAAAAGCAACATCCGAAGTAGAGCGAATCTTCTTATACTAAGCGGGGAGGACTTCAATATTCCCCCCGAACATCCGTAGCAACTTGGCGGATAATTCCGCAGAGTGGGAAGGGATGAGGTAGGCCTAAGGGGGGGAGAGACTCCGGGTGGGTAGGCAGGAGCTTTGGTGCGTTGTTAAGACGCCGCGTATTGATCGAAACGAACGATTTTCCTCGGCGCCGAAGGCAAGAAACGGTTTTCTCGAGAAATTTGCTTAAATTGCCGAGGCATCAACGCGTATTACACGAAGCGGCAAGTAAGTGAATAAACGTGTATATGGACCGCTCGCTACATTAGGTAATGGACAGCAGGTTCTGTATCGTAAAGCGGAGAATTGAATTTCTAGATTCGTTTTAAAATTATTAATGTACCGGGCGGCAACCATCATTGGCGCCTACGGAATTTTTTTTCGTGGGGGTGCAAAACACAATGGTCACGGGGTAGTAATTTAGCAAGGTTTTTTCCACAGGCAAAATTTGACAATTTTAAAAGATTGACAGATTGTCAGGTAAAATTCGGATTCAAAATAGGTTTTCACAAGCAAAAAAGTAACTCCGAAAGTCCGGTGGGGGGATACATCTCCACTCATCCCTCCACGTGGAACCGCCGCTGTTAGTAGGCCAACCTATCTGCTGTTAGATTTCCGTTCCATTTTTGTAAGACGAGCGACATAGTTCGGCGAGGGAAGGCGAACACTCGAAAGGAAATGAGAAATAAACAGCCAAGGTCTCTTCTCAAGAATCAAATGTGAAGAAGGAGGAGGAAGCGGCTGGACGGAAATTATTAGGAAATGCGACACTGAACTGCTGGACGAGACCCGATCCTGATCACTCTCGTTGTCTCTCTCTCTAACTCGGTCGCCTCCTGTCTATCTGCCTGTCTCCCTCTATCTTTCTCTCTCTCTCTCTATCTCCCATTTCCCCTGACTCTGTCTCTATGTGTCTCTCTCTCTCTTCTCTCTCTCTAACTCTCTCTCTCTCTCTCCCACCCCATCTCTCTCTCTTTCTTTCTCCTCTCTCTCTTTCTCTCTCTCTCTCCTCTCTCTCTCTCTCTCTCCTCTCTCTCTCTCTTTCTCTCTCTCTCTCCGCTCTCTCTCTTCTCTCTCTCTCTTTCTCGCTCTCTCTCCGCTCTCTCCCCCTCTCTCTCTATCTCTCTTTCTCTCTCTCCGCGCTCTCTCTCTCTCTATCTCTCTCTCTTTCTCTTTCTCTCTCTCTCTCTTTTCTCTCTCACCCTCTTTCTTTGGAGGTCACCATTTTACTCTATTAACTCAGCCTTATCTGAATCCATCATATTGCCGAGTGCTCATAATGAGCATAGCAATGGAGTTCTTTCGATCAAATGCAGAATGTCGAAATTTTTTCAAACACAAAAATCAAGTAATTCTCTGCAAATGGACGCAAGTGAGATTAAATTGTCGCTAGCGGAAAAATTTTCTTGCTTTTGCAAAGTAACTACACATAATTGCGTATTTTTCTCCTACTGTAAACTGTAGACTATTTTTCTCACAAGCAAACGATCTATTGATTATATTCGGTCTGGCCATTCGTAGGCGTCGCGTAATGGAAGTCCGGGGTGCCCAGGCATCTCCCAAAATTCTTGTGTCTAAAACATTTCAAAGCATTACGTGATAAGGAAAAAATAAAATAGTCTAATTATCGTTTATAATTGTTGCGTTTGCGTTTAATAGTACTACACTCAACTCTAACTTAATTAGTAAAAGACAGATTTGCTTTCTTAATTGTTAACAGATACTTTGAGAGAAAAATTTTATACGTCATCAGTAACATTTTATATCAGGGAGCCAAGGAAGGAACATCCCCCCACAAAAATTGCAGCGCGACGCCACTGACGTCATTCTTTGAAGGATTCACCATACACCATCTCTGCCCAGAGAGAAAAGTGCTCGCAGTCAAAATGACGTCTATCCAGACTGTTGGACTGAAGGGTCAAGCAACCAAAGTGTCTAGTGATACTGTAATAGCAGGGTTTTCCAAACATTTCGGAAACGCGGCCCACTACAGCGGTTTTGTAACGTGCCGAGACCCAAATCATAGCATGCATTATCAAAAAATGCATTCGTCCGCCATCTGGTGAACGTTATTTGACAAGAATTTTCTGGGTTTTGAATAAATGGCAAAACAAAAGCTCTGATTCAATTCGAATGAAAACATAGCGAATACATGAAGCAGAATTGTTCATATTTTTGCCAAATAACCAAAAAGGAGAAAAATTGATGTTGAAATTTTTTAAAATTATCTTTTAAAATACTTACCGTGACATACCTTTATTACGCGTTTTAAAAATTCTATGAGTATGAGAAAATTGCTTTACCGTCAGGTCAAATGAAAAAAGTGTCCTCTATTCTCTATTGTTAGTGGAGTTTCAGAGCAAAATGGTCGGAATACGCTTTCCTTGCGTTATTACAAAATAAGAGTAATCTTAACAAGTATTCTGTAGGGCGTAGGCCAAGGTTTTCCAAACCTTTTGGAACTGCGACCCTCTTCAGTGGCGTTGACAAAGCACTATTCGTTTTAATATAGGCCGTGTATGAAGGATTGTAGGCATATACATTTCTTAAACCTAAGTCTACTTTCAAGGCTTGCGACATTGTGGTATTGGTTGGAAAATGAGACTTTTGAATCTATTTTCGCGCTACTCCGCGACCCATTAGACTGAGCCCTACGACCTACTTTTGGGTAGCGACCCACAGTTTGGGAAACACTGCTGTACAGCAACATGGAAGCAGAGTAGTCTACCCCACTCCAGTCAATTTGGGATAACATAACTACTCCAATCTGGTAGAATTAGAGCTGGTCTCTAAAATTCGGTGTAGATCGATATCTGAAATCCATCAATGGTAGAGACGGCTCAATAGAAATATCTGTTATTTTACACCAGATTTGAAGATAAAATAAAAAATAGGTCTGCTATAGGCGTAGCCAAGTTTTTTGTTGGGGGTATAATGTGATTTGAGGGTAGGCCTATAAATCTTAAAAACTTAGAAAATCTTAAAACCCACATTAAAAACTTTACGGTAGTCTGATTTGAGGGGGTTTATACCGATATACCCCCTTGTCGCTACGCCCCTGACGTCTACTAGTATTTCGTTGTCTCTAGTAGTAGTAGTAGTAGTAGTATTAGTATTAGTAGTAGTAGTAGTAGTAGTAGTAGTAGTAGTAGTAGTAGTAGTAGTAGGAGTAGGAGTAGGAGTGGTAGTGGTGGTAAAAGTAGGCCGCATAATGTCTCTGCGCAGTTTGATCGCTGTGTTTCTATCTCGTTGATTTGGACATCTTGTGGCCGAACAGATTTTGGAACTACAGTATTTACCGGAATTGCCTTTTACAGTGTAGACCTTATGCTGTCATTGGTCGATTTCACGAAAATGCGGCCGAAGGTTCGAACTACTACTACTACCAGTGGCGGCTCCAGGATTTGGCAAGTGGGAGGCCGTTAAGGTGGCAACTTCTAATCATGGGGGGACAATCATTTGTTGGTATGTATGTAGCATTATGTATAGGTCCCAACAGGGGGCCACTGGGGAGCACTCAATACGGGGGCACGGGCCGCCCTGGCTCCCCCGGTGGAGTCGCCACTGACTACTACTACTACTACTACTACTACTACTACTACTACTACTACTACTACTACTACTACTACTACTACTGCTGCCACCACCACCATCATCGCCAACCCCACAATCATCATCATCACCACCACCACCACCACTACTACTACTACTCCATAATCTTTAACCTCGTTTCTGGTCGGGCCGTACTGCGACCGGCGTTGGGGTGGGGCTGATGAAGCCCCCCCTCCCCTCAAAAGCCACCCAGCAAATGGAAGATTGGCTCCGCCGTTTGACGAACACAATGACTCAATCAAACCAGAGTCACGCCAGCAATTCATGTCACCGAATGCGCACGTTTAATATATTCGCCTCCCCACCACCACCACCACCACCACCATCGCCACCACTACGTCGACCCTATTCAACCGCTTTTCCATCATCTTTTCCACCGCATCCATCCATCCATTCATCCATCCATCCGTCCATCCGTCCATCCCATCCACGGAATCTCGGATGCGTCTTCCGTTTATCCATTTCCCACTCCGTAAATCGTTTATGCACCCGTCTTTACGGCTCTTCCATCATCCGCCCTCCGCTCGCTCTTCTGCCTCCCCGTCACACGCCCTCCTCCTTCTACTTCTCCTCCTCCTCCTCCTCCTCCTCCTTCGGCAAACTGTTTGCTCAGCTAATGGCGGTGCCATCGCTATTAGACTCACACACGACACGCATCTTGCATTCGGACAAGTAAGGGACAGATTTATACCCCTCCCGCCCAACCCCCAACCCCTATTTCGACCAACAGAACTCTCTCTCATATCTCTCTCTCTCTCTCTCTCTCTCTCTCTATCTATCTATCTATCTGCCGCGTATTTGCCCTGCTTTCTCCTCCGTCCCTGGCCGATGATGGCGTGGGTGGGTGGGTGCGGTGGGGGTGGGGGTGGGGTGTCTTCCTCGCAGCCTTTCATCCTCGTCCGTCTTTTCCTCTGTCTCGTATTCTTCATCCGGCGTCCATTGGATTACGACAGGAGCAAACCGCACGCGGTCCGGTAATATATTAAACTCACGGTTCGTGGTTGAGTGAAAATTTCGATTTCTCCATCGATTATTTCAAATCCGCGAACGCAACGACAACGTTTGAACGATTTATACTGAAATTTGCAAATGTCATGGACGACACACAAACCATTATAACGCCTCAAAATCATGAAATATAATATAATATAATATAATATAATATAATATAATATAATATAATATAATATAATATAATATAATATAATATAATATAATATAATATAATATAATATAATATAATATAATATAATATAATATAATATAATATAATATAATATAATATAATATAATATAATATAATATAATATAATATAATATAATATAATATAATATAATATAATATAATATAATATAATATAATATAATATAATATAATATAATATAATATAATATAATATAATATAATATAATATAATATAATATAATATAATATAATATAATATAATAATAATGTGTAATAATACAATATTGTAATAATACTGCTTTGTTAGTGAGATAGAGAACTTGGATGCAAGATATTTTTAATAATAATAATAATAATAATAATAATAATAATAATAATATTATTATTATTATTATTATTATTATTATTATTATCATCATCATCATTATCATTATTATTAACTGGGTTTTAATTGATTTGATAAAATGTCACTTGTGTTAAAAATTATTGAAAACTTAGTCCAGAGTTGGTCAACCCGCGGGCCACATACGGCCCTACGGCTTCTAATTGGCGGCCTGCAGGCTATCTTTCTAAATACATTTTATTTGTTCGATTTATGCATACAACATTGAGTCATGACTAAGACTTTCAATTCCTTTGCCTAATTTAGTAAAATAGTAAATTACTTTTTCATTGCTGTTTAATTGTAACTGTTACCAGTTACTGTTACCAGTTACTGTTACCAGTTACTGTTACCAGTTACAGTTACCAGTTACTGTTACCAGTTACTGTCGTTACGTGACTGCAGTGATTGTCACTACTCTTGAAAACAATGTGTACGGAAGTCAACAAAAAAACATGTGGCCCTCGACACGCTGATCAAAATTTTATGGCCCTCTTGCAACAAAACGTTGGCCTCCCCCTGGATTAGACGATGACATCTTTTCTTGTCATCGCTCGTCACAAGAAATAATTATAGTGGCATTTTTGGATTAGAGTCAAATAAAGATCGCCACCAAAATTCTCTCTAAAACTACACACCCAATCGTAAAATCACCCGTCCCCGAAATGTTTCCTTCGTGTGTCGTCTATACTGCGTGGACTGTAGGGTATCACGGGGTAAGATGTGCACCGTAGGCAATTTGTTTATATTTTAAAACGATAAATGCGTGATGTACGTGATGACTGATGTGTGCATCTTACCCCATCTTACCCTGCATGCATTTCGTTTCATTTGATCGCAAACGATGTCCCTGTGCATACCGTGCGAGCGCTTCTCTGCATCAAACGCACTTTTGACTGGACGTCGACGACTGACGCGGATAAACCGCGCTTACGAGAGACGGCGCGAACGAGGCTTTCAACGCGGCACTTTTCTGCTCATAAATGGCCTAATTTATCTAGCGCCGCCTTGAGAGAGCGCCGCCGTGACGGAAATAAGACAGGGTTAAGTGACGAGAGAGAGGAGAAGGAGGAGGAGGAGGAGTAGGCGGCACCGGGCGGGGGCTCGATGGGGGTTGAACAGCCAGGACGGATGCGGATTTTATAGTGTTCTATAAAAGAACGTGGAAAGCTTCGACTAATCCGTCTGCGGCGAGAGACCGGTTTGCCGGCTTCAAAGAACATCTGCACACGGCCGCTGACCGGATATCACGTGCGCTGTCACGTGATTAGTTCGTAATCACGGTGTCGGTGAGTCGCCGGATCTGGTTACGTCAGACGACACCTAGCGGCAAACACGTCGCGTCGTTCTTGTTCGGCGTTCTTGTCAGACGAGACAGCAGAGTCTCTAGGCACAGAGTCACGAAATTCCACGTGTGTACTTCCGGTACTTCTTCTTCTTCCTCTTCTTCTTCGTTTCCAGACGAGCTGTGTCGTCGCCATCAGCACATGTGTCGACACCGAATCTGTCTCTAGCCACACCCAAGAATTATGTTGTCCTTTCCAGCTTCCATTTCGTGTGGGTCCGTAACAGCAAAAAATGCCCGATACGGTCGATGAAGTTTTACCTCAGAACGTTTTTGAATAATAAAAATGATAGAAATCAAGAACAAAATCCGAAAATTTGACAGAATCTCGTGTTAACAAAAGTGTTATTTATGCAGTTTTTCGAAAGGGTTACAAACTCCTAGTTGTTCTTGTAATCTTATTTTTCACTGAAGAAGAAGATTCCTCTATCTTCTTCTTTTATTATTAAAGAACGAAACTCATTAGCGTTTAATCGCAATTTTATTTTTAATAATTGAAAATAAGTATTTCGCAGACTTCAACCTATCCCTTCTTTTCGGGGGAGGGGTCGTAACTCCAACTAGCAATACAAGGGGCGTAGCCAGAGCTCATCGACATTGGGGGGGGCGGTAGTCCGACGGAGCGGGTTCAAGCCCCGTTAGCACCACTCGCGTTTTACACGCAGGCAGCCAGTGGCATAGCTAGGAGGGAGGGGTTAAACCCCCTTGTCTGTCTACGAAACAAATTTTTAATTGTGTTTTCATACATTTTTAAATTTTCGGACGCGGTTTTGGGGGTCAAATTCCCCTTGGCTGCCGGCCTAAAATAATTTGTAAGCGCTATAGAATGTAAAGAAGTAAGGTGACGACTTTCTTTTGCTTGTCAGCACATCTGCAAAGGAAAAAACTACAATAGGAAAGATGGATATGACCTTTTTTGCTTGTCAAGATTTTTCGAAGTCGGTTATGATCAAAACCAACCCCCTTGTGGAAATCCTGGCTACGCCACTGCAGGCAGCAATACCTCCTAGGCCACTTTAAATCAGAGTTGTCCATGGGTCCATTTTTAAGAACCCAATCCAACCCAACCCACAGAATCTCCAACCCAACCCATGCCGGTAGTAGTGTTACTTGACACAACCCAACCCACCGTAACACAGTACAACCAGGACTTATTTTCTCACCCAACCCAACCCAACCCACCATTACTATGGACAAGTCTGACCCAACCCAATCCAACCCGACCCAACCCATGGGTTAACCCAACCCATGGACATCTCTGCTTTAAATCACGCTAAGGTTTTGCGTTATAGTTTAGTTTAAAGAGTTTTCCGCACATTCGCGTATTCTCTTCGCTAATATAATGCTACCTATTCTCTCTCTCTCTCCCAAAAAATTACTCAACAGTTTTGCGTAAATCACACTACCAGCCAGAATATGGGGGGGGGGTCAGGGGGCCAGAGGGTGGGGTGGAAGCTGGGCCCCCGTGTCTACGCCAAATCCTCCAGCGGTCTCTTCCATTTGCGTAACGCCCCATCGCCTAACGATGAAACATGGCCGTGCGTACTGTATGCATACGCTGCGGTCTGTGAATATCTGATAGGAGAAAAGCGGCGTTGCGAAGGATTTTTTCCCCTACAAGAAATTCCGCAAACAATCCCTGGTGCTCGCTCGCGGGAAGAATTACAATGGACGTCATGTTGAGTGCCCCCGTCGGTCGGTCGGTCGGTCGGTCGGTCAACAATTCGGACGGGATAACTAGGAGTGACACACGAATGATGCGAACCCGTCTCGGACGGAGTGAAGCTGATTGGTAAGGCCGGAGGAGACGCGGCGGACGGCGGAGTGTGGGTGGGTGGGTGGGGTGGGGGTGGGGGGGGGTCTAATGTAGCGGCCACTGAATAGTCCGTTACATAAGTCCTAATTGCTCGGGTTTCAAAGATAAAGTTGCATCGGGTACGATGTCTGGTGATCGCGCCCGCACATTAGGGCAAGAGGGGAACTTGCCCCCTCCCCCCTTCCATGGAAAATGCAAATGCCAATATTTCACAGTGAGACGATTTGCTTTATTGTCCTTTTTTTAGCTAACGATCAATAGTGACAACCTCTTTTGCTTGTCATGGATTTTCTGATATTGAGATTTTTCGAAAGTTTATGTTCAGGGGCGCCATCGGTATGTTTTGTCCCCGGGCGCCGAGCACCCTAGCTACGCCCCTGGTAGATTAGCCTACTACAGAGTTTCCCAAACATTTTGGAACCGCGGCCCACTTCAGCGGTCTTGTAACGTGCCGCGACCCTAAATATAACGTAATATTTTCAAAATGCACTAGGCCATCTGGCGAACGTTAGTTGAAAAGAATCTTATGAGTTTCGAATAAATGGCAAAAGAAAAGCTCTGATTCAATTCGAATGAAAATATGGCAAATATATTAGACATAATAATTCCTATATTTGCCATATAAGGCAAAATGAGAGAAATAGATATTGAAATTTGTTGGAAATTATCTTTTTAAAATTTTGCCACAACATATCTTTGTTACGCGTCTTAAAAGTCCTATGAGTATGGCAACATCGCTTAACTGACAGGTTATTCATTCTGTCGAAAAAGATTCCCTGTTGTTAGTGGAGTTTCACAGCAAACTGGTCGGAATACGCTTTCCTTGCGTTGTTGCGATATAAGGTTAATTTTTAAAGTACTATAGGCCAGTGATTCCCAAATTCAATGTTGACAGTGCTGGCTTTTTCCAACCAGTTCTGGTATTTTTGGCCTCGTCTGGTTGGCTGTTTTTTTGCGGAATCTAGTTGTTTTTGCACAATCTCATATTTTCATAATCTTTCCCCATGTTGAACTCCTCCACATTTTGCACCCTCTCCCTATACATAGGTAGAAATTAACTTCTCTAATCCATCGTGCTTGAGATATTAGGTAATTTCTAGCCATAGCCACAGGGCGTACGTTGGCTAAAGTCGTCAACGCTATGAAAATCATGATATGTGTTTTAACAAATGCAAGAGTCCGAACAATAATACTCTCGCGCCCCATTGCCCACCAGTCAGCAAGCAATTGTGTTCAAATCTAATGTGTGTAATTTCAGTCTTTTGTCTGAGCGGTTGTTTAAAAAAAATTGTTATGCAGGCTATATAGATAAATGCGTGCGCAGTCAGTCGAGACCCTGCCCTCCTAGTATGCATCACGGTACGCAAAATCTGCTAAATCCAATCACTCCGTTCCTCTCAGTGCGCACGTAATATATGGATGACCCCCTATGCAAACATCCGACTGCATGGACTCGAATGCCAAACACATTATAACTGCGTAAACAACCACGTTCATAAATAAAATCATAACTGAGAGCCCGAAAATTGTTGGATTTTCTGGGGAGTTAATGGATGCGGCTAATTTCTCCCATTGGAGATCATTTTGATTTTTATCGTTGCCTCCCCCCCCCCCCAACCGATGGTCTGAAATGTTGAGGCTTCTTAGAAGAATCGAAAGTTGCAAAACCGGGAAAATGTCCACCTTTAAAAGTAGGGTGGCGGTTCTGAAGACTGAAGACAGCACAGGGGCTTTAAATATTAACACGTGGCGGTGCTGTAGGGTTATTTAAATGTATGGCCCATGTCGAGAACTAGGGGTCTAAAACGCCACCCCTACCCTACCCACCCAACCGCACCCACCCTCATCCACCGCCCAGAGCATTCGAACACCCTACTCAGAAGCTCACACGCAGCAAGACATTCATTAAGATGTCTCTCTGCTCTCTCCATCCATTGTGATTTTCCGCGTCGCTTTCCATCGTTCGGTGTCATCTTGCACCGGGTGCTGGCTGTTAGGCAATCGAGGCTAAGCGTGGTCTTAGTGTGACACACTGGCGACAGGTCAGAGGTCAAATGAAGCGCCACCCGTCGACAGGAAGCGAAACAAACAATGAAGACGCTGTAGGATCCATCGAAGGTAGAATTATCAGCCATAAAAAGCAAAATAAAGAGGCACCTCTCTCTCTCTCTCTCTCTCTCTCTTCCTCTGTCTCTCTCTGCCTCTCTCTCTCTCTCTTCCTCTGTCTCTCTCTGCCTCTCTCTCTCTCTCTTCCTCTGTCTCTCTCTTCCTCTCTCTTTTTCTATGCCTCTCTCTGTCTCTGTCTGTTTCTGTCTGTCTGTCTGTCTGTCTCTCTCTCTTCCTCTGTCTCTCTCTGCCTCTCTCTTTTTCTATGCCTCTCTCTGTCTCTGTCTGTTTCTGTCTGTCTGTCTGTCTGTCTCTCTCTATCTTCCTCTGTCTCTGTCTCTCTGTCTCTCTCTCTCTTCCTCTGTCTCTCTCTCTGCCTCTCTCTTTTTCTATGCCTCTCTCTGTCTCTGTCTCTGTCTGTTTCTGTCTGTCTGTCTGTCTCTCTCTCTCTTCCTCTGTCTCTCTCTCTCTCTCTTCCTCTGTCTCTCTCTGCCTCTCTCTTTTTCTATGCCTCTCTGTCTCTGTCTGTTTCGGTCTGTCTGTCTGTCTCTGTTTCTGTCTCTCTCTTCCTCTGTCTCTCTCTCTCTTCCTCTTCTCTCTCTGCCTCTCTCAGCTTTTCTATGCCTCTATCTGTCTCTGTCTGTATGTATGTCTGCCTGTCTGTTTCTGTCTCTCTGTCTCTCTTTCTTTCTATATCGTTTGTCCCACGCGTGAATGAGCCGATAACCCACGTCTGGTCTGTTTGTGACGATACGACGACGTGTGTTTCTACGCACTTGCCTACTTACTGAATTTCTGGCTATAATATAACAACAACTGCTACTGTTACTGTTATACTATTACAACTAATACTACAACAACATCATATACTACTACTACCACTACTATTATTATTACTAAAGCTGGTAAAAGGCATACTATTACTACTAACTACTACTACTACTACTACTACTACTACTACTACTACTACTACTACTACTACTACTACTACCACTACCACTACCACTACCACTACCACTACCACTACTACTACTACTACTACTACTACTACTACTACTACTACTACTACTGACAGACAAACATTTCGCTCCTTAAAAGGTCTTCCAAATACTTGAGGCCTAAACATTCCCCTGAACACGATGGCTTTCCAAGTGCCTTTCTGAGGACTCTTGCTCGAGACGTATGTGACCCGCTTGCGTTCATATTCAATGGCTCCATGCTTGACAACGGCCTTCCGAAGGCATGGCCACATGCCAACGTTATTACCATTCACAAAAGACCGTACGTGCGACTCCAACAATTAATTATCGTCCGATGTCCCTCACGTGTGTCTGCTGCAGAGTAATGGAAACTATTATCAACAGACGCATTATTGGCCACTTTCAAAGAAATAACCTAATAAATAAGCATCAACACGGATTTCTTAAACAGCATTCTACCTGTACTAACCTCCTGGAATCTGTAAATGACTGGACAAAAGCACTTAACAATAGACAGACTACTTAAGAATAGACAGACTATCGACGTTAGTGCCTATATATATATATATATATATATATATATATATATATATATATATATATATATATATATATATATATATATATATATGTTACAGTCAAAGTGTAAAATCAGGCAATGTTGACATTACCTGAAATTTTTAGGCAATGTCGACATATCCCGATTCAATCGGGCAATGTCGACATTGACTGAAATTGTTAGGCATTGTTTAACAATGCCTGAAATTTAAATTTGCTCAGATTTTCTACACACTTTGCCTGAAATCTTTATCTGTGATGGAATAGCAGCAGGTAAATGTCGGCATATGTTGAAATTGCCTAAAAATTTCAGGCAATGTCAACATTTCCTGATTTCACACTTTGACTGTAACATATATAGCCTATTATTAAACTGACAATTTCTTGTGCGCCATATTACCAAAATGTCAGGAGCAAGGGCACATTACAGAGTCCAATAAAAATAAATAAAATAACAGTCATCATATATACAGTACATATCGATTTTCAGAAAGCCTTTGATTCTGTCTCACATCCAAAGCTACTAGTTAAAATTAAAACCCGTGCAATTGGCGGAAATGTTCTTGCTAGGACAACCGCTTTCCTAAGTAACCGCACACGCAGTCTGTTCAGCTAGCAAACTTAAAGTCAGCAACTACTGAGGTCACCAGCGGAGTTCCTCAAGGCAGTGTACTTGGTCCCACTCTCCTCCTTATTTTCATAAACGATATCACACCCATACTCCAAGACTTTGATGTTGAACTTAAACTCTCTGCCGATAATAGCAAATTATGCAGCTCATTTAGGCCCTACATGTGATTCGTCAGAGAACCTAGCTACAGCTCAGTCTGCCAGCGTCTATCCGGTTGGGTAAAAACATGGCAACTTCCAGTAGCAGTCAATATATGGTTCGACCTTAGAATTTCCAAGTCTATGCCTTCCGTAAAATCACCTCAGCCTAAATACACACTTTTCAATACACCACTACCCTGGACGACACTACTACTACTACTACTACTACTACTACTACTACCACTACCACTACCACCACCACCACTACTACTACTACTACTACTACTACTACTACTACTACTGTTGCTGCTTCTGCTGCTTCTGCTGCTTCTGCTGCTATGTGAAAATACAACGGGATAAAAAAGATTGGTACGCGAAGGTTAGGATTGCTGGGGTCGGCCATGACATTCTGATATTATTTATTGTCACTGTTCATTAAGAGTTATTTCAGATGTCAGATATCCCGTGCCTAGAAAAATCTAAGGTTTCTGACACCGACAGTGTCGTAGTTCCCGGCAGTGGGCGGTACGTGAAGTGCCAGCAGCAAAATCGATGCCGTGAACGCCAGAGCAGGATCAACAGTTAGATAAGTGCAGAAGTAGTGCTATAGGAGTGCGGTGAGAGTGAGCCGAGAGGCAGCGACATGCAGAGTAATCGGTCAGTCTTAAGCGTCGCGAATTCCTTTCTTCCCGATTTTCCTGAGTCATTAAACGACAAGCGAAGGGGAGAAGACGGAAGCAGTAGAAGAGGGGGACGTGGACACCCAAAGCAGCCGTAGCTGCCCCGAAGATGGGAAGGGGTTGATTACCGGGGGGAGGGTGGACTTCCATCCGTCAACCTTGCCTCTCGACCGTTAGACGGACCGGCCAAGCGAAGAACAGGCAACAAGAAGGGCATCTCTCGGTACAACGTCACTTCCGCTCGAAGACGGCGTCCAATCAGACGCTTGGAAAAAGAATAGTCGTTGTGTCATGTGTGCATAGGCGGCTCCAAAGGGGACCCGGGTTACCCGTGCCCCCAGTGAATGCCTGCCCCCCTCATCAAGGACGATATTCTTCCTGTATGGGCTGATTTATGAGAAACAGTTTGCCCCTGTGCTTAGAAGTTGCCAACTCAACGCCACCCCCATTTGCCAAATCCCGGAGCCGCCACTGGTGTCGTGATCGAGCTTCGAATCGTTTCGTTCAAAGGAGAGAGTCGACCACCGTCCATGCAGTGACAATGACTTTACGATGACATCATGCGTGATGTCAGCGATGTTGCTGCTGCGTTGTTGGATTATGCCCCAAAGTCTTCTGAGATGTGACTGCGTGATTATTTTGGGAGGGCTCGAAAAGACAAATGGAGTCTTGGTTTTAGTCGATTTCATTCGAGAATTGGGAACTTCGGTCTCGGAATTTGGATTTTAACAAAATTAATAGGTTTTCGCCTGTCAAAATTGTAATTGCGAACATCCACAGTTTCAGGGTTCTGTTTCAACTTGGATATTTTAGTAAAATTTTTAACTGCGAGTATAAATACGACTGGTGTTTTGGAAATCAATTTTTGTGTATAACATGTTTTTGGTTTTTCATCGACTATGTCTTGCGTTACAGAGGTTGCTGTAGAAGTCATGGTTTCTAGGTAGCCTCTCTACATCTCTATCTATCTATCTGTCTAGCCGTCTCTATGCATTGAACTGTGTCTCTTCCCCTCCAGCCAAGACGATTTGCCCCCCCCCTCCCCAAAGGCCAGAGGTATGGATAAAACGCAGGGAATAGGGATTTTACGCTCTTAAATCCTCAGTCTTACGAGCAAAAAGATAAGACATGAAAATTTATTTTTTATTCTTAATTTCTATACCATTTTTGGTGTCCCTCATCTTCGGCGCAAGGGGGCATTTTCCCCATGCCCCTCGCAACGACACTGGGGTCGCATCTTCTATTCTGGACCAAACTCCAGATTGCAATTTATATTACTCTAATTATTTCTGGATCTGAAGCAATGGGCGTGTTCCCACTTTTCTGGAACACTAGCCATCCCACGGATTAGAGGAGTACATTTGCTAGTACTTGGGGCCAATAGCTGTTTGTAAAATGTCTCAACATAGCTAAGTCTTGGGAGTATCTGTGGTGGCCTAGATCAAACACGGGTTGTTGAGGCACGCGGTTGCTCTGCTCCGTCTAAATCTATCTCTACTGGAGTTGGGCCGAATCAGGCATGGGCATTGTCCCATTTTAAAAAACCCAAACCAACCTAACTCATCACGATTCAGAACCAACGAAACCCAACCCAAAATAACAATAGGGTCACTTTACCCAACCCAACCCAACCTAACGTAATATATTACAACTTCTTAAACCATGACTTATTTATATGACTCAACCCACCATAAACATGGAAATGTCTGACCCAACCCAACCCATGGGTGAACCCACCCCAAGTCCACATCTAAGCTGAAACGCAACTGAGTATCCATGCTTCATTCTCTTCCAGTTGACCGAATCATGTGCCGCTTTATGCGCCGCACTTTAAAAGCTCTACATAAATTGAACAATTATTTTTCGTCTCCCGATCATGAATATTCATCGATGTTGATTAGGACGGCGCCTGATTCCCCACGCCCGACTATCAGTCCGGAACATCCATTGTCACGCATTAATCAATCGGCCAATACTAAATAACGCCGTCTATGAAATATAGGCTATACAATTGCTTCTACGCAAACTTTACGCCGCTAATACGAGCCTTCGTTTAATAATAATCAAAGATACAAACACATAATAATAACAGTAGTAGTAGTAATAATAATAATAAAAGTATTAGTATTAGTATTTGTAGTAGTAGTAGTAGTAGTAGTAGTAGTAGTAGTAGTAGTAGCAGTACAAGTAGTAATAATAGCAGAGTAGCAGCAGTAGTAGCAGCAGCAGCAGCAGTAGCAGCAGCAGCAGCAGCAGCAGCAGCAGCAGTGGCAGCAGCAGCAGCAGCAGCAGCAGCAGTAGCAGTTGTGGCAGTGGAAGAAACAGCAGCAGCAGCAGCAGCAGCAGCAGCAGCAGCAGCAGCAGCAGCAGCAGCAGTGGTGGTGGCAGCAGCAGCAGCAGCAGCAGCAGCAGCAGCAGCAGCAGCAGCAGCAGCAGCAGCAGCAGCAGCAGCAGCAGCAGCAGTAGCAGCAGCAGTAGTAGTAGCAGCAGTAGCAGTAGTATTATTATTATTACTAGTAGTAGTAGTAGTAGTAGTAGTAGTAGTAGTAGTAGTAGTAGTAGTAGTAGTAGTAGTAGTAGTAGTAGTAGTAGTAGTAGTAGTAGTAGTAGTAGCTAATAGTAACTTTAAAAGGTAGACTTCTTACCATTCGCAGCCAGACATTCGATTTCATTATTTGGTTTTTCTCGTCCTAAAAAATATATAAATAAACTTTCAAACGTACAGGACAAGTTCAAGGTTCAGAGCACATATTTTCTTATTAAATATTATCTTGGAGTTCAATTTTTCAAACGTGGATGCGGGTTCTAGTAGATGAGTGGGTTACGCGCTGGAGTGGTAGGCTGACGGAGCGGGTTCAAGCCCCGTTAGCGCTCGCGTGGCTTTCACACACAGGCAGCAATGCCTCCAAAGTCAGTGGTTCTCAGAACCCTTTGCCGTGCGAACCACCTTTGATGTTTCAAACTGTTTCTCGCGGACCGCCTGGTAAATTGAGCAGTCACCTGCTCCTAAAAAGCGGCGAATGTCCATTATAAAAATCTTAGTTCACGTTGAAAATGCACAAAATACAAATAAAAGGTGCTGATGATATTTTTGCGTTGACGACCTTTTTTGGCTTGTCGCACTTTCAGATTTCAAATGAAAAATATACATGTCTAATTTTTATTCACGTTTTATCAGACTTCGCCGCGGACCACTAGACCCCATCTCGCGGACCACTTTTGGTCCGCGGACCACTGCCCTAAGCCACTTTATTGCAAATCACGCTATGTATGCTATATCGGACCGAGATTGTTGGCCACCAGTAAGTCGGATGTCTCATATCTAAATTTTCTCTCCAACCAGCGTCAAAATTCCTAACTCCCGTCAAATTGAACATTGTTAGTGATGTTTAGTCTTATACGAATAATAATAGTAATAGTAATAATAATAATAATAATAATAATAATAATAATAATAATAATAATAATAATAGCAATAATAATAATCATAATAATAATCTGATTAGGTTGGCAAGTCGTACAAGTGCTGCTAAGGGGCTGTCCATTAATTATGTCAACAATTTATGGGAGGGGTTTGAAAAAATTTGACAGTTGTTGACAGGGGGAAGGGGGGTCAAGAGAAGTGGACGTCGACAATTTCACTTTTTACAAATAATCAAAAAATAGGAAATTTCATGGATTACTACTTACTACAACGGAAAAAAGCATGGCAAAAAAGTCATCACCGCCACATTTTGACACTCGATGAGCAAAACAGGGAAAAAATGGTCATCACCACAAAAAATAATAACCTTGTTATTGGGACCTGTCATTGATCGTGGGGGTCAAACATTTTTGACGTAATTATGGGGGGTAAGTGAAAGTTGACAGTTGTTGACAAGGTGGGACGGGGTCAAAAATTGCCCAAAAAATTGTTGACATAATTAATGGACAGCCCCTAGGACACTTGACAATTGAAAATACAATATATCTGACAACGACCAATGTTCTGGAATCTGTATAGCTACGAACGAATATGTTGGTCACGCTTGTCTATATGCTTAATACTGTACGTCATGCCGCGTTCCTGTCTAGTCATGTCCTGTGATGTAGCAATATACTGTATAATGACAAGAAGCTGAAAATTTGAAATAAATCGTAGAATTCTGTATCATAACTGATCACCACGGTGACCAATTCGCACGGCAAACACCCGGAATTCAGCAGATCTACTGGAGAGAAAAAACTTCAGTCGAGTCGCGCTGTTTATCATATTTCTACGTTTCTATTGAACGTGCAGTTTGTCGAGAAGGACCAGAAAACGTGCGGACAGACAAATCCCAAAAAATATTTCGAAATAAGCGCGAACACATCGAACGCCATTCCGAGTAGAACTGGAAGCGAGAACAGGTCGACAGAGCAAGAGAAATCGCCGGGGATTAACTGCCTTATCCGGCCGCCCCGACGAGGCACAGCGTGCGGTAGAAAAAAAGAGGGCGGTCGACGAAGCAAAATCCCATCTATCTGAACGGATTGGTGACTCGGACCTCTACATTCTACCAGGCAGAATACCGAAACCTGTGTACGTGCCATACCCCCCCACCCCCGCTCTCAATGCCATACTCACCATATCTCTCACATACCAAGTCGGCACATAGGGCCTAGTATATATGCGTATATATGTATATGCATATATAAAGTATATATACACATATACAACATATATACAATTATACATATATATATATACAGTATATAAGTTGTGTGCGTGTATGATGGGGAATGTGTAAGAATGAAATATATAAATGGAGACACATCACATTGGCCCGGAATAACTCCGTCGTAATCGCCAATATATGTTTCATAAAGATCGTGATATTGGACGAAATGAAAAGAGCCGATGACCGAGATAGAAAGACAGACAGATAGACAGACAGAAAACCAGACAGGCAAACAGACAAACAGATAGACGGCAAGCCCGACAGACGGACAGAGAGACAAAAACAGAGATAACGACGGATACAGACAGAAGGAAAGACGGAGGCAATATGTGGGAAACGAAAAGCAGAAACGTCAAAATAAATTGAAATATTAGAGCCGTTAGGAGCGCGAAACATGATTGCAAGAAAGTGCGAGAACAAATGCGGTGTGACCAATTCTGAGGTGGTAACAGCCGTGCCTTTCAAACGTCTCGGTCGGTAGACATACATTTGTCACTATTTTCAAACATATTTTCTCAGCTCCAGAGTTCAGGACTGTGAAAAGGCTACAGTTGATTCAGGACAATTTCAAGCAAGAGTTAATTCAACTCATTAAAGTCGCGATTTAAGCAGAAAGTCTTGAAAATAAATAAACTGGCCAGGAATTTTAAAACGACTCGTCTCTTTGAAGAGTGAAGAGTGAATAAGGTTGCCGGCTTGCCGCTCAAAATCTGGGAGACCGCACCAGATGGCAAATTGTCACCCATCAGTTAATGTCATTCGTATTATTTTGCAAAAATATGCGGCAAAATGATGCAATTTATCTTGGAATCCGCAATTTCAGTAGCATTCAGTGGATAATATGGCTTAATCAATGCATGTTTTAGCTTGTTAACCCAACTCCAGCAAAATATATAAAAGCCATTGAAAGCGCTCAACAATAAGCCGCATTGAGCGGCATTCAATTTTTTTTAATTTCCGGTATTTGTTCGCGAAACTTAAGGGTCTCTATTCTTAAAATTGCAAATTAATCAACGTTGATTATAGTTTTGTTCAAAATGGCCGTCATCGTTGCGCAGTCAACAGAATGCCGCAGAATATTTATCGACCGCAGGATAGAGCTGCCGGATGACAACGACGCCGCCAGGGGGCGCCAGAGGTGCGCTTTTATTCGACAATGGAGGATTACGGCCGGCGGTGCGTTTTTGTTCGACGGTTTCACGGTCAATAGTTCGACATTTTCAAGAAGATATGTCGACTATACTAGGTATTAGGTATAAATCTCTTTAAAACCAGATTCTTGATCAACTTTTACTCGGGAAAGTTTCAGGATATTAAAAAGATAATGTGCTACTTCGTCTTATTCTAAGTCGGGAGAAGCAAGTATAGAAATCGATGACGCCATAGAAAGGTCATGTTGGACCAGAATTCGATTTTTACGACAGCCTAGTTAAAAACTTGCAAAACACGGAAATTTGACGATAAATTATTTTCTATGCTCAGACACGAACCTTCCTGCTGACCTCAGTATTTCACAGATGAAATTTTTATTCGTGGGCATAATGAAGTGCCTCCAGGTTCAGTGCTTGGACCACTGCCTTCTTGAACACATATATAAATTAGGGACCGAGCATAAAGTACGTCGCGCTCCAAGGAAGGATGTAAGAAAATGCGATAGTTTGTGACAGTGGGAGGGCGGGGTAAAGACCAGCATGAGGTCACACTTTAGGTATAAAAGTTAAATATACCTGAAAGGAGCAGGGAGTAAAAAACGGATGGACTACGAGAGAGGCCCCTCATTAATTGAAACGATGCTACTTAGTGAAGAGAATAAAGTATCATTTATCCCCTTCAATGTGTTGTTCTTCTTTGCTACTTTAACGCTTTAAAAGTGTCCGACAACACAAGATTGTCTGGGTTGGCATACTTACAGTAACAAAATGCTTTCTATCCCCCTTATTGCTGATGTCAGGATTACGCCAATGGATTGGAGGCATAGTAAAAGACGTTTTTAATTGTTCATTAACACTTTTTCCGAGGCACATAAAATTTTAGGTCTCAGTTATATTCGCTATCATTGCCGGAAGTTGAATATATGTTTCGCTGTTGAAAATTAAACGAGATACTCCAACATATTAAATAGAAAATGTGCACGAAGTAATTTATGGACGACGCTTTAATGGGGTCCGAGATCTGTGACAGTTTGTGACAAAGTAGGGGGAACATGGCCAAAATAGCGTGGTGTACTTTATGGACGGCCCCTGATGTGAACGAAAGATTACCATGCAAAATTTTCCAGTTTATCGAAGATTCAAACATATGTAGAAAACCCGATTCTGTTGTCGATACCAAAGTCTTTTTTTTGGAGGGGGGGTGTCAGAAAAAATGCTCCAATGGTCTGTGAAATGACAGATGCCTTAACACTAGACTAAACCTCTGGAATGAAGTTTGTTGCTGTCGGAAATTCTCAACCGTTGTGTGTGTGTGTGTTCATGTGTACAATGTAATGCGACGAATGTGGTGTACAACTTACATTGCGCCTGTCAGAGGCGTAGCGACAGGGGGAGGGTACATCGGTATATATACCCTTCCAAAATCAGACTATCTTAAAAATTTTAAGATGTTTTTTAAGATTTTCAAAGTTTAAAAAAAAGATTTGTGCCCATTATACACATTTATACCTATACACGCATTATATCCCTCTCCAGATCAAATTCCTGGCTACGCCCCTGGCGCCAGTTTTTCTACTCAGGGGTTGGCCTCCCGGCTTTGGAGTCGCACGCTGTAAAAAGTGAGACTAACTTTGTAATGATTATTAAACTGAGTTAAGGTGTGCACGTGCATAATCATCCGACGACTTCCAATCAATTTATATGGCGCACCATTCTTACGACTTGACGAGCCATCCACCGAATCCCAGACCGGGGCTTCTAAAAGTTCGTCTCGATGCGGGGCGAGAATTCGAGCGAGTTTCTGCGAACATAAACTCTGCACGGCCCCGCCTCTTCGGCGGCGAACAGGGAACGGATTTATGGAGCGCCGTATAATCACGGTCGTGACTTATGATTTGAGACAGAATGTGCTGCGGGGTTTCCATAACCACCCGGCCGAGAGAGTCTTGTTCAACCCGACCGCGGTCAGCCCCGGAAGTCGGTTTAAGTGATCGTCCCGCTGGTTCCACTGCAGAGGGACTCTAAGTTTCCGGTCCTCCTCCTCCTCCTCCTCCTCCTCCTCCTCCTCCTCCTCCCCCCTCCTCCTCCTCCTCCTCCTCCGTAGCGTAGGCGCATGAAGCGCTCCAGCGGTTTCCCTCGTGCTCTCTATTCCTCGACTGGACGTCGTATCAATTTTCTCCACAAAGACAATGGCATACTGGAATAATTCATTTTGGTTTTATCTGCATTTTATGTCCGTCTGCAACCTGTCTGCCTGTTTGTCTTTCTGTCTGTCTGTCTGTCTGTCTAGATATCTGTTTCTCTGTTTGCCGTGGTCATTTATATGTCTGTAGGCCTATATGTCTGCCTGTATGTCTCTATAAATGTATTCCTGTATTTCTGTACGTCGTTCTGTATGCCTAGTGCTTTTGTCAGTCAGTCAGTCAGTCAGTCAGTCAGTCAGTCAGTCAGTCAGTCAGTCAGTCAGTCAGTCCGTTTTGTCCGTCTGTCTGCCTGCCTGTCTGCCTGTCTGCCTGCATGTCGGTCTGTATGTATGTCTGTCTGTCTGTCAGTCAGTCAGTCTGTCTGTGTCTGTTCTTGTCTGTCTGTCTGTGTCTGACTGTCTGTGTCTGTCTGTCTGTGTCTGTCTGTCTGTCTGTCTGTCTGTCTGTCTGTCTGTCTGTCTGTCTGTCTGTCTGTCTGTCTGTCTGTCTGTCTGTCTGTCTGTCTGTCTGTCTGTCTGTCTGTCTGTCTGTCCCAGAGGCCACTGAACTTTTTTGACGGCCGGCCGGACAACAGAGAGAATTATGAGCGAGGGCCGCATAACCAATCTGTTCAAATCTTACAAGCCAGAGCAGAACAAAAAAGAAAAGAAAAACTAAGATTAGCAATAATATTCATGAAAGCCATGGACGAAGTACCGTACGCTACACACGAAAACAAAGAGAACCAACACATTTATTCAAGGACGAAAAACACGGGGGAAGGTCCCCCAAAAATTAGTAAGAGGGGGACAGAGTACCAATTATGCCCCCAATGTTTTGTGCCTTATGGTAAAATCTGGTAAATCACTCATTACGGATGACCTTTTTGCTCGTCAAGACTTTTTGGAGATGAAAAGGGAGTCTGATCTGACTTTATGGACGAGTATATCCTCCCGCCAATGTTGACGCCAGGTTTACGCCACTGCATTTATTCACAGAATGTTTATCGAATAGACGACTTTAGCGTAAGGATGGTCGAATCGCACTTAGTTTTATTAAAGAACATTTAGGTATGTGGCACGCAGGCCGTATGTTGGTGACTCCTCGTCTACCCGTAACGTCTTCTCTATTATTCTTTTACGCTGTATGCCCATAAGTATAAGATTATTTCAACGTATTGAGCATGTAATTATTATTATTATTATTATTATTATTATTATTATTATTATTATTATTATTATTATTATTATTCTACAATATTTCGTATTTATTCAAATGTCAATTTACAGTATTACAGGCATGTTTGCCAACGCATTCAGAGACGAGTTTGGAATCTTGACACATCGTAAAAAATCTTATTCGTCGGTTTTTGTGGCGTTCGTTGCACAAGAAAACGCTGTCGCTTTCACAAGAAGTGCATCAAAGAGCCGAGTAATACGTGGACAGAAGGAGGAAAGGAAAGAGAGGCAGAGGGGGAAAGAGAGGAAGAGACAGAGAGAGGCAGAAACAGAGAGAGACAGAGAGACAGAGAAAGACAGAAAGAGAGACAGAAAGAGACTGAGACAGAGAAAGACGGGGGAGGAAGGGAAGAAGCGAGGGAGTGATGAGATGGAGAACTCAAACAGGACATGACAGCCAGACATAGACCTGGAAACAAATGAAAATATCGGGGAATAAGAGAGAGAACCAGAGGGAAAATAAAACGAGAGAGTCTGTTCCTTAGTAACAACCTTCGACTTACATTGACGCGTATATTTCTGAGCGTCAATCAATAATATTTCGCATAATAATTCTGCTTCAATTTCGAAATATTGCGAAGGTTCTATTAAACGGGCAGCCTATTCCGGTCTAGCAGATTTTAAAGTCCAATTGGGGTCCATTTTCCTAAACTGTGTAGCAAAATTTGTCCTCAGAAAACTGGTTCCAGTTTTCCTGAGTCTAAAAACACGAACAACGAATGTTCTCTCGCAAATATCGAATTCAAAACGAAGAAAAATAATGATTCACTCACGCGCCTAAGCAGATATAACATACGTCCAATATCCCAGGGAATCTAATACATATCCTCAAACGATATATGTATGTACGTAGGCCTATTCATGAATGAATGAATGAACGAACGCATGAATGAACGAGTTAATGAGTGAATGAGCTAGTTAAAGAGTGAAGAGTGAGTGGACTAACGAACGAACGAATGAACGAATGAATGAATGAACGAACAAATGAATGAATAAATGAACGAATGAATGAATGAATAAATGAACGAACAAATGAATGAACAAATGAATGAACGAACGAACGAATGAATGAATGAATGAATGAATGAATGAATGAATGAATGAATGAATGAATGAATGAATGAATGAATGAATGAATGAATGAATGAATGAATGAATGAATGAATGAATGAATGAATGAATGAATGAATGAATGAATGAATGAATGAATGAATGAATGAATGAATGAATGAATGAATGAATGAATGAATGAATGAATGAATGAATGAATGAATGAATGAATGAATGAATGAATGAATGAATGAATGAATGAATGAATGAATGAATGAATGATATACTTACGACATTGATGAGTTGTATCATGGCCAGTCCGAACTTCACCGTAACTGTTTCCGTGAGATTTCGAACTGGTCGGATGAGCGGATTGTATCCAACCATCAGAGTATCGACCAACAGAACTTCGTCTTGACTGCCGAGTCCTACGCTCAAAACAAATGCAAGCATTCTGTTCGCGATGACTTGGACGACAGTTTCCAGCGACAGTCTTCCAGCTACGTGGACCCAGGGTCCAGAAAGTGGCCCCACATGGATCTGGGCTAGGGGTAAGGATATTTCTAGGATTGTGAATTTGGGGAGCGGTGTCGACCTCAAATTGGAAGGGGTGTTGGGGTGTTATGGGGGTAAAATATCCATGGCTAGGGGGATTCAGTCTGAAGCGACTGTCTCACTGGAGGATTCCGCGGGAACATTCCCCCAGAGCCCACTTTCACGAGATTTCCCACAGTGCACGAGGAAAGGACCGAATATAAAAAATTAATCATGTCTTTTGTAAAGATGGCGGACGATAGAATTTTTGCATTTGCGATGTCGATGTGCGTCTTAAAAGTAGCGTTTTCGATTGGAAAAAGGTGTCGAAATCGTATACGAAAATTCAGATGAGCCGTGGATCGGACATTGACATGGGTTGGGTCCACCCATGGGTTGGATTGGATTGGATTGGGTCAGACATTTTCCTGTTCATGGTGGGTCGGGTCGGAAAACATGACATTGTTTAAGAAATTGTAATGCATTACGGTGGGCTGGGTTGGAGCCGAAGCATCCCTATTACTTTCGTGGGTTAATTTGGGTCGGGTCTGAATCATGATGGATTGGATTGGGTTAGGTTGGATTGGGTTTTAATAAATGGACCCACGTCCACGTCTGCCGCGGAACGTTTTCGGCAAATTATTACTTTGCGAATACATCATTTGTGTCTCGCATGACCTTTCAAGTTGATGCACTGCCATTTGGCGACGCAAGGTGTCGCCGAAATTACCGTAATTCCGACAGGAAAAAAAGATCTCGAAGCAGATATCTTCTTCATCGGGAATGGATCTTACTCGAGTGTCTTAAGGGCGCCGGAGCAACAGGCGATTTATTCTGTTTTTTGTATCTAGGCGACTAAATGGGGGAAATCAATTTATTATTAATATATGCGATAACGAGATAGCACTTTGTTCAAGGGTCTCACAGCCCACGAAAACACATACATATAACATATACATGTAGGCTAAAACATTTATCTGTCTCTGTCTCTGTCTCTGACTCTGTCTGTCTGTCTGTCTGTCTGTCTGTCTCTCTCTCTCTCTCTCTCTCGCTCTCTCTTTCTCTGTGTATTATGGAAAAAGTGTCCGGAGGTATTAAGCTATATATGTGCTCTGTATGTTATATATATATGCATATATATGTTATATATACAGTATATATGTTTTCTCTCTCTCTCTCTCTCTCTCTCTCTCTCTATATATATATATATATATATATATATATATATATATATATATATAGTGTATGTAACTTAATATCTCCTTACATTTTTTTCATAAGTCCTCAGGGGAAATAAGATGGCTTACCGAGTGCCAAAAACACCCACACATAGACGCACATACATACATACATACATACATATACTGTGTGTATATATATATGTGTGTGTGTGTGCATGTGTGTGTGTGTGTGTGTTTCTCATCAGGCGTTGAAAGTTTTGTTTACGTTAGCGAACCGATTGCTAATTTAGCCTAATTGGCATAGCACTCCTAGATACACTTGATTCATTGGATAGATTCTTGAAACGGTCGGGGCGACTGGGGTACATGACCCGGGGCGACTGGGGTACATGACCCCTTCCAGAACACAATAATGTCTCATTAGGACTGTATTCAATCTTTGCGCTGTACAGCGATTTCAAAGCACTGAACCGTGCAGCTTTGTACAAAGGTTCGGTCTTTTTAAGCTAGCAGGAAACTCATGACTGCCTTACACGTTTGGGAAAGTTTCTGTAGAACTTTGAATTCCGAACCCAATTGTGTATGACAATATGCTTTTCTACTGTACTTTCCCAGCCCCTCCCCCCCCCAAAAAAAAACACGGAACTCTCTTTCACTGGCTGTAAAATATTCCAAAGAATCGAACATTCACAAGGTTAGGCTTAAACACATATCTTCCAATTGGCTCTCTTTCCTCCAACGTCTGTGTGGCTATATGCCATTTAGACAGATCTCACTTCCACTGTGACTGATCTCTGAAACTGACTTTACCCGGCTGACCACTAAACTTGGGCTGTAGCTCTGTATAGCTATCAGTGGAGTAGTCAGGATTTCCGGAAGGGGGGAGGTTGGTTTCGATCGTAACCAACTTTGAAAAAACCTGACAAGCAAAAAGAGGTCGTCACTGGTCACCTTACACCTCTACATTCTATGGCACTTAGAAGTTTGGGGTCGGAAGCCAGCCAAGGGGGAGTTTGACCCCAAAACCGCGTCCGAAATTTTAAAAAAATTATTGAAACATCAAATTTTTTCGTCGGCAGCCAAGGGGGGTTTTAACCCCAAACCCTCTTGGCTACGCCACTGGTAGCTATTGAAACTAGATTAAGCGCCTAGAAATAAGCAGCCTCTACGGTACCTGATCTTAAAAGCGCTATATAAATTCACAAGATTTTACTTGCTTACTTATCTCTGGAATTACTTGGTTTTTTATGAATGGATTTGGAGTACCATCTATTGATGGATACCCTTAGAGTATAAAACTGGTGCTATAAAAATAATAATAGCATAGTTATTGTTAATGTGCAATTTTCAGAAGCTGGGCCGGAATAGATAGGGGTGTTAACCGTTAAGCACCGCTCCCTTAGCAAAAGCAATTACGAAAAAATGTTCGGCGGTGCGAGGGTTAACCCCGTTAACCCGCTCGCTCCAGCGCATCGGTGGTCCTCGTCCCACCCCGTCACCCTCCCCTTCACCGGCGGGCGGCTCCACCATGTTGATGACCGGGGATGCATCCCCCCACCGGGGTTCCGGACGACATTTTTTGCTTGTCAACCTATTTTCCTATGATTTTTAAATGTGAAAAATACTGCGAATGGCCTTCTTTTTTGTTTGTCGGCCTTTTTTGGCAAGGTTTATTAACATTATTTATTGGGCAAAGCAATAACAATTACCTTTATTCTCTCTTTTCTTCTTCACTTTGCATTCAGTGGGGGCTCCACAGGGGGCCCGGGGAGCCCGTGCCCCTATTGAGTGCTTGCCCTCCAGTGGCCCCCCTGTTGGGAGCCTATACTTACTGCTACATACATAACAACAAATGGTTGGCCCCCCTATGATTAGAATTTGCCACGCCAACGCCCCCCCCCCCAATTGTCAATTCCTGGAGCCGCATGTTTGCATTCCCCCACTAACTTCCTGTAAATTGTTTTCATCCTCCACCAAGAATTCCTGGAACCGCCACCAGTGTTTAATCTAGACTCATGGACTCCGAGAGGAACTGAAAAGCCGGGAGGGGGTGGAAATTGACAAAGCCGGGGGGGGGGAATTCTGCTAGGGGCCGCTGTTAGTCCATGTAGTATTCCAAAATTTAATAATAATAATATAATAATATAACAAGGTTTAAAGTGGTTCAGTAGGGACTGCCCTGTGTGAGAACCACTGTTGCCGGGGGGAGGGGGCAATCCCCCCGGAAACGGCCTAGATTAAACACTGACCGCCACTGACCCTCGTCCCTCGTTGTTAGCGTCCAATCTTAGCATCGCAGCAAATAATTCGTCTGTTGGTTTTTTCCAGTTTCCTCCAGACAGAAGATTTCAATTCGGCGTCTATTCATCGGACTCGAGATGATTGGCGCCACATAAATGATCGCGTCATCGTATGCATCGGTCACGTGCCCGACCCCGAATCCCTCGGACCCCGTTTGACCGACTGACCACTGGAAGCATTGGACATACGGGTCGAGGGAGGGTGCGGCGGGCAAATGCGATTAAGAGGAGAAAAGGGGCGGAAGATAGTTGAAGGTTCTTCGACGATAAAGACGACGACGATCATGATGATGACGACTACGATTATGATTACGACGACGACGAAGACGACGACGACACTGATCGATGGTTCTCTTACGCGATGTCTTCAAGAGGAGTTTGACTAAGACGATTATGACCGATCGGTGACCGCTTTCATGTTGAATACATTTGCTCCTCGGCTGTGGAGGGAGGGAGAGAGGGAGAAAGGGAGGGAGATATAGGGACGGAGGGAGAGGGAGGAGGTTGCACTGCATGCCGCTGGCGTCCACTGTGGCGGAATATCGTCAAGTTTTATAGCGCAAAGTTTACCGGGTTATTCGTTATCTGCAGCCCCGGCGTGGACCTCGTCGTCCACGTAAAAACTTCGACGTTTTATATATATATATATATATATATATATATATATATATATATATATATATATATATATATTGCCAATGACGATTACGCCATAGATGGATTGGCCTCCGGAGTGCATCGATCAGGAAATTTATTTGGCGCCACGGCTGTCGGTCGTGCACTGCGCACCGCTAGATGGCCACTTGGGCGCAGTGGCGTAGCCAGGGATCCGGAATAGAGGGGGGCGAGCGTATCGACATTTACCTACTAGCAGGAAAGAAAATGTCGCCACGTGTTCGCGTGGTCTCTCCACCTACTCCCCCCTCAATTTCCCAACGGTTTTTGGCAAATCTCACTATCGATCCCAGCCAGAATTTGGGGCGGCCCCCTCAGCTACGCCTATGATTGGTTTTTATCTAGTTAAACCAATGAGTTTTTAAAGCCATTTGCATTAGGCCTAAAGAATATCATAATATAAATATAATTGGGTTTTTATTGATTTTAGTAGGACCAATCCTGTGGCTAAACCACAAATATACATTGACAGCCATAAAAATAATGTCCTTTTTTCAAAACTAACAATGTTTATGGTTTAAAAAAATAAATAAAATACCAATTAATATGCACTGTCAGTAGTGGCGACCACGGGAATGTTTCCAGGGGCAAAACACAAAATGTCACGGTTAATTTCGTCTAATTGACTCCTTACACCTGTACTTGATCCCTACAATGTACCAGTGGCGTAGCGTGACTTTTGGGGGCCCGGGGGCATCTTTGCCATGGGGGCCCTAGAGTTTCGAGCTGACGAGCAAAAAAATGACCCGTTATCACCTCCTTTTTTATCCTGACGATCAAAAAAAGGTCATCAGCACATCATTTCTAGGGTTAGGGTTAAGTTAGAGTTAACCCTAACCTAACCCTAGCTTAGACCCCTCTTCGGGGCCCCCCCGCCCGGGGCCCGGAGGGCTGTCAACAAAGTGCCCTCCCCCCCCCCCACGTTACGCCACTGCAATGTACATAGCACCTAGTTTCCAACTTTTATATGCCATTTAATTAAAACCTTTGAGTTTGGCTAATATTACGAGATCCTAATCCCTTAGGCCAACCCTTTTCTCAACGATAAATTTCTTTACTTTACGTGTATTTATCTGTCTCTACTAGCGTAACTTTGAAAAACTCTTAAGACTATGTCTCTAATCAACTTGCATTTTTAAAAGACTATTAGACCATTTTATTGCCTAGATCGATTTTGTAATTTACAATATTAAATATTAGTACTAGCCTATTTTCATTTATATTAATATTAAGTTTTTATCATTATTTAGTAAAGTTTGTACAAGTATTTGGACATTCATGGTTTATATAGAATTTTTTACTCCTTGTCTAGTCAAGCATTTTTCTTTTCTTGACTTGTATTCAACAGGATGTTGGGAAATGAACTTATTTGATTGCAAAAATGTAGTTTTCGAGATATTCACTTCCGCAGTTCTTCGTTAAAGTCAAGTTTCACAATTTCACTTTGTGTATCAGTAGCGTTTTAGTGTGGAAATATTTTTTAAAAGCCAAAACAGAAAAATAGATTTACTTTTTCCATTTGAGGACAAGTGCCCCCCTGCTTCCTCTGTCTGTAGCAGTGGCGGCTCCAGGATTTGGCAAGTGGGGGGCCGTTGGGGTGGCAACTTCTAATCATGGGGGGCCAACCATTTGTTGTTAGGTATGTAGTATTAAGTACAGTAGCGTCATTTCACACTTTTCTTGGGAGCGAGAAAATTTTTTGCCAAATTTTAGGCAAATTTTAGGCAATTTGTGCAAAATGTAGGCAATTTTTTGCAAATTTTAGGCAATTTTTTGCAATTTTGTTGGCAATTTTGGCAATTTTTGGGCAATTTTTGGGCCAATTTTGGCAAATTTGCAATTTTTAAATAGTTTTTGGTAAATTTTTATATATAGTATATATATATATATGTATATATATATATATATATAGGGTCTCAACAGGGGGCCACTGGGGGGGGGCAGTATCTCAGTAGGGGACACGGCCCCCCTGGCCCCCCCGTGGAGCCGCCACTGGTGTGTAGACTCCCATGCTGACCGCCCCTCTACAGTGTATGTACGACAAAACGTGTGGGTGCAGGTCCTCCGATCATTTAGGGATAGCTCGTAGAAGAAAAATAATAATTATTATTGGTTTTCTTGAATTGTTCACCCGGTCTCCATGTTGCAAAACGTAGCAGTCTTTAGCCTATATCAGATAATGTTCAAACGTGCTTTTATTTTTGCTTTTTCTTATGTCCATTTTAAGGCATGAACATAGTAGGCAATACTAGGCACGTGCCTAGGGCCCCGCGAATTTTGAGGGACCCCGGCGGGCGGTGAAATTTTGTTGTTTCTTGTTTGATTTTCGATTGATGCTCGGACAGTCTGACGAACAAAACAGGTCATCGCCGCTTTTTTGGTGCTACTTTTTAAAAAATTCCCAAGGCCCCCAAGCTTCTTAAAACGGCAATGTATTTACTGTATTATGACGGGTCTTGGCCCAGTGGCGGTTCCAGAATTTCTTGTTGGGGTGGGTGGATGAAATGAATTCATAGAAGTTGGTGGGGATGAAAAGAGAATGGAAAAATCAATAAACTTTGCCGAAAAAGGCTGACAAACGAAATGTTTTCCCCTAATTTTACTACACTTTTACTAGACTATTACCCCAAAAATAGGTTTCTCAAGCGAAAAAAAGTCCGGAAGTCCGATGGGAGGGATGCATCTCCAGTCATCTCCCACGTGGAACCGCCACCGTCTTAGTCAGTTAATTAACAACCGGTGCACAAAGTTATTCTTCAAAACGCTTTATCGCTTTCATCACGAGAATAATGCGTCGATTTTCGTATTTGTTTCGAATAGGACATCATCATCATCATCATCATCATCATCATCATCATCATCATCATCATCATCATCATCATCATCATCATCATCATCACCACCATCATCATCATCATCATCATCATCATCATTGTCATCATCATCATCATCATCATCATCATCATCATTGTCATCATCATCATCATCATCATCATCATCATCACTTGTGCCAGCATGGCGACAATAGTTAGATGCGAAGCCAATCCACTTGACTCTGTCTTGCGTCAATCTACATAATTCTACAGTTGTCAGGTCATTCAATTAGCCTATTCCAAGTCTGTTCTGATGTTATCCATCCATTTTTCTCTTGGTCTTCATCGTCTGTTCTGTATGTTGTAGTGCTTTGCAGTGGCAGTTCCAGGAATTCTTGGTGGAGGATGAATTTTTTTGTGAAGTTGGTGATGGGGATGCAAAGTGTGAAGAAGAAAAACAAGAAAAAAGAGAAAACATGTCATTGTTAGTAGTGTTTTGCTCACCAAATGTTAAGAAACCTTGCCAAAAAAGGCCGACAAGCAAGAAAAAGGTCATTTGCAGTATTTTTCACTATTTTTTTAAAAAAGCTCACCGGAAAATAGGTTGACAAGCAAAAAACAGGTCATCCGGGACCCCGGTGGGGGATGCATCCCCAGTCATCAACATGGTGGAACCGACACTGGTGCTTTGTATGCAAGGCTAAGAATATGTAATGCTTAGAATAGAATACGTAAAACAGAAATTAAAATCTAGCTGTTTCGACGCTATTCTGCTGTACAATCGAATAGAGCGGGGCCCATTCTTGACTGGGAAGAAATGCTCTATGAATGCTCTATAAAATTTTCACGCACTGATTCAAGACATTATTCCGCACGATATCTTACCCAGATATATGAATAATTAATTTATGCATTTATTTAATGATTTTAGTGACTTGATCACCTAAAATGTAAAATAAAAAAATAATAACTAAATCAATTTAGCGATGGGATCGCCAGAAACACACCCTTATTTATCATTTTTGCGGCTCTAATTAAGCCTATGCTACCATCGTCTAGCAATTCTATGGCTTTTCTCCGGGACTATAAAATATTGAGTTGCTTTTCTGATAAATTAAACTAAACTTTTCCAAAATATTCGCGACCAAAAACAATAGTAGCGGTAGTACTAGTAGGCCTAATAGTAGCAGCAGAAGAAGTAGTAGTAATAGTAGTAGCGATAGCGACAGTAGCAGTAGGCCTAGTAGTAGTAGTAGTAGTAGTAGTAGTAGTAGTAGTAGTAGTTGTTGTTGTTGTTGTTGCTGCTGCTGTTGTTAATGTTGCTGTAGCAGCAACAGTTGTTTTTGTATTAGGCCTAGTAGCAGTAGTCTTGATCAATGTAATTGGTCTTATTTGCTGTTTCCGACGCCATCTTTATCGTCGTCGTCGTCGTCGTCGTCATCATCATCCTTTGTCATCGAAGAACCGCTTTGCTGCCCACCTCACCTGTATGAAGAAGGGTCCGAGCGTTGTGCAGTGTGGACGTCAGAAAGACGAGCAGATACGTCTGCGCATGCGTCGGTTTTCTACTTCCGGCGGAAGTCATGACTGAGCATGCGCTCTTCCTACAGGAAATCCCTTTCGCAAAGAGAGCGAGAAAGCAGCAGATAGAGACGTCCCGGAATAAGAACGGAAACAGACAGGAAACGGAAGTCGCTTGCTCTACGTTTCGCTAATTTTTCCTTTTTCCAGTTGCTCTTCCGCTGTCTGGAAAAGACGTTGAACGCCAGAGAGAAGGAACATTAGATACTCCTGTCCTCCTCTATAACAAGAGCGTCGTTACCACCTCAGAAGATATCCAAGACTCGCTTGTATGGAAAATCAGCTGCTTTATCGTAGAATCGGACAGAAAGTTCGTCGCCATCCATGTCGCTTTGCTTTAAATAACGGAGCTTCCAGGCCGTATTATTTTTGCGCAGTCTTCATTCCTTGAGATGACAGCCGCCTGATCAACTGGCGCTCTTCCCTGAGGCCTCCTCGGACTCCGTGCTACTTACCGTGTTCCCGGAAAGGAGACGGGATCCCACCACGAAGTGGAATAATGCTAATATTTGAGCGGTTCGCAAATTAAACCCCGAAGAAAAATTCAGAGATTATTATTAGTTCTGTTAGGAGATGGAAAAACTGGAACATTCTATTTGATCCATCTCCTAATTAAGAGAACTATTAGGCCTATAATATTCCGTTGTCTATTATAATAGACAACGGACGTTCATCATCATCATCATCATCATCATCATCATCATCATCCATGGGCATCCGCAGAAATTTTTCCAGAGGGGGTGCAAAACATGGTCTTGTGACGAAAGAAACAAGTAATTTTACTTTTTTCGTAACTCCACAATTTTTCCAGAGGGGTGCACTTGCATCCCCTTGCACCCCCTCCGGACGCCCATGTCATCATCATCATCATCATTATCATCGTCGTCATCGTCATCGGCTATAACTATTTCAACGGCAGATTAAGCACACAGGAATAAGCAGCCTCTACGGTACCTGCTTCAAAAGCGCTATAGAAAATTCTGGGATTTTACTTACTTATTTAAATCGCATAGTCACCATCGCCGTCAACGTCGTCATCTTCATTGTCACCGCTGCTCTATCTTTGGATAGGTTGCTTGATCAGACGGCTCACTTCTGTCTGTCTGTCTGTCTGACTGTCTGTCTGACTGTCTGTCTGACTGTCTGTCTGTCTGTCACTCTCTCTCAGTTCGGAGGAGCACTTGGTTACATGGGGACCCCTAAATCGTTGACCTCGGGGTCCATCGGTCATAGTTGCAGCATTCCTGATCAAGATTATATTAAAATATTAGATTAGGCCTTGAAAGTTTCCTACGCCACCCGATGGCAAATACGTCCCTTTAGAAGATGGAATACATCTTCTTCTTTTTCATGAAATACTTGTTGACGGAAATTTCATCTGCCCTCTAATACATCCATTCAAATATATTGGTTCTTCTTTTTTCTTCTTCTCCTCCTCCTCTTTCTTCTTCTTCTTCTTCTTCTTTGTATTCCTCTTCCTATTCTTCTTCCTCTACTTATCCTTCCTCTTCTTCCTCTTCTTCCTCCTCCTTCTTCTTCTTCTTCTTCCTATTCCTCTTCCTCTACTTATCCTTCCTCTTCCTCTTCCTCTTTCTTCTTCTTCTTCTTCTTCTCCTTCTTCTTTCTTTTTCTTATTCTCCTTCATCTTCCTCTTCTTCTTCTTTGCCGGAAGTTATTGATGTGCAAGATATCGTCGAAGACATCGCTTGAACTTGAGAGTTCGTGTAGAATTGAAGTCGGTTCAGCGCAGTGACATTGATTCCTTCCAGGTAGAATCTGTCAACTTTTGCCATATTTCAAACTTAAAATTGAACCTGGATGGCCTAATATAGGCCTAGGACTTTGCCTCATAGAAAGCGAGAAGAAATCTGTAAATCATGTTCTATAACAGAATGTTGGAACTGGCGTCATGGGCGTCCGGAGGGCCCGGGAGGGGGTGCAAGGGGGTGCAATTGCACCCCCTGGAAAATTATGGAGTCATGAAAAGAGTAACATTGCTTGTTTCTTTCGTCACAAAACCTTGTTTTGCACCCCCCCTTGGAAAAATTTTAATTTCTTTCGCCACAAGACCTTGTTTTGCACCCCCCTGGAAAAATGTCTGCGGACGCCCATGACTGGCCTGATGCCGACAGCTGAGAACTGTCAACAATTGTTCGTCTTTTCCTATTGTGCTTTAAGCGAAAGTAGGCCTAGTGTTAAACAGACGTGGTATGGTATTAATGTTACAACATTACACATCGATTGTCATTGCATTATAAATTTGAAATCATTAAATGTTCCTATGTTTTAAATGTGTTAATACAACTTTACCAGAGGTTCAGAGGAATCTAAGTTAAGGCCTGAATACTGGCGCTATCTTTCGAATAAGTGGAAAAAGTTAAAAGTCTTTGAAGAAACATGAATGCAAGTAGGCCACTTTAGGCCTACTTATCTAAGTTATCTTGACTTTTGGTTTAGTTAAGGCAGGAGTTGCCTGGAATCTCTTATTTCATTTTGAATCTGCTTCATTGAAGAATATAAACCAAGCTTTGTTAAGTAATAATTCTAATACAAATCAATCTGCGTTATGATCCATTTATAGGAGCTTTCAAAATAACTAGCCTTTACTGCAGGTGTGCACAACCCGCGGCCCGCGGGCCGGATTCGGCCCGCCAAAGGGTTCTCTCCGGCCCGCGGGACAATTTCGAACAATGAAAGAAATAGGCCCGCCACTAAAATTTAGTGTAGAAAATATGGATCATAATCAGTTTTCTGATTCACTACAATTCTTGGACTAATATCCTTAGGGCTACTAAAATTTGTGTCATCTATAACAACCGGACACGTAGGTAACGGTAGGCGGGCGATAAGCGGTAGGGGGGCCTTAAAACGTTCTTTGAACACGTGCTTCTCTTGAAATTATAGGCCAAATATCTATTTCTACAATTACTGAAGATATCTAAACCTGCAACGAAAAAGCGTCGACTTCAATAAGCGATAGTTTTTAAATGGACGGAAACATCAGTATTTCATGGACTCGCGTAACAGTAGGCCTAAATGAATGTGTTTGATCCACTGCGAATAGGGTCAGTGTTAATAAAATAGGCCCTACGGTAATTGTAGACACCATTGGACAGAAAAATGCCGATACTGTAGACTAGGCCCTACTTCTAATGAGTTACAAGGGAAATGAGAATTTAAAAAATTGAGCAGTCAAAAGAATGTCGGTCGAGCAAAGTTTTTTCACCAAGAAGGTTGACGAATCCAAATAGGTGCAATTAAGTGAGTAGGCCCTATGTTTGTTATTTACAAGTTTATGAAATATTGGGTCGATTTTAGACATTGCTAAATGCAATGAAGAGCGAATACCAGTGCTGTCCAATCTTTTTGACACCACGGACCATTGAAAATGTTTTCTTTAAGCCGATTGCAATACGGTTAGTCTTGAACTAAAGTAAGTAAGTAAAGTAAAGTAAAATCTCGTGGATTTCTATAGCGCCTTGGAAAGCAGCACAACAGTAGCTGCTTATTCTTAGGCGCTCAGCCTCTCTTAAAATAGCTATAGGAAAGGTGTGGGATCAGCCAGGCAATAGTCAATATCCGAAGGGCAGTGAGGCTAGGTTGTTACAGCTATGGCGGAAATGATTTAAGAAACAGGAAGGATTTAAGCTTAGACCTGAAGACTTGAGGAGAAAGTGCAGGAATTATAGGAAATGAGGAATCAGATTTTATTGTTTGAAAGTGTCCAAGTGTGCGAAGGGAAGCTGGGATCGAGTTCCAGAGTTCAGGTGCAGCGTATGAGAAGGCACGGTTGCAAATTTTCAGGGATGATTGATTTAGCGGGCGTGACAGAGTGAGATGAGATGACGAACGTGTGGGTCGAGGAGGCTGAGGGATTAATAGTGACCTAAGGTAGACAGGTTTTGATGACTGAAGTGAGCTATGTGTAAGTGTTATTATCTTATATTGGATACGTTCAGTTATTTTAAGCCAATGTAATGATTTTAGTATGGGTGAAATATGGGAGAATTTAGGTGACTTAGTAACAGCACGAGCAAGTGCATTTTGTATTGATTGCAATTTGTTGATAGAGGCTTTGGGAAGGTTATAGTAGAGGGAGTTACAATAATCTAATTTGGAGTGGACTATTGAGGTGGCAATTGTGGAGGCAGTTTTAGTATCTAGGCAAGGACGTAGGCGGCGAAGGTCACGAATATGAACATAGCAGGCTTTTGATAATTGGGAAATTTGTGATTCGAAGTTTAGAAAAGAATCAAATTTGAATCCTAGATTTCTAGCAGTTGGAACAGGGATTATTGTGGTGTCAGAAGCCAAAACTAGTTTAGGATTGTCAATTTTTTTGAGTTGTTGGGGTAGTCCAATTAAAAGAAACTCTGTCTTAGAAGGGTTAAGAGCGAGGAGATTAGATGACATCCAAGCAGAGATTGATGAGAATGCAGATTCAAGCTCAATAATAGAAGCATTGAATGAAAGAGGTGAGAAGGAAAGGAATAGCTGAGTGTCATCGGCATAGAGTTGGTGATTTAAATTAAGGGAATTGATTAAAGATGAGAGTGGTGTAGTGTAAAGGCTGAACAGTACAGGCCCAAGAACAGATCCTTGAGGCACTCCAAAATCTACAGTGTGAGATAGAGAAATTTGGCTAAGACAGGACACTTGAAAAGACCGGGATTTAAGATAAGATGAAAACCAGTTATGAGCTATTTCAGATATTCCAAACCAGAGAGAGAGTCGTTCGAGCAGAATTTTGTGATCTATAGTATCAAATGCAGCAGAGAGGTCAAGGAGACAAAGGCCAGTAACTTGTCGGAGACCAATTGCGGTTAAGAGTCTGTCATGAATGTAGGCGAGAACGGTTTCAGTTGAGTGATGTTTAGTGTAGGCAGACTGATGAGCATTATATAGCGAGTTATTTGAAAGGTGTTCGGTCAGTCTAGAAAGCACAATTTTCTCAGTAAGTTTTGATAGAAGTGAAAGATTTGAGATGGGGCGATAGTTATTAAGATCTTCTCTGTCAAGACCAGGCTTTTTAGGAGAGGAATGACAAAAGAGTTTTTGAATGAAGATGGGAAAGTGCCTGAGGTAAGAGAGAGGTTAATGATTCTAGTTATGATAGGCGTAAGCACGATGGCACACTGTTTGAGTAAAGAAGTAGGTATGGGATCTAGATCACATTGTTTGTTTGGGAGAGAAAGTAGCAGTTTGGATACCTCTTCATCAGTTGCAGGAGTGAAGCTGGATAAATTGCATGGGGTTGTGGGGAGAAGGGTAATGAGGAGAGGTGGTTTGAGTAATAGTGAAAGACTTAAGGACACTGCGAATCTTAGAGATTTTTGCAGAGAAGAAATTAGCAAAAGATTCAGCAAGTTCTGACAGAGAAATGGATTGAGGGAGAGGTTTTGATTCTTTGCGATGGAAAAGATCATTTACGGTTTTCCAGAGCTTACGTGGGTTAGAGCTATTTGTTGAAATGATGTTAGAATAGTACTTCTTTTTGGCAGATGTAAGGAGATTATGGTACCGGTTGGTGGCGGAACGTAAGATTTAAAAGGTCAGATGGAGAATGTGTTCTATGGTATGTTCGTTCAAGACGTCTACGAAATGACTTGAAAGCATGAATGAAAGAGTTATACCAGGGTTTGCTGTTGTGTGATGAAATAGGTCTTGTGATGATAGGAGCATGTTTATCAAGAAGACCGGATAACACAGAATTGTATTTATTGATCAGTGACGGCAGAGAAGTGGGGGGGTTAGTAATTAGTTCAGATGATTTAATGTTGTCACAGAACAAGGCTACGTCAATTTTGTTAAGACGGCGAAATGAGTAGGTGCCACGAGGCGGAGGAGTTGGCGAGCAGATACTTAAAATGGAGAAGATGGGAAAATGATCAGAAGGAGAGAATTGGCTAATTGCTGAAATTGGAGATAGTGATGAAGAAGAAGACGTGATGAGCAAGTCTAAAGTATGTCCAAAAGTGTGAGTAGGAAGAGATATGTGTTGTGTGAGGTTAGTCTGAGTGAGCAGTTGTATGAATTGGATAGAGTTGGGATCATCACACTTATCAACATGTACATTAAAATCACCGGTAATTAAGAACTCATGTGGAGTTGTAGCTGCAGAGCCTAAAAAGGAGGAAAATTCGTCGAGGAATGTCATGAATGAGGTTGAATATTTTGATGATGTAGGGGCGGTAAATGTTAAAAATAGTTAGTTTTGAGAGAGGAAGATTGAGAGTGACAGATGAACATTCAAATGAGGAGAAATTAATTGATGAGGAATTGCTAATTTGTATATGATCGCGCATGAATAAGGAAAGCGGTGCCTCCACCTAAATTACTAGAGCAATTGGTAGACTTTTTGAACGAGGAAAACTTAGGAGGGAGAAGCCAGGTGGGGTTACCTCAATCAGTTGACATGAAGTAGTAGACGGAGATACCCAGGTTTCAGTTAGTGCAACTATGTCTATGGTAGAGGAGTGAAGTGTGTGCGTTGGAAAGAGGAGTCTAATTTTATGTTAGTGAGTTCATGTAGTGAATGTGTGTGTTGAGGATTAGTGAGGGATCTAATGTTGAGAGTGCAGAGTGTTATGTGTGGTTGGGATGGTCCAGGATTCGGGTGGATATCGCCTGAAAGAGCAAGAAGGATGAAGATGATATCTGAGCGTCGCATGAGACGGAAATGTGAACGGTGAATACGAAGATGTGAGCAACGGAGGGTTAATGAAAAGGAGATAGGAATTTTGTTCAAATGTGAGTATTGATCAACGGCAGTGCGGTAGGTCCAGTGATTAATCGGTTTGCGTACATCAAGTTTCGAGGAAAAGAAATGAACAGTTAGAATAAACAAATAGAGAGGAAGTAATGTCATGATGTCAGGATGAGATTAACGAGGAAAGTAAAAATGTGAAGGAAAGTCAAATTGTCTTTCAGCTCATGCAGCGGATCACAAGCTCAGCATGAGGTCAATAGTGCAGCCGATATTAGTGTGGAGTGAAATAATTTAATTTAAAAATTTAAAAGAAAAGAAAAGAAAAACTAAAAGAATGCTTAGTTAAATTACAAATAGTAACGGTAATGAAATGAGCGATGATAGGTCATGTTGATTCTAAGTTTATAAATTGTGGCGGAGTTAAATAAAAATAGTTAAAGAAAAATATACCGACATAAACAGCTGAAAACGTCTTAAAATTAAAGAGTAAAATTTTAAAAATTCGCAAGAACAATATCGGAATTTGTCGAATTAATTAACAAACTCTACGGAACAAAATCTCGAGCGTTTAGTCTGCATCACTGCCCCATCACTATCTCCAAAGGTCAGCCTTAAATAGACTTTAATACAACGACAATAATTATTATTGACAATTGTCTTAATTAAAATCTAATAATTATGTAACAATGTATTTCCCCGTTTCCCCTACTAGGGCCTATGCTTTTTCATTCTAAGAAGCGACCATCGACGCTCGATGCATAACAAAATAAAAATAATGTAGCGTGATATTTAAGTTGTTTAATTAAGATGTTTTAAGAATAATTGTGCGCTGTTATATCCATATTTCTAATATTCTAAGGCTAATCTAATCTAATCTAATCTTAAACTTCTATAGCGCCACTTCATAAAGCACAGGAGCATCGACCGATGACACACCAAATCACATCATTTAAGAAATTAAGGCCCAGGTCAAATCCAGGACATCAATCGTTGGTGCTTCAAATCCAGGAATCCCAGTCGTAAAAGTCCAGGTCAGTGGGAGACAGCAAATCAAGTTATGGCGGAAAAGCTATCTGAACGAAAAGTGTTGAATTTTGGTTTAAATGTGCTCAGTTCGTTAGATCGCGTGTAAATCATTAAAATTACTCGTGACATTTAATTTGTTTCTTGATTGACTGACTGACTGATTGAGTGACTGACTGATTGATACTGTCATCTGGCTGGAACTGTAAATGGATAAGAAATAGCGCTACAAAAGATTGTGAGATTAATCGTGTTCTTTTCTGTTGTGGTCTACGTTGAAGGTTTTCTGAAATTTTGGATTAATTTTCTTTTAACTGCGATTAAATATTTGACCTGTCTATAGATTTTTATTGTTAACATTCGTAAATTAAATCTGCTTTTTTAAGACAGTGTAAAAATCTTGATTTTGATTTTTGATCCCCGTAATTAACGCCACAGTGATATCGATTATTACAGCGCCACTATTTTTGCTGTCGTGCATACATTGTGTTTGCTGTGAAATGTTGTACTTTCATAAATGTGATAAGCTCTGTAGTGAATCTGTTTTAGTTTGGAAGCTGAAAATTGAATTGGTTTGGTGCTTAAAAGTAATTTTTAATTATATTGACATTGATCATTGGTATTTGTATAATTTTTTTATTATAATTTTTTATCATGATTTAAAGGGTTGTCGTTGGGTTTGCAGTTAGTGGAATCAATTGATTTCTTTTATAGCTTCACTGCTTCAAGACAAAACATTGACTGTTGCCACTTCATTATACAGTGCCACTATATTTTTTTCAGTTACTAATGTATATATAATGGCGCTGTAGAAGTTCAGTGAGTAAGTTGTAAGTTATTAATTATTATAGGGGTGTCCCAATGGATGAGGGTCAATTGCAGACTTGACATTGTGTTTTATTTCCTTTCAGAGTACTTAAGAATCAACAATCCTCTATGGTACTTGCTACTTTGGAAAATGCTATATGAATTCACAATAATTTCATTTACTTGTTGACTGTATTTTGTTGGATGGTCGGTCATTTGGAATTTTTGGTTATCTTTGAGCTGTTCCAGTTTACAGATGACGTTGACAATGTCAGGAGCGGATGACTCTAAGAAATCCAAGGACCAAAATCAGGAGCAGAACAAAGACCATTCGAAGGAACAGTCGAAGGCCGAAAAATCAGACGAAGGACAGAAAACTGGGCCTCGCTTTGCAAGGTGCTGACAAACCTTCTTTTGCTGCACGCTGTACTTATAGCTTTAGTAGCCTAAAATACAGATAGATAATTATAATCATAATGCAGGAAGAAGGCTCACCTTTAGGGTATACACAACCGCGAGTTGTAAAATACGCAATTACGCATATAAGGATTTCAAGATCGACAGTAAATGAATGACTGGTCAGCTGCTGGAGATGCTTGTTTATTTTAAATGTGACATTGCTGTTGACTAGATTGTGTTCTACAGCATTCTTTTTATTGTTTTTTTAAATTTTGTGATTCAAATTGGAATGGTTTTTGGTTTTTTCCTTTCTGCCTTTTTTCTGTCTGACAGAAGCTGGTCCTTGTCCTTGATCCTTGTCCTTAGAGGTCAGTCCTTGTGCTTGGAGTTCGGTCCTTGTCCTTGGGGGTCGGTCCTTGTTCTTATCCTCGTCTTGTGGGGGGGGGGGGGGGTCGGTCCTTGTTAACATCACTGCGTAATAGTATTTCTCAGGCGCAGACTGTGTTGATTGTGTGTTAGATAAGTGCTTTTTGGCCTAAGTGCACACTATACTTTCCATCTCATCTCATAAGGTGCATAACTTGCTTGACCTGGTACAATACATGGATCAAGATTAATTGAATTTTTAAATTGAATCTCAACCACCTGCAGAGAATTCAAAACTCTACAGCCATGGATTTCATGGATTACAGTTGATGATTGATTGATTGATTGATTGATTGATTGATTGATTGATTGATTGATTGATTGATTGATGAGGAAACAGGTTGTCTGTCTAAAGAGATTTGACTTTTTTTAACATTGTTTCTACTGGAAGCTTCCTTTTTGTTCAGGATATACTTATTATGGTCTTTGATTGGTTTTCCGAAAGAGTGAAACTTGTTACTTCGATTTGTGTGCACTGTGCACCCTGCAAATTTTGGATCCAAACTGAAACCCCATCTTCTTTTCCTACCATCCATGGTCCACCATATACTGTCATTGATTTGTCCAGTATGATATACAGGATTTGAACTAAGTTCTTATGTGATTAGGATTGAATATTGATTGATTATTGATTGATGCCAGATTATTTGTATCAGAATCAAAGAACATTGAAAATCAATATTAACAGAGAGATCGGAGGCGCCATTGGGTGATGCTTGCTGTACATTTTCAAGTGGTGCTATAGAAGTTGATGATTGGATTTAATTGCAAAAAAATATGGCATTGCTTTTATTTAGAACATATTCTATACAATTCGTAATTTCAATTATTTTTACCGACAGCTATAGAAGAATTCTGAATTTTGAGTGACTTTGGTCAGTTGGTTTGCTTAGTGTTTCGAAGGCAGTTCAGCTTGATGTGGTGGAACTGTTGAAGCAAGTTCTCCAATGGACCCCGTTATATCGACCGGGTCTGAACAAGGCGCTTCTGCAGGCGGCCAAGGTCGGGTCAGTGGGATGTGTCAAGGTCAGTCATTGGATCTACCATGCTTTTTAACTGTGTATGATTCTCTTTAACTTCCAATGTTGAACCTGCAAACTTGCAATTGTGATTTTAAAAGTGTTTAAAGAAATGTATGCTTGTAGCACATGTGATAGCCTAATGAGTCTTTATTACTTTACAGTTTACATGCACATTGCACACCGTTTATATTCACGATATTAGCTCCAGATCTGGCAAATATTGACACTAAATATACGGATCCAGTATCCGGTGGAAAGAACACATCCGGTCATTCTCTACCAAAGGGGGGGGGACTATGTCGTAATTTTTCCTTATCAAGTGTTATTCTTAATATTACAATCAATGCCTTTAAACCTGCCCCTAGTATAACAGATCATCTTATAGGAACATATTTGGGCATTATAAGGCATTATAAGTGCAGCAACAGAGCTGCAAACCCAGGATGTAATTTCTGACTGTAAATTGTAAAGCAGGCTTACTAGTAGGCCAAGTACAATGAAAGCAAAGTAAAGCTATGATGTAATTGCTGTATAAGAGTCTGCAGCATACATTCAAGGCATACTTTATGTGCAGGAATTGCATAGGACAGCTATCAGTACTTGATGTCGAACAAAATGTTATTGGCTTGACTATGTATTTCATGGCACCTGGCAGTATATATTATACATTTATTATTGGCATATTGGCATTGATGGCTTGGCATATGTGTATATTAGTAAGAAAACGTATCTTTATTGCCATTTTTGTACATTTTGTATATATAAATTCTGATGTCACTCAGATTTCAGATTTGTGAAATCTCATTGTCTTGCCGTTTGTTGCATTGTTTATTTTGGTTGATTTTTGTTGATGTTGTTATTTTGTTGCCCGTTTTCATGTGTTGTCCTTCGTTGTCTCCCATTTGTTAATTTTGTTGCATTGTTTATTTTGGTTGCTTTTTGTTGTTGTTGTTTATGTTGTTTTGTTGCCGGTTGTCATTTGTTGTCCTTTGTTGTCCCCATTTGTTAATTTTGTTGCAGTGTTTATTTTGGTTGCTTTTTGTTGTTGTTGTTTATGTTGCTTTGTTGCCGGTTGTCATTTGTTGTCCTTTGTTGTCCCCATTTGTTAATTTTGTTGCAGTGTTTATTTTGGTTGCTTTTTGTTGTTGTTGTTGTTGATGTTGTTGTTTTGTTGCTGGTTGTCATGTGTTGTCCTTCGTTGTCTCCCATTTGTTAATTTTCATTTTGTTATTCAGGTGTTGCTTTCCGCTGGAGCAGATGTTGAGACTGAGGATGACAACGGTGACACACCTTTCGTCCACGCTTTCCGCGGACGACATGTCGCTGTCATGGAACAGTTGCGTGACGCCGGCTGTACAACTGAGATTGCCAAGATGAGCCTTGCCTTAAGTACAAGAGATGTTTCGTTTGTGAAAGTGTGTCATGGGATGGATATCCCAGTGGAAAATGAGGACTGGAATGCCGGAGATCCGGCAGAAGTCCGAATCCTGTTGGAAGAGTTACTTCTGGATCCATTTGAGGGCCAGTACGGGCGACACGGTTTCGAAGACAGCCCCTTCATGTACCTAGTTCAAGAGGGCAAGCCAGAAATTGTCGAGATGCTCGTTTCGCAGCACCCTTGTCTCGGAAAGTACACTGCCGAGGACAAGCAGGACAAGGTCAATCGAGGACTTTTCAAGGCCATTAAACACCATCGCCTCGACAATGCAAAAATGTTGCTCGCAAGTCTGGATGCAAACCTCGAGGGTCGGGACGCGCAGGGACGGACGCCGTTTCTAGTGGCGTGCGGCCACGACGAGACAATCGCTCAGTATCTGTTGGATCTCGGCGCCGACATTATGGCCGTAGATGGAGAGGGTCTGACTGCTCTGCACTGGGCCGCCTGCGCCGGCTACACCAGGTTGTGTGAGAATCTCTTGAACAAGGGACTCGAAGTGGACGGAAGAGCAAATCTTGGAGCAACTCCGCTGATGGTCGCCTGTTCCAGCTGTCACCAGGACATCGTGGAACTGTTCCTGAACGCAGGGTGCGACCCGGATCTTAAGACCCCGGAGGGCTGGCGGGCACTGCACGTGGTCGTCAGGGCGTGCGCGCCGTCGATCCTGAAGCTGTTGCTGCAGTACGGCGCGAATCCCGACATCCAGTCGACGAAGCTGACGCACAACGGCGACGTCGTTCCGGCGAGCACTCCTCTGCTCATCTCCATCTCGCTGAACAGCATCCGGATGATACGGCACATGCTCGACGCCAACTGCGACATCGACCTGCCGGGGCTCGTCTACGCGAACCCGTCGCTCAGCTCGAGCGAGTCGGAGGAGGAGGTCAAGTACAAGAAGCAGAAGTGTACGCCGATCCAGTACGCGATCATGTCGAGGGCGTGGGACATCGCCGAGCTGCTCATCAAGGCCGGCTGCAACGTCATGTCCGTCTGGCTGTGGCTCGAGTACAAGCGCTCGCCGGTTCACATCCCGGAGGACAAGTCGCAGTATCTCCGCCATCTCGTCTACCGGGCGACCACCTCGCCTCCAAAGCTTCGGCATCTCACCAGACGTCGGATCAGACAGCTGCTCGGCAGACAGTTGCTCGCCAAGTTGGAGCACCTCGACGTGCTCCCTCCGAGCTCCCGCCAGTACCTGCTGTTCCACGACCTCTTCCGAGCACAGCTCGGCTCCTTTGAAGTTTGATTGTGCCATGTGTGGATCTGTGGAGAGTGAGGTTCGTCGAATTTCAATGAAAATTGAAACCAATTTTTGTCCAGAACCCACAGAACTAGAAGACACTGTGACATGTAGCTAGCTTCTAATGTTCCAATTTGATGTTTTGTGGGAAATTTTGAAATATTACACGGAATCCCATTATTATGGACTTGGTCATAGCAGGATGTCGTTTAAGACAAAGTTATTTACACAGTAATATTGATCATAGGGCCATGTGTTCTGTCAAATTTCATTATTATGGAATCCTACAGTGCTTGGATGGCAGATGCTGCCTGGTGTATTTGCAGATTTTATGTTTCGGTGGTAATTTTTTTTGTAGTCGTTGCCAGCTCTTTCTATGCTTGGATCTTACTTGCTAGCTGTAATGGCATTAGATTAAATGATAATATGAATATAAACATTTTAAAGTATGTGAATGAGGTCAGTTGTTGCCTTTGTCAGCTTCTATAGTGGCAAAATTGTGTGTGTGTGTGTGTGTGTGTATGTGCTTGTGTGTGTGCAAATATTAATTATATACCAAATTGTTGCTGTTTTTGCAACCATTTCTTGTTAAATGTCATTGTTGTCAACGACAACAGGCTAAAGATTCCATTTGTACCATCTTGTATGCTATGTAGCTTTAGCAACCAATCACATTTTCTCGACACAGTGTGTTTTATTTACACATTCTACTCATTGCATAGTTAATATCACGATTGTGTGACGGACGTTGCCGCAATGGATTTTTTAGCGACTGTGGCTTGTCTATGTTTTGACATTGAGAGTTGTGTTTTAAAATAGTTTTAAGTCTGTGTTTTTCCCCCGTGTCTTGTAGACATTTTTCTCCTTGTCATTGGTGTTGTTCGTTTTTCAAACAGGTCAATGTGATTTTTGACCAACTGTAATGTGAAGTAGTGTTACATTTGTATGTTTTGTTTAAGCTCAGTGTTTATTCTAGGCCTTCTCTGGGGGGAAATCCCCCCCCCCCCAATTTTTTATATGTTGCATGGGGAGATGGAAATTTCCTCCCTCAAAAGTGTGGTGACAGGGGGCTTTTATTTTTCTGGAGAGGGAAATATGTAAGGATGACAAAATTTTTGCTTCTCAGGGTATTTGAGAACAAAATATAAGGTAGTTTGGAAGGATGACCTTTTTTTCCTTGTCAAGATTTTTGAAGACTCAGATCATGTCCCTCCAAACATTTAAAAATCCTCCCCCCAATGTCAAGGTGGCTAGAATAAACACTGGTTTAAGCTGCCAAGTGCGTGTCCATAAGAGGCGCTATATAAATGCTTTATTGCATTACCGAGTTTATATTCGGAATGAAATGAGATTTTTGAATGCATTGATTGATATCGAAATTTGGTTTGTTTTAGATTTCAATTCGAAAGGATGACGTGATTGATTGGGTTTAATTTACCGGTTTTTCTTAAATGTATGAATGTTGAGTTTTTGCTGTCTTGTGGAAATATTTATTTTAATTTAAACTATGTATTAATGCTAATTCATTTGTATTTCTGTCCTCTGTTGTTTGTTTAGGATAGGTTGATATCTATCAAAAGTCTAATTAATTAATCATCATCATCTTACAGTAAATGCACTAGTAAAATTAAAATTGTCTTGATAATACAGTGCTTCCCAAACTTTTTCCAGCCACAGCACACTATCCAAGAAACATACATTCAACGGCACGGCACACTGCAGCCGAAATGCCCACATTTCATTTTTAAATGACGCATTTGTATAAGTCTACAAGGAATAATAATAATAGGCCTATATTATACTCAAGTCTAGTATACAGTATAATATTGACTACCGTTCTTCATAAGTACATATTTTCTTTGCAATCTGTGTCACTATTTTATGCTTAACTTCATTGAAAAGATATAATTCAACTTATGATTAACAGTTAATATGACACCATTATTATTTTACCATTTTCCAACATTTTGCCATGGCACACTTCTATCGTCGCTATGGCACAGTTGTGTGCCATGGCACACAAGTTGGGAAGCTCTGGTATAATATGAAAGTATTGGGTATTCATGATAATAATTGATGATAATGAGTTTTCCTCCCTAAGGCAGACTTTTTCGCTACCCTAATATCCCCCCTCCCAACACCACTACCCCCCAATTTACGTTTTTTTGCTTGTCAGAATTTTTTTTAGATCTGATAAGTTTTTTGGGTTTTTTGCCTGTCAGGCTTTTTTTGTGGGATGACTTTTTTCCACACTTATTCGGCAGAGACTCCCAAATTTTACCAACACCCCCCAAATTCACAATCCTAGAAATAATCCTGCCTTCATCGCAGACAACTGTGGCAAACAACAGCAACAAATCCTTGATAACCCTGAAATTTTGGGTGCATATAATATTTGAGGTTTCCTAGTAGGAATTTTGAATTTCTATCTTTTATCATTAAATATACAATTTTTCTCTAGTGTTCATTTAACTGTTTTACTGCGGGTTTTTACTGTCTATATTTTCTTGATTATTTTTCTTTTAGTTCGTTATGTAGTTTGTAGTTTCATTGTATTTTTATTTATGTTTGTATTTTTGCTGCTTTGCAGTGTGGCATTTACATGTGTTTTTCAGAATATTCATTTTCTTGAGTGAATACTAAAGTGCTAATTTAACTTTGCTCAAATTTGTGTTGCTTTGGTTTTATAATTTTAATAATGTTTCTGCATTTGTTCAACATTCCAAGAACCTTGTAATGTATTGTAAATGTCTTGTGTTTTCCATAAAGTCATACAGTCAGTGTTTTTGACTCCATGTTATGAATCTATGTTACATATTTGTAATAAGTATTAGTGTTATTAAATTGTGTTTAATGTCTTATATCAATTTATTTGAATGTTTTGTTGTCCATTCGAATCTCATTCTTAATTGCATTGAAATTAAATGTTTTCATTGAATGATTTTTGTTTTTTCCCATTTTTTAGATTTTTTTGGGTCTTTCCAAACTGCAAGTTCGTTGGTTTTTTCCCATTTCCTATTTAAAGTGGAATTTCTTCTTTATCTGTTTTGTAGAATTACGCGAAGGTTAATGTTACTGCTGATTAGAGTAATGTACAGACATTGTAGATTTGTAGATTTGAATGCAGTATCTTACAGAGGGGGGCCGGTGGGGCAATGGCCCCGGGCGCCGACCAGATGGGGGAACGCCAGAATTGTCTTGGCGGTTTTTTATGCTTGTCATTGATCCAACTATCATATGGGGGGGGGCACACACACAAAATTTTTGGGCCCGGGTGCCCACCACTCTGCGTGCCACTATTTGAATGTATTATGTGGGTCTTATACTCAAATTGCTCTGATGGCCAATTGAGAACCTATGAAGTAACCTGAGGGCTGCATCACCAGAACTTAAAGATACAATATTATGAAATTTTATTCTACCCATTTATTAGGCCTGTAATGTAACATGTAACATGACTGTTGTTACCTTAGGGGTTGTCCATTTAGTACGTACGCACCGAGGGGGAGGCGGGGTTTGAGATTTCGGTGATTTTGCGTACGGGGAGGGGGTCACGACTGAATTTGTACGTATGTACATTCACATTTATAAATAGATAGAAAAGGCTGGTATATTCACACAAACATTTGATTTGAAAAAAATTACTTTCTCACGGTCAAACAGAGGGTTCCAACTATTGTTCCCACAGTTATTTAAATATTAAAAACCTTAAATTTATTAGTAAACAAATGCTTTTTGGCTATGGCTAAAAATTAATTTTCACCGTGTGCGGGGGCTTGCTAATTTGTACGTATGCATGGGGGGGGGTAACCAAAATGTACGGCATGCAACAAGGGGGAGGGGAGTCGAAAATATGACTTTTTTGCATACGTACTATATGGATGGCCCCTTATTTAGTTTATGTTTCAGTCGGCTGTGAGAGAAAAATGTTAAATGAATTGTATATAACAGAAGCACTACTGAGATGTGCTCAGTCTTTGCTTGTTTTGAGAACTCTTAGAGCACATGGAATGAACAGAGAATCCCTTCTTAACATATTTAATGCAATAGTGAGATCTAACCTTATATATGCTTTTCCTGCTTGGAAAGGCTTTCTTAATGCTAGAGATAAACGAAGAATCGAAACATTCATTCAAAACTGTAAAAAAACTAATCTAAAAAACTAATCTTTGTTCTAATTCAATTCCGATCCTTGAAGACGTGGCAAATCAACCAGACCACAATTTATTCCAGGCAATTGAAGACCATGATCTACACATCCTACGGAAATTCCTTCCACCCAAGGCAATCTCTAAACAGAACTGCAACCATAGACCTCGAGGGCACAGCCTGGAAATTCCTCACTGGATTAATAATTTGACTGATACAAACTTTATTATAAGATTATTATATTCAGGACATAAATGTAAAATAATTTTAATTTCAAATAACTGTTGATTTGTATTTGATACATAGGGCATGTATTACTATTATTTATTATGTTTTGACATTGTGTTTTTGCCTAGGTTGATTTAATAAAGCAATTTTTTATTGTATTAATTTGTGCAAAAATTCAAAAATGTGTTGTGGACAACATGTTTGAGACCCCTGGTGTAGGTAAAGCCAGGCTGGTTATAAGTTAAGCTAAACATCGCCCCTTAGCAGTGTTAAATTTTTCAAAAAGGCAGTGGGGTCACATTCCCCCAACTCCAAATATTTAACCTCGAGTAGGGTACAACCCCTTCTTTGATCACTCATCGCCTTTATCCCCCCACAGCACTTGATTCATCAATTTTAAAATTAGGATTTTGTTAATTTCAAGGTTTGAATGTATAAATTTTTAAAATAAATTTCAGTTTTAATATATCTGTAATCTATTTACTTTAACGTACATTATTAATAATTGTTATGGCGTAAAAATTTCAGTTTTATTTTATAGCACCAATTTGCTGTTAGTTAAGTATTACGGTAATCTGAATTTGTCAATAATTTCTCTGTAAAACTGCTTTTGAGATTGCATATATATATATATATATATATATATATATATATATATATATATATATATATATATATATATATATATATATATATATATATATATGTATGTATGTATATAAATAAATAAATAAATAAATATATATGTATATGTATATAAAATCTTGTTGTCCCTGGGATCGAAAGAGTTGAATTATGTAGTTTAGTTTTGAATTAGATGGCTGCATTTCATTTTAGAATAGTGTCTTTGTAAATAAGTTTGATAAATGCTATTAATAATGGTAACACAATGTTATTGTTTCATAAATAGGGCTGTGCGTTTAATGCGATTATGCAATCACTTATGCGATTGTACGATCGTAGACATAACAAATTTTTTATGCGCTGCATTTTCAGCGGTTTTTCCCACTTATGCAATTTCTGCATAAATATGCGGCAATTTTATCCACAATTTCTGCTAATTTATATCACATGTAGTTTCATTTTTTCAATTTTCCTGGTATAGACATAGATTTTCTGGGATCACCACGTGTTTGGATGATCTGGGTGTCCTTTTTTGCTCGTCATTTTTTTTTACTGAAAAGCACTGCTATTTCCACAAATATGCGAGGAGAAATGATCACATAAATGGGAAACTTAGGCACATAAATTGAATATTTCCATATTTCTCCGCGTATTTAGGATCTTTGAGTACCGCACATATCTCAAAAAATTGCCGCCTTAAACGCACAGCCCTACATATAGTATTACTGTATATTGTAGAAAACTGAAATTTGATGCATTGAAAGAATTTTCAATACAAATGTAGGAAGCCAAATATTTTGATTTACTCAATATAGGTTGTTTAAAAATACAGGATCTATGTTTGAGTTGCTGTGAGTTTGTGTCTTTTGGCATTTTCAGTCATGTTATTACTGTGAAATTTGGCTGTTTGATATTTTGTTAACTGCTTTATTATGCTGGTTTGGAAATATCTTTTGGGCCTGCTGTTTAAACTATGTAAGGGCTTAATTCGACGTAGCCAATTTCAGTTGTATTTGATGAAACTCCTTTAAAGCATAATCAATTACGAGCAAATGCAGTTAATTCCTGTAATACATGTAATAGATTACTTCTTGATTTTATTTCTGATGCATATGTAACTCATCTCTGCTAATCCACAGTAATTGTATGACTATCTCTGGGCTATCCTTGGAAGGGGTGCTATATAAATGTTGCATTACATTACATAATCTAGTTCTGAAGGTTATTGTGTTCATTTTAAGTTAAATGCAAAATTACATTACCTTGAGATGCTTTTATTAATGCTGGACTATTAGTACTGGTGCAATGTACAGTTTGTCGTCAAACTGTTGAATTTGCTCAACAATTTTTTATTTGCATCCTTACTAACTTTTATTTTTTCTGGCTTGGGTTTTAGTGTATGATTATTTTTTAGTTTTTTTCTTAGTACTGGCTTTCTCATTTTGAGTTGCATTTTGTAAACCTTAAAATTCTTTACAAATGCATTGATTTCAAGTTGTCTTCATGTACTGAACAGCATAATTAGAAATTTTTGTGATATCTATCATATTTGCAATTAATTGAGTTGGAAATTAGACAAAATATGGGCCCTTGCACGAAATGTTTGCAAAAGCTATTAAGGCATGAATTTCACATCACTAGTTTATAAACCGTTGTGACCCTTAATTTACTGATCAGTTTTAAAAAATAGAAATGCAATGGGCCATACTACACCAACTCCAAATCTTAAAACTTTAGTGATAGTCGGATATAAAGGCCAGTTTTCTACCATTACTGAAATCCTCACAAGTGGGCAGTGGCGGATCCACAGGGGGGCCGTGCCCCCCTATTGAGTTCCTGGGCCCCCAGTGCCCCCTCCTATACTTAATACTACATACCTAACAACAAATGTTTGGCCCCATGATTAGAAGTAGCCACCCCAACGCCCTCCCTCCCACTTGCCAAATCCTGGAGCCGCCACTGCAAGTGGGAGAGGTAAGTCCCCAACCTTCCTGACAAATTGAGCATTGCCTTAATGTGTTGATTTATAATGCAATGGATCATACTACACATCAACCCCAAAATTTTCTAGCTCTGGTGGGATCGGATATGAGAACTAGATTTTTAATTTTTTAACCTTGGTGCAGAGGGTAACTCCCAAACCTCCTTGGGGAATCGAGCATCACCTTAATGTCTCTGACGTAGTTGGACTATAGAGGCTCTGGAAGATAACCACTGGATCTTTAAAAACGTAGTATCTACTTGAAAAATGGATTCTACTCGGAAATATGAGAAGAAAAGTAAATTCTTTCTTGTAGATTTCAGTTTTTCTCAAGTAGATTGTATTGGTTTTCACAGGTCGAGTGGCTATGTTCCAGGTTCTCTATAATAGTTCTACTACTGAACTGTGGAATGAATGTCCTATTTGAACCAGAAATTGAGATTTACTGATAATGTTTGACATTTCAGATAAAACTTGTTTTGTCAAATTTTGACTCTGAAATTCTGCCATTTAATGTTACTTATTTGACCATTTTTAGACATATTTAAATTATATGCCAATGATTTTAGGACTATGTTCTTAATTTGACCTATAAATATCTATATTGGTGTATTCACAATGCTATATTTAGTTTTGACATGTATTTTTTGGTAGCCATGTATTTTGTGGCATTTGAAATTTGTGTGGGCTCTTTTCAGGCGCAGCACCTAAAAGCTAATCTTAATAGAAATATTGAAAAATACTTTTCTTTTTAAAATTTTCTACCCGAACAGACTGCTTACTTTTCACTAAATCCCATCACCAGTTTTATGCCTAGAGTGGAGGGTAGCCAAATTTGTTTAGCCAACCCCAAATAGTCAGTCTTGACAAATGGTGATCAGGGGTAACCTGCAACTCTTTTTCCCCCTCCCCCCAAAAAATGTATACTGGCCTGTACCCTCCCAACAATTATACTACTAGTATCTCACATTTGTTTAATAAGGCTGTACAGTAGGGCTTTGTTATAACATACTTAGTGGGACTGTAAAATTTAGTACGCTATAACCGAGGTACGTTTTATCCTATACCATCCAATATGGTATCACATCAATTGGGACAATCCATTGTTGTCGTTGTAACAGAGCATTTGTTATAACCAAGTTCGTTATATCAAAGTTCTACTGTATTTTGAGTGCCGCTCGTACAATAATTATTAACTTTTGGCATAATGTCTTGCATTGATTGTATTCTGATGTTTTTTCTCTCTCCAAGTTTATTTTTTGTTGAAATGAAAAGTAGATTTTTCTGACTTTATAAATCGTGTTTTGAAGAGGTGCTGCTATTTTTTATGGAACATCTCTAGTGGTCAAAAGCAAGGGCATACTGGTCATCTAGTGGTCAATGGGGAATTTCCAGTGCCCTTAATGGTAAATATGTTAAACGCTACCATAAAATCCTGTGACCCTAAACCATTAAATGTATTGCTGTTTACTAACTTGTCACGATTTTCGAATGAAGTGCATTAGAATGTGACCACAGGTGAACAATTTATCGACTTGATCAGGTGTGGGCCCCTGATGACAATTTCCAAGAGCCCCAACAGTGATTTACACGGGTATGATATGGGAGAAAAATACAGCATTGACAGAAAGTTTTGTATTGAACTGTACCTCTTCCCCTCCAGACAAGTCAACTTCCTTACAAATGTCTGGAATCCGGATAAAACACTCCCCCAACATTAGCAATTCCCAAGACCATTTTGTTCACAACTCTGGTCATAATGCCTTGTGACAAAGAGTGAAGTGTATTAAAAGTGAGAATATGGCATGTGCATTTAAAATTGGTATGCACTAGATAAATTTTGTGCAAATAAATGGACCAGAGGGGGCCAAACCCATAGAAGGGGAGAGCCGCAAATAACAATTTTCGAAAGCTTGGAAGCCGCATTGCCACAATTAGGAACGAAAACAAGGTTGTGTGATCCAATTGAGTACTTACTAGTTTACTTAGCTAAAATCGAGCGGCAACACCACAGAAGACAAAGAAAGAAGAACGTTTGTGAATGTGAAATTCATGGTGAAATTGAAGAACTTAAAAGAATATTTAATTCTTAATTCGATTTAATTCTTTAATCAATCGAAATAACTTAGAAAATGCCAAACGCCAAAAATGAATCGAACGTCGACGAAGATCGTATTCAACAGTTTACGGCAGTCACAGGTAAAGCCCTTGTTTATAGAGCGCCAGTTTTCTTTAAATTTTGTTAGATATTGTAATCGGACGAACAGTCGATTGATTATATTGCGCCATTTATGCGTGATTTTGTGTAACGTTTTGAAGTAATTACAATATGGGACAGAGCTTCGTCTCTGGCTGAAATTGCCGTCAGCTGAAGCTTCTGATAGTTGGTTAAACTTCCCTGGTTAAAATTCAGTTAGGCTGTGTCAAGGATGGAAGTTTTATTTTGCATTATTCTTTACGATTTCAATTGCTCCATAGTCTTTGCAGTCATTTGTCAAATTCACAGTTCCATTTCATATGACTTTTTCACAAAATTTGATTTAGTTCAATATAAATATGACATTCTTAAATAGTGGTCTTTATATGCAGCATGTTAGTTTCTGAGTATGTGCTACTGTTATCAGCCAGACAAGTGTTTTCTAGTAGTTTTGACTGGCAACAGTTTTAGTTGCAGGGTCTTGTGTCATGCATTGCAATTATCTAGCACATGTATCTACATAAAATGTAACAAATCTAGACTTCTTCTTTCATAAATACTGTGATCTGTTGCCTTGTGTAGGGACTGATGAAGGCACCGCACGACATTTTCTCGAGGCGTGTGATGGAGACCTCAATGCTGCAATTGGTATGCAGATGGATTCGGGTAACGGTGCCATTCCAGGACCAAGTAGTGCCCTTCCTCCTCCTGCAACCAACGGCACGCCGAAACGGTTAGGATTTAGAAAATGTTCCATGTGCTCTTCTTGTTGCCTTGTGAGTCATGTAGTACTGCTGTCTCTATTGTGTTTGGATGGTGGTGGTGGTGGCGGTGGCGGTGGCGGTGACGGTGGCAGCGGTGACGAGGATGACAAGGACAACGACGATGATGATGACGGTAATGAATTAGCTGCCCAAAAACAGATCCAGTTGGCTTTTACATCAACCGGAGATGATTGAGGAGGATTCCCGATGCCTTCCTCTCAGGCATTTGGGTTCAACAGCTTGTCCAAGGTCACTCTGCAGTGGCTAGGGTCAGGTCCTAACCTGTGACCTTCCGATTGCATGACATCTGCCACTATTCCACCATGACAATTATATTTTGTTTTAGACCATCAGAGCCCATGATGAAGTGCTCATCCATGACCCTTTTCTTTCTTTGACCATGTGTATCTCAATTTAGGTGTCAAGTCCAGTCCATTCAAGAATATTGTCGATTCATCTTCTCTTTTGTCTTCCTCTTTTTCACACACCATTACTGGAAATGCAAGGTTCAAAACATGGTTACATGTTGAAGGACCAATTGAAATAGTATATATAGTACCAACTGTTGGCTGATAATTCAGTACACCTCTTATTTAATACCAAGATCTTGTTAATGTACGAAGTAGATTCAAGAATTGCATGAGTTGTTATTACTAAAATGGTACCAGTGATATTTCCAGATTCCATATTGATGCACTGTTTTGCAAGCTTTTTGTAAAATGTAAACAATGACAGCCTTTCATTATTCAGTTAGATCACTATTATATGTGGCATTATTTAGTGTAATTTTTGGAAGAGTATGAATATCATTTTACCATTCAAAAATATTTCTGCTCAAAACTTACTAGTTTGTGCACCAAACTGAAGAAATTGGTCATGTGTCAATAGCCCAAAGATGTTTATAGCACCTTAGATTTTAGCGTGTTTCACATATTCAGGCTATAAGAGTGCGAATGATTTTAAAGTTCTTCTGAGATGGTCCCTGATGTTGATTACAGTGTTATTGTCGTTATTCTTTGTCTCCAGAGGATCTGGAAACAAAGAACACGATAATTGTGGAAGAATACAGATTAGCACAAGATTGAGCAAAGTGGAAATGTTTCATATCTTACTATTGCCGCCATGCAGGCAGAAAGTGAAGCTGATGATTTGTAGCGGTGAAGGGGGTATTTCACGATCATTGCTTACTCCTCACTGGCCCACTCTGTACGTAACACGGGGAAAGTTTCACAGTGTCATCCGCTTATTTAACCCCTTAACAGGGCAACTATTTGTAACTCAATGTAAAATGGACGAGCGTTACTCGGGGCACCCAGTTAAGGGGTTAACTACTTACTTAGCATGATGAAACAATTACAAATTCCTTCACCCCACTTGTCTGATCCATTGATCTGCCTGTCAAATACCTCTAATGGAGTATGGAAAGGCAGAATTTTAATAAGAGATAAACAATTCCTCTTCTTCAGCCTTCCCTTTTAGTATCTCACTGTCAATGTCAATTTCTTGCTGTGTACAAGATAATTAATTTGTTTATGTTTCTGTGATTATAATTTGGATTTTATAACTTTCATTTTTTAAATTTTTTGTCTGATAATAATGAGCAGATTTGATTTGATTTGATCCCTTGTCTGACTTATTCCGGGCGCTTCATGACCACACCTGCCCCGACTACATAAAGCAGCTAGTACGCAGGCCTGTGCCTGCTGAGATGACCCACGAGTTGCAATCAAGCAGATGGACTCTACTGGTGGTCCATCCCCCCTCTGAAGACCATCATATTAGGGGAGAGGTCCGTCACGCACGGTAAACCTGCCTTATGGAACGTGCTTCCAGATGCAGTTATCAATGCAACCTCCGATCTGTTTGCAAAGAAACTGAAGACCCATTTATTTAATGTTTCTTTTAGCTGACAGTGTAAAGCGCGCCTGAATTTTGCTTACTCCATGTTTACCACGCTATACTAAATCGTCTTAACCCCTTAGCCATATATTTAGCTGTGACTCAATGTGAAATGGACGGTTATATCTGGGATCCCCAGTTAAGGGGTTAACTAACTAACTTATTGATGCTATATTTTGCCTGTTACAGAAAGAAAGCCCAGCTGCCTACCGATTTGAATGGCCCGGCCGCCGCAGAGAACGACCCCGACCTCATTCGTGCTCCGCTTCCTCAGAGAACAGAAATCCTCGCTCCTGATAGGATCGTATATCGTAAGACTCGCTTTTTCCTCGTCGAATTTCTGTGCACAATTTTACCGTTTGTGGATACAAATGCGATAAGAAAATGTGCCGTGTGGCAGTTTGTTAAAATCCCTGTAAGAATTTCAAGTTTTTCACTGACATAAGAAATAATGTTGGTTTTCTTTATTCCAATTGAACTAATTAATTAAGATTGTTGCATTAAAATGCTGACGTTATTGTAGGTCGTCAGGGAAAGCGACGGAAGGCACATTCTGTGTTTGATCAGTTTCGAGATTTCCAAGCCGAGATTAGTCAGTCAACATTTTATTTTGTCAAAAAACTTGTATTCTAAATCCTTTTTAAAGAAGCTATATTAATCTATATGACGGATTATATGTGAATTTTGCCAAACGTGTAATTGTAAGCGTGTAATTGTAAACGTATAAGTTAACCATTAACCCCCAGATATGTTGTAACTATATGCGATGTAACCGAGTATATTCGGTTCCAGCGGTTTAAGGGTTAAGTGAACATAGTTCTGTAACTTTGTTGGCATTGTTGGTGTTTGTCTAAAAGGAGATTTTCAAAAGTTAAGTATAGTTGCCATTTTTATTTGTCTTTTACTGCTGTTTAGTGGTGGCTCAATTTTGAAACAGTTTATTTTGTTTTTGAAATTGCCAGTTTTTTTTCTTACTTGTGTAAACCTCAGATAACATTTTGGTCTTTGTTAAGACGACTTGTGGTTGATGACCTGGTCTCTTTTCTTCCCAGCAGTGTTGCCAGTCCACGGTTTTTCCGCACAATTGGGCTGCTTTTGAAAGTAAATTGCGGGAAATTTTTAGCTGTTGCGGGTTGCGTTTTTTTGGGCTGGTTTGTGACTTGTACTGTGGGAATTTGGGCTGCACCAGGTTGAACTTATAGGAACGACTTTTGGGCGGATTTTGGACAATTTCTCGACCAACGGTTGCGGGTTTCAAAATAGTATCTGGCAAGACTGCTTCTCAGTATCTCCTGTTAGGGCATTTTCCGAACTATGTCCCCATGTTTTGACCAGAATTAATGGCTGGCTGGACAAATTCAATGCCCCACTTTCTCGCTACTTGTGACGTGCCTGATGCGATCCTGTAGCATATCTAATTTTGCTCTATGATCTGATCATACACCTTAGGCCCTGATTTTTTTGAAATCGATCATTTAGGTTCCTCAAGCTGTGGCTAGTGCTAACAGATAGCTTGCTGCAACTATTCATAGCATCGCCAAATTCCAATGTGTCTTCGTTTTGTTAGTGAGACCCCAGGAAGTGGCACAAAGCAGTGCCCCAGGTGGATCGACCCGGCGTACTCTACAAGAACTCTTCCGTCCTCCAATCGAACTACTTCACAGGGGTTCATTCCAATCGGTGAGTTTCATTGGATGCGATGCAAGATGCTCTTTCTTTTATCGTAACTAATGTCTTTGGGTGGGAAGTTGGCAGAGTGGTAACAACGTTGGACAATAGAACAGAAGGTCGTGGGTTTGATACCCGTAGGAACCCTGAGGTCGACTCACAGCCTTACTTGCTAGAGAGCATTGGCAAAATATGAGTTGCAGTGGCTTGTGCTGCACAAAGTCAAACAGGTTTGATGTAAACACTAAATATCCAGCTGCGACCAAACACACGCAACGCGCGAACACTCCTATGTACAGTACGCAATTCACTAGTCCCTTATCCATGGTATTGTACGCCTGGCTGATGGCTATAGCAACGGAGATCAGCACCGCCATGTGAGCCCATGAGGCTTGGGAAGGACTTTGAATTTTGAATGATTTTTTCAGCTGCATTAAAACTGCTTCTTGTGGCCGGTTAAAAGAGATGCCCTGATAATACCTTGAACAGATTTAAATCGGTCAGTTGATTGATTATTGTCCCCATACAATTGGCTGGCTATCGGCTTATTACCGATCATTAATTTGTTGAAGTTTCTTTCTTCATTACTGAGTTGACGTATTGTCGCGTGAATCAGATAAATGCTATCGTGTCATTCCATCCATAGTCCGCACTCTCTGGGCGACTGTAAAAGAATTGAAGAAAGATTAATTGCACATATGCAGTGTGCCTCCCCCTTTTACCCCTGAAACCTGTCTCATGTGATGCTGTAACTCACCCAATATTGCTCTTTGATCTGTTCGTGTGCTTAGCAATGTTCCCTCTAATTTTGTTGAGTGTACGCGGAAAAGTGTAGTGCCTGTGTGGCACATTTTTAATCCTGAGCACCGGAATTTTGTCACAGATGTAACCCAAGAAAACATCAAAATCAGTGTTGTTTGAATGTCAAAATCACTGCGCGGCGGCTGGAAATTGCTGCGCTGCGTTTTCTTGTCATGTGCGCGGCCGCGCAGGCGCGCAGCTTAGAGGGAACATTGGTGCTTAGGCTATATTGGTCTTTTGGAATTGTTTAGGCTCGCCAAGCTGCGTCCAGTGCCAACAGGTGGCTCATAGCCACTATTCATAACGTCACCGAATTCCAATGCCAGGTTCTCAATCGGGACGTTTGGAGCAACCGTGCCATACAGGAAATTGTGCGAAAGCGCTTTATCCTCTGGCAGGTATCGTTCTCGGTTCTTTAATTTGCTGAATTCTTTTCTTTGGGATGAAGAATTCTTAAAGCTCATACTTGCTTAATTTTTGGAAATTCAGTTCTCTGTTGAACGAATGTTATATGTTAAGGCCTGTTCATACTTGTCATTTGTAATTCTTGTCTTAAGGCCTATTCAGACAGTGAGGACGGCAGACGATACATGGTTCTGTACAATGTCACTGAGTGGCCTTATGTTGCCATTATCGACCCACGCACAGGTGAGACCTGGCCTTTAGCTCAACGCAATAGCTATGTAGTATAAGCCATAGAGTTTAATATATTCTAGCAATATATGTGAATGTAATATATGTGTATATTATGACTATATATGTGAATTTCAGGCAATGTAAAATTGAAGCTGGTTGTACCTAACCTTGTGTTGCTTTCAGTCATGAACCTCTAGACATCTCCATAGCAACCATTTAGATGATGGTAATGGTGGTGGTGGTGGTGGTGGTGGTGGTGGTGGTGGTGGTGGTGGTTGTGGTAGTGGTGGAGCAACATAACTATTCACTGGCAAACTGTCCATAGACTTCTTCTAATGTATATGAAATTTTGTGGCATCAACTTGTTTTTGTCAGCTTTTTAGCTCTTATTTATCAACTGAAAAATATTTTTCACTTAGAAAAGCATTTATTGTTGCAGTGGTGTATTTGTTGATTTTTTTTTCTCGGGTGAAATCTCTTTGTAATGCGCCTTGATTTTGCAAATTATGTGATAATTGGAAAACTACCGACTTGAATGTTACTTTCTGATGCTGCGCTCTGACCTTTGAAACCATTCTGTTTTTTGTAGGAGAGAAGATGATTTCGTGGCAAAAGATTGAAGCTAATACATTCTGTGAAATTGGTGCGTTATTATTTTGAGTTTGACAGGATGGTATTTGGGAGTCAGATCAGTGGGGGGATGGGTGGGCAACCCCCATTTCCCCAGTATCCATCATCATCATCACACTCCATAGTCCATAAGGACCGTCGGAGCCAACGGCGTAGAAGTGCTCGTCCATGGCCCTTTCCTTTCTTTTTCCATGTGTATCACATTTTGGGTGTCAAGTCCAGTTCATTCAAGAATATCATCGATCAATCTTCTCTTTGGTTTTCCACTTTTCCGCCTACCATATCCCAGTATCCTCTTGCTATTTAAAGAGTGGACTAGTGGGTTGGCAGCAACCAGGAGTTTTCCTCCCATCCCCCTACAAATACTATATTGCTGTTTGGTGATTTTATCATGATTTTGTTATTGTTGACAATGCATAGTAATGGTTATGTGTTAGTCTGGTACTGTACATGATTGTTTGTATAACTGGGTAGAGATGACTTCATCTTCTTCTTCATGTGCCATGTATTGCTAGGTCGGTGACCGTGGATTTCCAGTCTTCTCTGTTTCTGGCTTATCTTATCAGTTCAATGTTGTCTTTAGTTCTTGTTGCTTCTCTTAGGCTATCTGCATACTTTATTCTTTTTCTTCCTCTTTCTCTCTGTCCCCCTTTTTCTTTTTATAACTAGATTTTCCGATCCGTCCTTTATTATTAGATGTCCGAAAAATTCCAACTGTTGCTTTCTTGTGGATTTTAGCAATTTTCTTTTATGGAGTGGAGCATCATTGGATACTTATTTTAATTAAGCGATACATTGATTCCGAATGCTAAAAATAAGCATTTAGTGCATATTTTTCGCATTTTTCTGACACAGCCTCAGAATTTCTCGAACTTCATCCCGCTCCAAGTGATTCCCACCATGATTTACGGCCGATGAAGAGAGCGAAAAAAGAAGTAAATTTGGAGATTTTGTCAAATGAGATGAAATTTTGATTATGTTCATGCTTTAGTGTCATCTTTGGGTTAGACGTAGGTTATTTGGTGAACTGAATTATGATTACTGATGAGAAAATGCTCAATATCAGAAAACTTGTGGGGGCGGAATCCACTTTGGGTCGCTCTTGTGAAATGAGTGTAGTTTATTGACCACTGTAGCAAGAGTGACAATGTGTCAGAATGTGTGCAAATGGTACATGAAACTGCTCAAAACTGCTTTCCTCATGTCTTGGAAAATTTTGGGGAACCCTGACAGTTGGCAGCCACCCTTAGCAGTTTGATGATTGTCATCTTTGGGGGTGTTCAGGCCTTAGAGACCTCAGTGGTGTGCTCATGCGGGCCGTTTTTTTCCCAGCCGAGCATAGTCGATGCCAGTGAAGACAGCCAGCTTACGGCCGCCATCGCCGCGTCGCTTCAGGAAAATTCGTACCAGTCGGCTAACTCGGTTGTCGTCCACACGTCGGACGACGAACTGGAATGTCTCTACAGCAGCTGCTCCGATCTCGAGACGTTTTCCGACTCGGACGCCAGCCGGCCGACGTCCAGGGCGGCGTCGAGGTCCGGGCACGCCGCGTCACAGAACCAGCCGCAGTTGTTCTCCATCGACGACACTCTCGTGACGATGCCTCAGGCGGGCGGCTCTAGAACGGATGCCACCGCCGATGATGGTGGTGCCGCTTCTACCTCAAATGGGAATGCCGTAGAAGAGATTGGGGAAGAGGAGCAATGGAAAAACTTCTTGGGCAGCGACGATGGTGAGTTTGCCATCAAGTGTGATTGATTTTGACGCTTCTTCTGGGTGCCCTGCAGGTTGGCTGTGTCGGCAATCATGGACCTCCAGTTCCGTCTGTAGTCTGTTGAATGGATGATGTCAGTTAAGGTTGTTAATGGTTAACCGGTCCTAAGAGCAAGGACCGGTCCTTTTAACTTTGACCGGTTAACCGTATTTCAATTTTAAAACATCAACATACAGCTGTATTAGAGAATACGTTTATTGTGGCCACCGGGGTCACTCTAGATCGCCGGGACCAGGGCCGTTTTAAGGCACGTAAGGCACGTGCCTAGGGCCCTGCGATACAGAGGGGGCCCCGGCGGAGGGGCCCCGGAATAGGCGCCGGCGACATCAAAGCGCTTTGATGTTGACATGACACCAGACTGCCGCTAACGAGCAGTTAACCGGTCTTTTTTTGAACGGTTAATCAGTCCTTCAAAACCAGCGGTCTTAACAACCTTAATATCAATTGTTCCATCGTTTTCTCCCTGTAGATAGCATAAACTGTCCAGATATTTTCTCCTTTGTCTTCATCTATCCCTTTCCTCACAATCATTTCTGTTGTAAGAAACTTCTCTATTCCATCTTTCCTCATTACATGACCAAAAATTTCCATTTGTCTTTTTATTATTGTTGCCTTTTATTATGACACATGATTAAAAAATAAGTAAGTCAGGTTCATGGATTCATATAGCACTTTGAAAGTAATATCACAGTAGCAGGGCTTATTCTTTGTCACTTAATCTATCTTAAAATTGCTATAGGCAGGTACAATGTTCAGCCAGGCAGTGGTCAATATATCCATTGGGCAGTAAGGCTGGATTGTTACGACTAAGGAAGAAATGATTTTTGAGACAGAAAGGATTTAAGCTGAAGAATTGAGGAGATAATGCAGGAATTAAGGGGAATGATCACTGAGGACTTATTGTTTCCACTGTAGCTGATCAAAGAGAGTAAGTAAGCACTCCTCCATTAAACAAATCATGTTGTGTTTGATTTAATTTAATTAGCTATTTATATTGCGCCCAATCAATTAGTGTTAGCAAGAGCATTACAATTACCCTAATGTCAATTATTATAAGCACAATTAAACAGATGTGTCTTCAAATGTTTACGAAAAGCGACGGGCGACTTTATGTTCCGTAGCGCTGGTGGAAGGGCGTTCCAGGCATGGGGTCCGGCGTACAAGAAGGCTCATTGCCCCATGACTGTCAGAAGACGAGGTTTCTGGTATTGGCTGATAGAGGCTGATCGTAGACCTGGAAGAAATGAAATGTTGCTGTGTTACAGAATTATTTAAATGTTCTTTAACTTAAGCTGCTACTGATATTGGTTGGTACATTTTCACACACACACACACATACACACAAATATAGTAATTTTCTTTTGCACAAAAACCATGTAACAACAAAGTAATGAGCATGATGATTGAATTGTTGATGTCATTGCTTCATGCATTAATTGCAAGTTTACATTTTTCCAGAAATATCAGCAAAACTTCTATAGTGTCATGATACAAGTCTTTGGGCATCAGTCAACAGTCATTTTAAAGTCAGATCATAATTATTTTCTTAGTCAGGTTGTTTAATCTGGAGCTGTGGGGTAGCTAAGAGGTAAAGCGCCAGTCTGACAGTTGGGTATTTGTTCTGGTTTGAGGCTCAACTCTGTAGAACAGGTGAGTTTTACCTATTGGTGGAAAGTTAATGTGATCTCATCCAGGTATCTGTTTTCACAAGGCAGCATCATTTAGTAATTGTAATTGTTCCAGCTTTTATTTGAAGATTTGCTGGATTTTGTCGATTTTTGGTTCTTCAGTTTTTGTGCAATTGTTCTTTTCTCCTCCAAAAGTTCATTCAGTCTCTCTAGATCAGTGTTTCCCAAACTGTGGATCGCGACCCAAAAGTGGGTCGCATGGCTCAGCCTAATGGGTCGCAGGATAGCACAAAACTAGCTTCATGAGTGTCATTTCTAACCAATAACACAATGTCACAATCCTTGAAAGTTGCATGCAGGTGTTGGTTTCAAGAAATTTATTTGCCTGCAATCCTACACGCACAGCATACCGGGTATATTAAAATGATTACCGGTACTTGTTTTACCCAATTTTAGTTGACAATAAGTTTGCAGGGGGGTCATGGCATGTTGCAAAGCTGCTGCAGTGGGTCACAGTTACACAAAGTTTGGGAAACCATACTCTAATTTTTCCTTACTCTGAATTTCTGAAATTTCCACGGCTTTTCCTGCACCATTCACCCAAAATCTCGATGACCTTGTACATCACCAGGTAGTGAATTATTTTGATACCATGTACTGATAAATGCCATCAACCAGGTGAAATACATTCAAAATCTTCAATAATATGCATGTTTTATTGTTGGTGTCTTGTATTTTTTTCATATAATTTTAGATCCTGTGATGACCATCATTTTCAGAGGTCCAAACAATTTTAAAAGCCAGCTTTCTCTTCCAAATTCGTCGACTTTGAAGGTATGTCTGATTAGAAATGATGATATAGAACTGAACCTAGAATTTAAACACATGTAGTCAGTCAATTGAAGCTTTGCAGTCTCTTAGGCTTTTTTTTTATTTTTAGTAATTTTTGAATACTTTAAAATGCCTAAAATTGTGCTATACTTATATTATGCAAATAGTATGAATATACTGTACCAGGTAGATATGGACCTACAGTCCTATGGCGATGAATTTTGCCAATTTTAAAGGGGGGTGGCACTTATAATGAATGCGATATAAAATATGCACTAGAAAACTATAATGATTGTAGTAGTGATAGGTCTAGCCAACCTAATTATATGTTGTTCGTATAATCGTATTATTATATTGTTTGTGTGTGGGAGGGCGGCAACATTACATCTTGCCTGCTCTAAAAAAAATTGGTCAGACCGGCCCTACTTCAAGTTATTGATTTTTCTGTATAAGCAACTTTCAAGGCAATATATTTGTGTGATATGCTAGACATTTAATAATTTAAATGTAGCATTTTGCATAAATGTTATTATAACGTCAATATTAATATGAAATTATTTTTAGTCAGTTTTTAGTGGAAAAGTTCTGACAAATCAGAGAGCGTCCTGGGCATAATTGGCCAAAATCACGTGGAATAACTTAATTGTTTGATATTTTACTCTCTATAACTTAATTTTTTTTCCTAAATGTCAGGCTCTTGTATCGTACGTATCCAGCCACGGATATCAACAGGATCAGTACGAACTCGTGATGTCTTTTCCAAAGAGGAAGATTTCTCAGCTCGACCTCAGCTCAACGCTCAGGGACTCTGGCTTCAATGCTCGGGAAACCCTTCATATTCAGGAAATTTGAATTAGTTGACATCATCAGCTCAGGAAAAACAAATTCATGCGTCGATTGGCCGAATAACCTTTTTATTTTTTGCGTTTCACTGCGGCTCAGTTGTTCAGTTGTCTCATCTAAATCGTTTAATAAACTGTTGCTTCAAGCTGCTATATTGTCCTAAATCTCAGTCGTTGTCCTTGTGTTTCGTTGATTTCTTGATCTGTTGCATCCGCTTCTCCACCACACCATGTTTAGCTTGATATGTTGCTTTGTGGGGACAACAGTTAGGCTTTGAAAGTGTTATTCCAGTTGCATGTGGCCAGTAATGATTTTCATTGCTATTGTTATCTTCGCTTTTTCTGGTTCTGTTATATGGCAATGCAATCGGGCTATTTGGTGTTGTGCGACCGGTTCCCGTCAGAACACCGAAGTTAAGCAATGTCGAGCGCGGTTAGTACTTGGACGGGTGACCATCCTGGGATCTAGTCGTGGTGCTAGCAGCCAACCGGGCCGTTCATCGCTTAGGCACTTATAAATTGGTAGCAGTGCTAAGCTGTGAAGGTAAAACGCGGGTATAGAGAAAGTAATGGCAGATTAATTAGATTAATGGCGTAAGCCACCTACATTGCTGCTTGCCTAGTACCTGGAGATGAGCACCGGACCCTACGCTTGTTCGAGTACGGGGCTACCTTTACCTTTATATTGCAGCAAAGGTGACATTTTTCATTTAATGTTTCTTATTTATCTGTTTTAAAGGAGAGGCAGAAATTTGTCAAGATCAAAATGTTGCAGGCTGTATATTTTCAAGTTGCTGATCTATGATAAATTCAGGTTTTATATTAAATTTGACTTATTCTGGATTAGTATTTTAAACTGTTTTAATTCCATACCTGTTAAAAGTGTAAGCCTAGACCAAGCTGTAAATAATTTAGGCTGTTTCCTAATAGAATTAGACTTATGCATTGGATACCTTTTGAACTGCCATAAATAGGAAATACATGGTGCCTTTGTAGTGTTGCATTAATAATATAATTGTGTGATTATTGCGTTGATGGAAGTTTTCAAGACTTCTGTATGTGGCAGTGGCGGCTCTAGGATTTGGCAAGTGGGGGTGCGTTGGGGTGGCAACTTCTAATCAGGGGGGGGGCAACCATTTGTTGTTTAATGTATGTAGCATTAAGTATAGGGTCCCAACTGGGGTGGCCAGGCACTCAATAGGGGGCACGGGTGGAGCCGCCACTGGTATGCGGCAAATGCTGGATACGTTCTCTGGTACTGTGTCACCATTTATGCATGTGTTTGAAGAAGAGGATGATTGTAATTTGTATTATTTTCTCTCCATCCATCAGAGGCAAAAGATGCCATTGATATTATCCATTGCTTTTATACGTGCAGTAAATCCTCTAGGCCAATAAAATATTAATCCAATACAACCACAAAATTGAGATGTGCGTTGCTTATAGGCCTACGTGTAGAGCAGCTATTAGAAAATGGTAAGCTATGAAACCAATAGAGTATCCCCAACAGTTTATGGCTAAGGGAAATTTGAACTTTAAAATAAACAGGACTTCTTCACTCTAAAAATGTTTACCTCCCAATGTTCTATTGTTACAAGTTCATTAGTAACTTCTGGATATCGGTTAAGATGAACTTTCGGGACGGAAGTTGGCATAGTGGGCTACGCGCAGGGCTTAATCTAGGCCGTTTCCTGGGGGGAAATTGCCCTTTCTCCTCGGAAATTTTGGCATACTCCTAGCTGACTTCTCCCGGCCTTGTCAGTTTCCCCCGGAGTCCAGAGTCTAGATTAAACGCTGGTTACGCGTAGGGGAGGCGCAGGAGCGGCCACCCCTGGGGCGCAAATTTAGTTAAGGGCACAATGTGTCTAGACCTACTTTGCCCCGAGCGCTGCCAACCTAAAGAACACAACAGAGTAAGAAGTTAGAGAGAGAGAGAGAGAGAGAGAACACTGCAACCGAGCATCATTGAAGTAATCACGAGGAGAAGAATTAAATGGATCGGACACGTACTCAGGATGGAATAAATAAGAAAACTACAGACCAGAGGGGGAAAAGATCTAAAGGAAGATCGAAAAGATTGTGGGTGGACGGAATGGAAGAGGATCTGAACATGGCAGGACTGAATCTCAATGGAAAAACTGCCGGGAGACACCGAATGACTTTAGAAGAAATAGCAAAGGACAGAGAACTTTGGAGATATGTTATGGATAAGTCAAAAGCTGGACACAGCTGGAGGACGAAGACCTAGCTGACCTGACCTGGCTGCCAACACGCGCTACCCACTAATGCGTACAAATTAGCGTTTTCTCAAGCGATTTTCCGTCATACTCGGGGCCCTTCTGTCCTGAGTACCATGCAGTTGCAAACTAGCTGTTATAATGTGCTTCGATGAGTGTGTTCGGATGTTTCCTCGGCTATTTATTACAGGAAGATTTCTTAGTGGAGTAGACATATCAATTTGTAACTAACATCGTGCGCTGGTAGACATATGACAGACAGTGAATGAATTTCAATGAAAGAAAATGTCTCCATTCCTCATGTATTAAAACTTTGGCTGACATGTGTTACGGGTTTTGGTGGTTAAAAACCCCTTTTGGCCGTTCGATCAAAAATGTTTTTTCCTCATCAATATAATTGTACGCTCTCGTTTAGACCTACCCATATATATAGGCCTACATATATAGGCCTACAGTAGATTCGCTAATCAAGCAAAATAATAGTTGACAACATTTTTGCGTGTCAGGATTTTTCCCGTGTTAGTCAATGTCAATCATGGGAATTGATTGCGAATCAGGATGAAAACCTTTTTGCTTGTCAGAATTTTGGGAAGTTGGAATCCTGGCTACACCACTGTTACGTTTGATCGATTATAGCCTAATCGATTATTGAAACTATCGAACAATTAATCGAAATGTTGTGCTGTCTTTGAGAACTGCTATAGCTAGGTTAATTTACTATTCTTTAGCAAGTCTATAGCACTGCATATTCAGTTGTATGATTGTATCACAAATAAATACTGTAGGGGCCTATAGGCTATGTGGTAAATTGATGTAAAACAATGGACGATATGTCTCTGTTAGAGATCTGCGTATCAGAACATGCTCTTTTGTTTTAGCTGTCAATGGCGCTACAATGTACATGTATGTTGCACGAAGAACACTAGATTTGTGCATACCTTGTCGAGTGTACAGTAAAAGGATAGACGGCTACTACATTGGGCGCCATATAAATTCACGAGATTATTGCTTACTTACTTACTTACTTGTCTTTTTCTTTCTGGCTTTTCCGATGCCATTTAACCACAGAAACTACGCATTCTTTCGGGTTCGATTTCAGTTTCGATCGTGGAATAAGTCCGTTGCTGTTTCTAGACGCGCAAAAAATTACACGTGTAAACATTTCGGGCAATATATTGGCCAACTGTCTAGGGCCTACTGCTTGTCATCCTACACTTGATATCTGAAATTTCCGTGTCTGCCTGTCCAAAACCAACTGAAGGTAGCCTAAAACGTTTGGTCTAGGAGTGCATGGCGGTTCTCAGGGCAATAAGAGCGATGCGATACGTTTGGCCCAGCGCCGGTAAATAGGCCTATTTACACTGCGGCAACAAAATCGTGTCCCTATTGCGGTGCTCTTTAGAACCAAAGCTGACGATTATAATTAGAGTGGTCAAGAGAGGGAGCAGGGGTCTGCCCCTCCCCCAATTAGAGCTCAGAGCTTTGAATCTAATATTACCTTATTTTAGGACCCCGCTGGGGGCCTCACTAAGCTCTCGCAAACCCCTCAGTCGAACAGACCAAGTTCGCATTATTTTGAAAATTTGGACAGGCACCTTTCTCAAAGTACGTCACACTAACTGGACAGGAAAAGGAAAAGGAAATACCTGACCCGAATGGCCCAAATGGGGTGAAGTTGAAGTTGGCAATTTTTCGCTCCTTACTCAGTCACAAACTGCCACAAATCTTGGACCCCGTAAAAGTCAGACTTGTGACCTCGAGACAAAGGTCTCGAACTCGAGTGCACTCGAGTTTGCTCACAGAAAGTCTTGGTCTTGTCTCGAGACCACAGGGGTAAAGTCTTGGTCTTGTCTCGAGACCACAGGGGTAAAGTCTTGGTATTGTCTCGAGACTTTGAGCCAAAATCTCAAGTTTTGGAAAGTCTCGAGTTCTCGCGGAACTCGAGACCTGGTTGAAGTCTCGAGTTCTCCGTAATAAATGGCGACTCATCAAATTATTTATGTCTATGTTTGACCGGAAGTTATCTGTGTGTCCGTTTTTTAAACCGTTTTTATTGTTAGTGATAATCAGGTCAGTGTCCAACAATAATTTAAACTGCAATTAAATTGAATTAATGGCGGAAAAGTCTAAAAAGGAAATACCTGACCCGAATGGCCCAAATGGGGTGAAGTTGAAGACACCGCGCATCGTTTCGTTTGCGTTTAACTCGTTCTGCATCGTTCGAAAGATGAAAACAAGTGACAGGCGCAATGCTGCCATTGTAAAAATGTCATTATGGAATCACGAGGAACTACATCTGGATTTGTAAGGTAGGTGGAAGTTTTGGAACCGTGGAATGTTTGTTTCTAGTTGGGTTAATAAATTTTCTTCCGTTTCTTACGCACTAGGTTACAGTGGGCCTGTGCACATTAGCCAAGCACCTCTACTGGAATTATAGAATCAGATGGGCAAAGTCTTGGTCTTGTCTCGAGACCTGAGGGGTAACGTCTTGGTCTTGTCTCGAGACCAGAGGGGTAAAGTCTTGGTCTTGTCTCGAGAGCTTTTCAAAAAGCCTTGTTAACAAAACTGCTAAAAGTACGCCACAAATCACTGACCCCCTTAAAGCGTCGTTCTTAAATTAGGTTAAATTAGACTGTCTGTCTGTCTGTCTGTCTGTCTGTCTCTCTCTCTCTCTCTCTCTCTCTCACTTCACCAAATACACCTCTTTTGTACTCTGCTATCGCAAGGGATCCTCGTGCACACTTCGAACATACTCGAGTGCAAAGTCTATTTCAATAGTATACTTGAATATTAATTGTCATGCGTAGGCGGCTGATTGCTTTAACGAAGACCTGCATGTGGCCTTGTCATCCTTCGGAAATGCTCAGAAATTTCCAGTGCCTGGAACATTTGAGTGGTACCCCCCGGAAGATAATAAATTAGCGCCAATTAATGGGGGCCTATCTCTTCCGTCCACCCACCCGTCCTCCAATCTAAATCTTTCCTAATGTTTACTAGGCGTCAATATATATAAAATTAGCCGACAGCTCCAGTAATTCAAACAATTATATATAATTAAAACTTGGAAGCAATAACTGATAATGGTAACATCACGCGACAGTCGGTAATAGGCCTAATATCAATTAATCAAATCTATGCAATTAATATGCATTATGGCGGATGTGATCGAACAAGGATTTTGCACACGCTAATTCGGCCTTCAGGACAAATGATCGGTCCAGGAGATTTTTCTGTATGCAAACGAGAACAAGCAAGACTATAGGGGTGCCTGTCATCTAAGGCTGCTTTAACAAAACTATGGCCATAAAACTTAAACCTAGCTATATATGGCCCAAGCCCCAGGGGCGGTTCCACGTTGGGGATGGCTGACGATGCATCCCCCACCGACCTATCAAAAATGCGTCTACAATGGAAGATGATCGTCTAAACTATAGACGAATACTCTAAACGGATTAGCCTTGATGTATATCCACAAAGATCTGGACAAATCCATTGACAATGTCATCGACAAATTCGCTTCCAAGCAATAGAAAACTCGATTTTGCACTGACTTTGTACAGCCAGACTAAAATGGTTTTTATACATTGTCAATTCTGAACATTTATTTTATAAATCAAATCTACAGATTTCTTCTAAACCGTTTAGGCCTACATATAATTTCTTTGACAATTGGCTGGATATACCTAGAAATTCAGGGTATAACCCCCCAAAAAGTTCTTGGAACTGCCACTGGCCCTATCCCCTTCCCCAGTGGCGTAGCCAAGGGGGTTGGGGGCTATAATTTGCCTAAACCCCCTTGCTTGGCCGACTAAATTTTTATTGCGTATTATTATTTTGTGGGAGGAGGGACGCCAACATCCTGTTTAGGGTAGCAAAAAAATAAGCAAAATTTCTGAATATATAGGCATAGTTGTATAGGATGTCCACACGCTCATATATAGGCTAGCTATACTACGGCTGACTTAATCAAGCAAAATAATAGGTGACAACGTATTCCTGCTGGTCAGGATTTTCGTATTCGGGGAATGGTTGGTCGTAACTCACCCTCCTCTGTGAAAATCCTGGCTACGCCACTGCCCAACTCTACCCATCATTCTAAACTTAAATCTAATAATAATAATAATAGTAATAATAATAATAATAATAATAATAATAATAATAATAATAGCAGCATAGTAGTGGTAGTAGTAGTAGCAGTAGGCCTAGTAGCAGCAGTAGTAGTAGTAGCAGTAGTAGTAGTAGTAGTAGTAGTAGTAGTAGTAGTAGTAGTAGTAGTAGTAGTAGTAGTAGTAGTAGTAGCAGCAGCAGCAGCAGCAGCAGTGGCGTAACTAGGGGGCGGGGGCACTTTGTTGACTGCCCCCGGGCCCCGGGCGGAGGGGGGCCGAAGAGGGTCTAAGCTAGGGTTAGGTTAGGGTTAACCCTAACTTAAACTTAACCCTAACCCTAGAAATGATGGAAATGATGCGGTGAGGACCTTTTTTTGCTCGTCAGGGCTAAAAAAGGGAAAAGTTGGAGATGATAACGTTTTTTTCTTCTTTTTTTTGCTCGTTAGCTCGAAACTCTGGGGCCCCCATGTCAAAGATGCCCCCGGGCCTCCAAAAGTCACGCTACGCCACTGAGTAGTAGTAGTAGTAGTAGTAGTAGTAGTAGTAGTAGTAGTAGTAGTAGAGTAGTAGTAGTTGTTGTATCATTATCGACATTATTACTACCCTAGATACGCCACTAAGATTGTAGGATCTTCTGATCACCAGGAAGTCAAATTATCCGACGTTTAGATGTGCAATTTTATCACGGAATTAATAATTAAGAAACCCGGAGATAATGTTCTTAGCGCTGTTAGCATACAGTATATAATTATGTCCGTATGAATTAAATTTTGTATGTAGGCCAAGTCAGGTGAATGACTTGGGTTGAACTAGCCTATAGGCCTAGACGACGCCAAATGATTTTGCGAATTAGTTGAATCATAGCGAGTTATAGGCCTAACATCTGCTCATTCTGCATTTTCAACCAACTACGCAGCTACCAGTGGCGGTTTCAGGATTTCTTGGTGGGAGGGGGTGGATTGAAATGAATTCATAGGAAGCTGATTGGAGGACGAAAAGAGAGGAGAAAATCAATAAACTTTGCCGAAAAAGAAAAAGGCTGACAAGGAAAATGTGCATTTTCCCCGAATTTTACTAGACTTTCGCCGAAAAATAGGCTGACAAGCAAGAAAACGTCACCCGCAGTTTTCCACCGTCATTTTATTTGACTTTTGCCCAAAAATAGTTTTACAAGCAAAAAGAAGTCCGGTGGGAGGATGCATCTCCACTCATCCCCCACGTGGAACCGCCACTGGTAGCTACATTCATCCTCGTTCAAAAATCAAATAGGCTCTCACTTACAGTATGACGTAGGCCAAATCGACACTGCAAACCCGCAGTTTCCCCCAACAGTCGCTGTCTTTCTATTTACTTATCTGCCTGCCTGCCTGCCCGCCTGCATGCCAGCTTAAATGCCTGCCTGCCTACAGGAGCGGTTCCACTTTGGGGATGACAGGGTATGCATCCCCCACCTTTTTCTGCTTGTCTCAGCGTTTTGAGGGTTTACACTTTACAGGGGTCCGACCGCTGTCCTTTTGTGGAAAACAGAGCTGTGCCTTTTCTTTGCTTGTCAGCCTTTTCCGGCAAGGTTTATTTAGTTCATTATTTACTAGCCAAAAACACTTCTAATGATCTTTTTTTGCTTGTCAACCTATTTTGGAATTTCATTGCATCCCCCTCCCTCCTCCAACTTCCTAGAAATTCATTGCATCCCCAAGAATTCTTGGAACCGCCACTGCCCGCCTGCTTATCTGCCTGCATAGCTGTAGCCAAAGCTACTTTCACGTTTAATGAAAATAATGGAAGGAGCAACTCAGAGATGGGTATGAGCTCATTTTTGGAAACCCCTCCCCTAATCCAACACATCATGATTCAGACATTAACATTAAATTACTGTTATGTTAACTTATTATGCACTTATTTGGAAAATAATAAACTGTTATTGGATTGGATTGGATACAGCATAAGTTTTTTTAATGTATATTTTTAACTATAGAGTCAAATACGGCTGATTTATTATTCAGTGGTACAACGAAAGTCATAGGAAAAAGTGATTTCTAAAATAATATTTTCGACTGCGCTTTGCAGTTGTAGGCCCATGCAGTGTTGGAGTTGCCGGGGCCGGGGGGGTTGAACCTCCCAGCTAACTTTGCAACCCTCCCAAAAATCGCATATCGGGTACATGCAGCTTCTGTCATTCATTGAATTTCAGCCCTCAACCCTCCTCCTAGCTCAAATTTCACAACTCCAACACTGGGCATATGCGTGTATTTCTTCCTATAGATTTGATGCATGTCTTGTGTCCAGTGTAACACAAAAGTCCTCTCCTGGTGTGATATCTTCACCGTTACAATTAGCTTCCAGAAAGTTTAGAAAAAAGAACATTTTTGAAAGAAGAAATTTGAGGAACCTAGCATTCCATTGCATGTGAAGCCACAAGAAGATATCGGGCATTGATTTATTGTGCCAAAAATGGTAGTGACATTTTTTATAGAAAGGTGAGTCAAAATTTCCGAAACTTAATTTTCTAATATTTTTAAGGTATGTTAAAAGGTACTTTCTCTGTTATCTTTCTAAGTGTTTTTGAAATAAACTCGGAGCGAAAAATGGGAAAATTCTCAGATATAAAAGTCATTCCGGATATAAATATGATATTAGGGCCCTATCCTTTGAAGTTTTACACAAGAGATCTGCCATGCAGTAGAAGTCGATTCACTTGATTGATCAGTTGGTTGATTGGTTGGTTGGCTGGTTGATTGATTAGATGAGTGAGTGACTGACTGACCTAAATCATTGATTAAATTCACATCGTAGAAAACAACAGACGACATTTTAAAAATATTTATTCAAAAAGAAATGGTGAAAAGCAACTCCAACATCACACAGATTCGCGTAGATCTTTTATCAGACCTATAGCAAAAATATATGCATATAAATGTCATACAATAATGGTTTCAGTAGAAATCTTTCGAACAATAGATTAGATGTACGTTAAAAATGGCTTCAAATTTAAATCTCAGATGTTCTGAGGCAAAATAAATCTTGATAAAACAGTGAACAGAATAATGGTTTTAAAATCTACAAAGCTACAAAATCTCGATTTCACTGATATTTTACATCCATTTTCAAGTGATTCTTCTTTGAGCTTACACTAGAAATAGCATGTATACTGTACAGTTCATATTGATTGGTAACTAAATTGGTCAATTTAAAATAAATTGTGGGACTGGACTTCTCCCATCCCAACGTGTCGACCTCCAGTGGAATTTGTTGGACAGGTGAAAAATCATGTGACTTTTATGCCTTACAAAGAGGAGTGCGCTGGGATGGGTTAACCACGATAAAACTTAATTGACTTGATTGAAACATGTCACAAATGTCTCAAACAGTTAGCCAAATTGCTCGACTTATGGGCCTACAAATTTCATATTGCAAAAATGTCATCGCAAAGCACATATTTATAAATTAAACTCATAATTCGAACGCAAGTTAGCATACTTATCAGGCCAGCTGCTTAAGATCTATGCTCTACTAATCCGAGATTAGGTTACTTATTTACAAGAATCCTCAAATAAAACCTCACATGTATGTGGCATAACAGTTATCTGAATATTCCATGCACAGACCTTGTCTAAAATCATTGCCGTTGCTACTCAACCAGTTTTGCATGCATAGATATCACAATATATCTATTTTAATACCTCTACGTCAACACAGCGATAAAAATATCTATATCATGATATCCGGGTTTATCACATGTCGAAGAAAGACAGGCATTGAGCTTTACGATAATGGTATGTTGCAGAAATGGCATTCTTGACCTGAGAGTATCGTAATTTTGGACGGAGGGGTGGAGATCTTCAAAAACTGGTGAACAGCCCGAAATCCTTTCCGCTGTAAGTCAATGACTTCGGATCGTATCTACAGCAATGATATCATCACTTCTGTCGCAATGTCTCGTTAATACTTATGATGCGTCAGTCTTTGCAGGATGGCCGACGGTGGCAAATCCCGGGTGACTGTGGAACGGGAGGTAGGTAGGTAGGCGAGTTGGAAGGAAGGAAGGAAAGGGGGAGGGTTGGTGGCGGTTCAGACGGGGTGCTGGTGTCTCATCGTCGGAGTGAAACGCGGCAGGGTGATGTGGCAGCCGTTGTTGGCGTGGGTGACGATCTGTCGCTGGAGCCACACGATCTGGTCGCGCAGTCCGGTGACCGTGTGTTCGAGGGAGACGTTCTGTTCCTTCAGACGGCCGACCTTCGTCTCCAGGCGCCCGATGCGCTCCTGCTTGCGCTGCTGGCAGCGCTGAGCCGCCTCGCGGTTCTTCGCCCGCTTCAGCTCGAGCTTCCGGGCCTCGGCGTCGTCGAGGTTCGAATCCAGAAACGCCCTCTTCCTCGAGGGCGGCGACGACGACGATGACGTCACGCCGGACTCTCGTTCGAACGCTCCGCCCGACCACGTAACGGCGCTGACGTCACGACCGACGATCCTCCTTACGGATGACGTCGCGTCGACGTTGGACATCTGCAGAAACGACGATGACGTCGACGACGACGACGCTGATGGGAATCCGAAATTGGAGTCGATCTGAACCGGAAACTGATCCCACGAAACCGGATGCGGATCGAGCGTCGAGAAACCAAACGAATCGCTCACTTCGGCCTTCGTCCGATACCCGCCGTTCGACTGCGTCGCCGACGGAGCGGGATAAACGGGTTTCGACTGGAGAAATGTCCACGTTCTGCTGCTGCTGTTGCTGTTGTTGTTGCCAGGTTCCTGTCCGCGATTTCTTTCCGGTCCCAGGCCGTTTCCGTAACCGGACAGGACGTGGTCAGTTCGAGAGGCGCAGTCGTTTCCCAGCTGGACGATCAGGTTGCCTTCGTTGTCCTCCCTCAGCTGCGGCGTCGGGAGGTCGTCGCAGAGATACTCGGACAGGGACGGCAGCCTCTCGGAGAGATCGAGCCTCAACGCCGGAGCAAGACAGAGTTCGCTATTCATGATATAAAACCGAACCGATGTATTTCTAATATTAAAGTATCTGCTTGAATACTAGATCCCAGTACTACAACGCAGTCAAACCGGAGTTTCTTTAAAATAATGGTGCTCAAGTACACTTGCGTGACTACTGAATTCAAGTTGTACTGAGCTCTGCGTGCGTGGGTCATAATATTTATCAGCGCTGCGGCGCTATATTTAGACATAACGTCATCGCGGCGGCGATTGGTCGGTGAGACGACCCACTAAGCTGTGATTGGTCGGGCGATGGTTTAACGCGCCGTTGCCGGATTTCCGAACGGCGAAAAAAAGCCTGACCCGTGATATTATCACCGCCTGCGCTGACGCCGGTAAGATCTGGGACACGGCTAATCGTATTGTCACGACTTCCTACAGTCAAGCCTATACAGCCACTGCGCATAGCAATTAGATAGCATCTGCGGGCGTATGGCCTGTTAGCATCTATTTTCCGAAGATAGAAAGACACCGGAAAGCCCGTTGAATAGGCCTAGCGCACTCAAAAACTATGAAAACAATAGTAAAATATACTATCTTTGCAGATGTACCGATTACTAATCTGTATTTTCTGTATGTACTGTGTTGCGTGACTCAATTTCTGCCCAAAATCTCTCATTGTCTTTAATAATAAGCTGCTTATGCCACGTAAAAGCTAAAAAGTCAGGCGTATGCCTACGTCTTTTTCGAGTATTTTGTAGGCTACAGTAGGCCTAATCATAATTTTTGAAACTCCGAAGGCTTAGATCGCCTTTCGAATGTTTGTTTTTGCGTGTAGGCCTAAATTTTTTTCGGTAATCTTTAGGAAATCGGGTTATTGAGTTTTAAGGAAAATTGAAATGCTGGAAATAGTTGAACATTTAAAAATGTCCCAAGTCTATTGGTCACAATTGCTGTGATGTGACCGTGGAGCACTTGAAAATATAACTCTGCTGGAATTTGTTCATTTTGGATATATTTCGTTTGCTTGTTTATTCGTCCTTTCCGTCGTTCATTCATTCGTTATTTATTGATTTCGATATTTCTATCAAAACCTCTTGTCTGCGCAGTGGCGGTTCCACGTGGGGGGATGAGTGGGGATGCATCCCCCGCCAGGGGCGCCCACACAAGGGGGGAAAGGAAGCAAATGCTTCCTATAAAACTTAGGGGGGGAGGAAAATCCCCCCCTGAGTTTTGGTATTACGTTAGAGTAGCATATTAATTCGATAAGCCCCTAAATGCCTGTGCAAGTAAATTACTGGTTTTACTACAGTGCAATTTTTTAACTTCATATAGGCTTACCGGTACTCAATTCAAGTTCATTATTATCAGGCATTCATAAAATATTATTATTATTATTATTATCACTTTTATGTACAGTCATTCTAATGATGCAGAATGTAAACTTCAAGTGAAATATAAATAACTTATAATAAACCAATAGACTCACATGAAGTTTACATTCAAAATTAGACTACTGCAACTCCCTCCACTATAGCCTTTCAAAGACAAATCAACAAATTACAATCCATTCAAGACTGTGAAACAGTGCAATTAGATATTGTTAATAACTTGTTACAGTCAGCTGCCTTACGTCTAGTTATCCCTTTTGCAGTTGTTGCAGCTTTAATGCCTCTAAAAATGATGTAGGCCTAGGTGTGGTTGTTGGAGAAATCTAATTTTTAAACTAAATACTAAAACAAAATAGACAATTTGCAGGTAATTTTGAATAGTTTGCCAGCGCAATTACTGCGATATCTCTCTAGTTTCAACTTACATCGATCAAATAGTCCTTTGTGGCTGTTGGAATTTTCCAGAAATTGAGAATTAGAAGTTACTGGTATGAGACCTATCCTGGCGCACCAAAGTGTGCAATGTAATGTCCAAAATGCACTGAAACCCACTGTGAGCATCTATTGATTTCAAAAATTTTCCGGGGTTATACCCCGGACCCCAGGCTTTTTCCCATAAATTTGCGGTGGGGTGCCAATGTCCAGTGTTATACTGCTAGTTTTTCCTATAATAATAATAATAATAATAATAATAATAATAATAATAATAATAATAATAATAATAATTTTATATTATGGTAATAATGTGATGTAGATAAATCCCTGCCGAATCCCCGTTTAGGTGTAGGAGAGGCAAGGGGGGACAGGGAAGGGGGGGAAGCTGCTTCCAGCGGCCAGGGGGGGATGGGCGCCCCTGTCCCCCGCACCGGACTTCCGGACTTTTTTGCCTGTGAAACCCATTTTTAAGTAAAATGATCTGTCTATAATACCAATTGAACAATTAAGCCTACAAGACAAAAACGATGAACGCAAAAACAAACACAAACGCCTAACTATAGAGAGACAATCTGGATCAAGGAACTAATGACCTACACGCCATACGGAATCAACTCAATAAATTGTTCGTGACAGTAGCGTTGAATAGACGCCGCGGAAATATTACTTTTCTGCTTGGCTGTTTATTGCCTGTCTGTGTATGTCTGTGTGCGTGTGTGTTGGCTCATCCGATGCAGCTGTTATATAACACAACACTGTAGGTTCTACTTCTACCACCACCACCAGCAGCAGCAGTCCGGTCTGACGATTTTTAAAGCACCCACGCATGGCGTCACCCCCTCCCCCACGCAACCAGCATCGCTCTCTATCGACGCATCGATTATATATATATATATATATATATATATATATATATATATATATATATATATATATATATATATATATATATATATATATATATAGAGAGAGAGAGAGAGAGAGAGAGAGAGAGAGAGAGAGACCGACAGACACCGACAGACAGACAGACAGACAGACAAAGAGAGATGTTCAGATGTTCTCATCAGTGTGGCTTGATCATTAACCCCTTACCTGGGCGTCACGGATATATCCATCCATTTTACATTGAGTTACAGTTAAATACACGGTTAAGGGGTTAAGGAATTGATTTATGGAATAGGGGTTTCTATGTCTGCAGTTCGCCTTTTACACAAGAACAAGGTCAAGCGGTCAACTTCCCACAATTCTTTGGTTCACACAGGCCTACCGCTTCACTTATCCCTTGTTTATCCCATGTTCGATTTTTGCGAGTAGGCCTACGTGACTACTGTCACTCAGTGTGGGATCATTGAAAATGAACGGTGTCCTAAATTGACCAAAATGACTACTCAGAAATATGGGACTAAAGCAATTTTTGCTGTGGACTTTTGTCGCGCCCATAAACATTTGTCTTTCCAAAAACTCGTGCAAGGTATTGGGGGTGGAGTGAGGGTGATTTTAGACTGAAATTCAACAGTAAAACAAACCCCGATCATAGGAAGAAAAGCGTTTGGAGAAAATATTTTCTGTGACTGATACGGCCGAGTTTTTACATATACCCACCCAATGATCGGAGAAGGTTGAATAGGTCTATTTGGTTTTGCAGTAGGCTAGTCGTGCCACTCCACTGAAGGGTCATAATTTGTGTGTGGGAATAAAGGAGTTAGATCCCACTGTTTTTTGAAAATCTCACACTGGATCGAGGCTACCGTTAGGTCTACCAGAGCAGAGAGAGCTGATCAAAGAAGGGATGAAAAATATTTCGTGTATTAAATCCAATGCGGATGACTCATTCTCCAACGGCGTAAACTTCTATTGGGAAACATATAGGAACATCATAAAATTCTCATTTTGATTTGCGCCCACGTTCAAAATTTTGCGCTTCAATAACGATGGTTGTATTTAAAAGCGAAAGTCCGCGGGCACTCTAACTGCAGCCTGTCCATCGGATATTACTACTACTACTACTACTACTACTACTACTACTACTACTACTACTACTACTACTACTACTACTACTACTACTACTACTACCAGTGTTTATTCTAGCCTCCTTGACATTGGGGGGATTTTGAAATGTTTGGGGGGACAGGGTTTGAGTTTCCACACGTTTGGGGGGAAATTTCCATTCCCCCAGCCAACATCTAAAAAAATTGTGGAGGGGGAATTTTCAAACTTTGGGGGAAATTCCCCCCCTAAGAAGGCCTACAATAAACACTGTACTACTACTACTACTACTACTACTACTACTACTACTACTACTACTACTACTACTACTACTACTACTACTACTACTACATGGGTGTTCACGCACATTATGTCATTCATATATCGTAAGGGTTGAACAACTTGCTACGCAGTGTAGGCCTTATAGTGGTCTGACTCGAACCCGGGTTGCGTGCCAAGAAACCTACAACTACTCCACCGCGCCTCCATGCTCGAAATACTCGCGCGATAAGCAAAAGCCGGTGAGACGGACACTTGAGACATCATCAACATAACCGGACGCCTTCTGTTTGTGTGTCGGCGCACAGCGGATAGATTTAAACGAGCCCGATAATTAAGTCGACGCCGACGCCGTGGAAATCCCCTCGCAGCTCCCAGTAGGCGCTGGTTATGGCACAACGCGTGTTTGCGCGTTACTCACTGGCTCACTAGGTGTCTCCCCCCTTTTCGCCCACGCACAAAACCAACAAGGCTATCATCGAAGACAGCTATTTATGCCTGGCCTACAAGGCCGATGTAACTAATAGACAGCAGCACACAATTATATTATGTTCAGATACTTATAGCCGGCCCATACTATGGACTACTGAACTAAGAGACCTAAGCCTTTTCATAGGTATACGACACTGGGCCAATGTCAAATTATTGTCAATCGAGGACCGTCTATAAAGTACGTAACGCTATTATTTTGACAGTATTTTGACCGCCATTCCCCTGTCACAAATCACGGACCCCATAAAAGCCTAAATTACGTCACAAATCTCGGACCCCGTCTTAAAGTGTCGTCCATAAACAGGGGCGTAGCGACGGGGGTATATCGGTATATACCCCCCAAAATCAGTCTACCTTAAAGTTTTTATGTGATTTACCTGTGGTTATGTGTGTTTTATATGGTTTATGTGGGTTATAGTTCAGATTTATACCCACCCAAAATATTTATATCCTCCCAAATCAAATTCCTGGCTACGCCCCTGTCCATAAATTACGGCACGCAGGCTTTCTATCTAATATATCTGAGGTTCTCGCTCAATTTTCAGCAGCATAAGAGATATTCAACTTCCGGCAATGATAACGAATAGACCCATATGCCTAATTGAGACCTAAAATTTTATGCGTTTCTGGGAAAAGATATTAATTAGAAAAAACTCCCTTCCTCAAGCGTTTTACTATGCATCCCATAGGCTCTAAAGTACATTTAAGGTTTTATTTGTGCTGAAAGTGTGACGTCACGGTTGTCCTTATCCTCTCCCTGCAGTCACAACCAACCTGTCACTTTCCTCGACCCATCCCCAGTCCCCAGTCCCCACTCGATCGTGACGTGCTTTATTGGACGGTCCCAAAACGGCCTTTGGGTACGTAAGACTAGGCCTATATAGTGTCCAAACGTAGAATAGGCCTATCCGTCTGTTAAATATTGACTATAAATTTACATCAGATAGGCATAATGCAGATTCTCGAATATTTTGAAGGACAGGGAAAGTGAAGTTTCTTCGAAGCAGCCTTCTAAGAAATTGAATTATCAACAGATAGACCAGATTGGACACGGGTGTCAACTGTCAAGGCTGGCAGCGGTCTTCCGGCTAAACGAGCGCCTATCGACAGTTGCTATGAGGTCAATGACATCCATTGGCTTCTGAGGTCTAATTTCGTACATTTAGACGTTTCGGGTTAGCTTTAGACCGTCAAGGCCTATTGTGAAGTTTTAGTCGGTAAAACGTCGTGTTGACCTAGACTTTAGGTACTGTTTTTGGTCTTTAAGTTTAAGTCTTCAGTATAGTGTCATTTTACTGTATTGCTGTCAATGCGTTCAGAATCAGTCAGAGTGGAGCAGTGGTGGACATGAGTCGAGTCCACACATTGGTTGGGTTGGGTTGGGTTAGGTTGTATTGGGTTGGGTCAGACATTTCCAGATTTATGGCGGGTTTGGTTGGGTCAGAAAATAAGCCATGGTTTAATAAATTGTAATGTAATGCATTATGTATTACTGTGGGATGCGTTGGGTCAAGTAACACAATTGCTTTCATGGGTTGGGTCTGGATCACGACGGGATGCGTTGAATTGGGTTTCAAAAATGGACCCATGTCCATTTCTAGATTGTAGCAAAAATCAGTGTTTAATTTGCCAAGAAGTGCAATGAAATGGCGTCCGGAGGGGTGCAAGGGGGTTCAATTGCACCCCTAGAAAAATTGGTGAGTTATGAAAAAAGTAAAATTACTTGTTTCTTTGTTTCTTTCGTCACAAAACCTTGTTTTGCACCCTCCTGGAATTTTTTTCAATTCTTTCGTCACAAGACCATGTTTTGCACCCTCTGGAAAATTTCTGCGGACGCCCATGGGCAGTGTGGCTTGGTTACCCCATCCGAAAATTTGAGATCTCCATTGGAGACCCCACAGCCAAAGACCAATTTTTAACCCCACTGGGGGTCGTCCTCGACCAGTGGGAGTTAGACCGCAATGGCCGCAGTAGGCCTATATCGAAAACGGCAGAAAATTCAATCCAATTAACGCATATAAGTTACGAACAACTCAAGTAGCTGAACATGCGTCACTGCATGGTACAATTAAAAGGAACTCCACACGCTCAAGAGCTCAACTGGGGGCGAAGGCCCTGATTTTTTGCAGTTAATGCTCGAAATGTTTGTATTCGAAAGATAACGAATAGAAATTATTGCCATTTTGGTTCACCATATTGATGAATAAATGTATTATTAAAAACGCCGTTTAATTTAATTTAAAAATGTAGTAGGGGACGGACTACTCCCACCCCAAAATTTTCCGCCCCTTGTACAGTAGGTAGTATGGGGTTTTAAAACTAAATTTTGTGCTCACACTTGGTCGCCTTCTACTATAGGCTAAGTGGTTAAATCCCAACCTTGGGGGAGGGGGAAAGAACATCGATAGGTAAGTCAATCCCGAAACCTGGTGTTAATTTTCTTTTGAAAATTCTTTCCCGTTAAGATGAGTAAAAATAAACCGTCGAAGTTTTCCGTTTGATTTTAAAATACAGTTGTGGGAACTTTGTCTAAAATCCGCATCGCTTGTAAACGTGTAAACACCCATCGAGAATTGATTTACAGGCTTCGAATATTGACTCACACGTCGACGTTGTGGGGGCGTGTATTCAGAAATACATGAAAACATTAAAAAAACATTAGAGTAGAGCAGAGTAGAGTAACATAAAGTGAGGCAGAGAGAGAGAGAGAGAGAGAGAGAGAGGAGAGAGAGAGTCAGAGAGAGAGTTAGAGAGAGACGGACAGACAGACAGACAGACAGGCAGACAGACAGACTGGGAAAGAGACAAAGACATACAGTACAGTACGTGAGGCGGAGGCAGAGAGAGAGAAAAAAAACAGAGACAGACAGACAGACGGAGACGGACAGACAGACAGACAGACATAGACAGACAGACAAAGACAGACAGAGACAGAGAAACAGAGACAGTCAAGGAGACAGAGAGCGCAAAAAATTTCATTTTTCTACAAAAAAGTTCGAGCAAGAGAGGAGCATTTCCAGTAAACGAAACGGGAAGCACAGCCTTCCGGAGAAGTGAAAACCGCTTGAACTTTATACGACACATCGTGTCGCAAGTATAAGCCCAGTCTACCGGCTGGTACATTTCTAGGAGATAGCCTACTGGTTTTTATAGAGACAGTTTTACAAGTTGAGTTATAGAGACAAGTTATAGAGACAATTTTACAAATTAGGACACGTGACGCGTTCAGGAAAATTTTCAAGATGGTCTAAGCAAATCTCATACTGTAAATCTGGTTACGAATATTTCTCACATAGTCATTGTTTGTCTCTGTTTCTCTGTCTCTGTCTGTCTTTGTCTGTCTGTCTATGTCTGTCTGTCTCTCTCTCTGTCTCTCTCTATCTCTCTCTCTCTCTCTCTGCCTCTGCCTCACTGTATGTCTTTGTCTCTTTCTCATTCGCGATTTTTGAGACCAGCGTGAAAGTTGGTGATATTCCCAAATTTTCGCTTCTTTTCGTACAATTTGAAAATTTTACATATTTTACTGTTGACAACTTGACAGCCTCGATGAGGTGAAAAGGTAGTCCCATACTCGAACCAGCGTAGGGCCCGGCGCTGATCTCCGGTTACTAGGCAAGCAGCGACGCAGGCGGTTTCCACTAATAAGCTAGAGTAGTTTGTCATTACTTTCTCTAGTCCCACGTTTTACCTTCGCAACTTAACGCTGCTACCAATTTACTGACTCCGAAGCGATGAGCGGCTTGGTGGGCAGCCGGCGCCACGACTAGATCCATGGATGGTCGTCCATCCAAATACTAACCGCGCTCAGCGTTGCTTAACTTCGGTGTTCTGACGGGAACCAGTCGTACAACGTCAAGTAGACCGATCTCAATGATGGACAGAAATTAACTAATAGAACTACTGTATGTTTTACGTCGTGATTTCTACATTACACTGTAAAATCGAAGGAGTCATAATAAAATTTAACTAATCCAGAACTCAATTTGCGGCCAATCCTTGGTTCCGATTCAAGACTGGCTTTCACATTGACATATGACATGTCGAAACCAGACATAGGCAGTGGCGGCTCCACAGGGGGTCCGGGGGGCCCGTGCCTCCTATTGAGTGCCTGGTCCCCCAGTGGCCCACGTGTTGGAACCCTATACTTAATACTACATACCTAACAACAAATGGTTGGCCCCCATGATTAGAAGTTGCCACCCCTACGGTCCCCCCACTTGCCAAATCCTGGAGCAGCCACTGGACATGGGCCCATATTTTAAAACCCAAACTAACCCATCTCTATTCAAATCCAACCCAACCTATCCCACAAAAGAACTGGATTACTGGACCCAATCCAACCCACACATAACAATTTCTTAAGCAGTAATTGATCGTCAGCAGTGAGTGAAGAAGTGAGGCAATAAATCCTCAAGTAAAATTTAAGACAAAGAAAGACGGAAACGGAAAGAACGGAAACGGTTGAAGCCATAGAATTTGTTGAAACCATTGAAAAGGCGTTGAATATTATAGCGCAACTCTGATGACCATTAAATGAAAGAAGATCAAATTGTCTGCATTACATTATCACAGAAGAAAACTTGACTCATTTTCTTACCCGAACAACCCAACCCCACCCAACCCACCAAAATGGAAATTTACGACTCAACCCAACCCATGAGTGGCCCAACGCATGTCCATGTCTAGTCAAAATGACTGATAAATCTAAAATTAGTTTGGATATGAGAGACGTTGTCCATTTGGTGAAACATGGTGGTTCTCACACAGGGCAGACCTTCTTGAACCACTCTAAACGTTATTATTATTATTATTATTATTATTATTATTATTATTATTATTATTATTATTATTATTATTATTATTATTATTACTATTACTATTACTATTACTGTTATTATTATTATTATTATTATTATTATTATTATTATTATTATTATTATTATTATTATTATTATTATTATTATTATTTTATATAGTGGTAGTAGCAGTAGTGGTTGCTGTTGTTGTATTCTAGGTATTGTTCACGGTTTGCTGACTATTGTGAAAATGGTTTGCTTGCGTCTTGTGGATCGTTTTGAGCCTTAGACTTAGATCCCGATTCAAACATAGAACTGTTTAGGAAGTGCTTTAGATTTCTTTGAAAGTCTATGTGCCTGGAAAGCCCCCTTTGACTGACGCATTCAAGGAGTGTCCCAGTGATTTGCTGAAATGAACTTTGTCATACATAAGCTTCGTGTCAGGCACTGCAGTGTTACCAGGGGCGTAGCCAGGAATTTGATTTGGTAGGGTATAAATTTTTTTTTGGGGGGGGGGTATAAACCTTAACTATAACCATATAAGCTACATATAACCACCAACTTCTAATAAATTTAATATACAAAACAAGAAAAATACCTGAAGATTTTCTTAAATGTATATTCATACCAATACCCAAGAAAAATAAAGCCCAAGAACGCGAAGACTACAGAACCATAAGCCTGATTTCACACATGTCCAAAATCCTACTATATATATAATAAAAAATAGGATCACACCCATAACGGAAAGATTACTGTCGGCAAGTCAACTGGGCTTCAGAAAAGGCAAAGGAACAAGAGACGCCATTTGGCAAATAAGACTCATATGTGAAAATAAACAAAGAATTGAAAAAAATATGCACATATGTTTTATCGATTACAAAAAGGCTTTTGTTATGGTGAATCATACAAAACTAATAGAAATACTGAAATGGGTAGAAATACCAACTATAGAAACAAGGCTACTGGTCAACTTATACCATAACCAGATCGCTACAGTGAAACTACAAAATGAAGAAACGGAAAAAATTAGAATAAACCTTAACTATAACCATATAAGCTACATATAACCACATATAACCATATACAATATAAATCATATAAAAACTTTAAAGTAGACTGATTTTGGGGGGTATATATACCGATATACCTCCGTCGCTACGCCACTGAGTGTTACCTCAGAGCAACAAATCATGAAGTACAGATTTCTAAGACATTATCGAAGGTTTGATGGTGATCTATAAATAAAAACGCGTTGAATTCTGTCAAACGCCTTAAGCAAATGCATGAAAGCGCATTTTATATTTGATTCTTCATCGCTCGACCGATGAAAAAGGGACCGTAGCGTTTAAGCATAAAAGTTTCCAACAATAAACTGAATGACACAATAGCCTAAGAAGAACGCCCAACATAGCACACAATAACAGAGATTGCAGTACGATCGCTCAATCTTCCGAACAGCTCGCTTTTAACAGTATGAATTATATCTATATTGACGCGGGCCATCTGCTTCAATCTCAGGGCACCCAAACGATTTTGAACCGGTAAGAGAGGCACTAGCGCACAAATATGATTGGTAACAAACCGTTTGGACCAGATTCAAAAATCGAATAGTTGCTTTGATTTTGTACAACTTGGAGTTTTTCTATAAATTCTTTTGTGTTTAGTCAATTTCAGTCCATCTACAGTACAGCAGTTGTTTAACGCTCTGACAGGATCTCTGGAATGACGTGGTCTTTTGCGGATGGATTTGAAGTTCCATCGATTGATACCTTTGCGCAGTGGCGGTTCCACGTGGGGGATGAGTGGGGATGCATCCTGCCCACAGGACTTTTTGCTTGTCGAACAATTATTTTCGTATAAAAGTCAAGTAAAGTGACGGGGGATAATGCGGAGGACCTTTTTGCTTGTCATTCTATTTCTCGGTAAAAGTCTAGTCAAATTCGGGAAAATTGCCTATTTTGCTTGTCAGTCTTTTTCTTTATCGGCAAAGTTTATTGATTTCCCTCTCTCTACATCATCCCGCAAACTTCCTATGAATTCATTTCATCACCCACCAAGAAATCCTAGAACAGCCGCTGCCATTGCGATATTAGAACTGGTGTTATAGAAACGAGTAATTGTTATAATAATTGCGCGCAATGAAACCGAGTCTATTCTGCTATATGTAATTGCTGAGAAATATAGTGACACCTTCACAATAAATTGCATCATTTTCCACAAAACGGCCGATATTTTAGTTATAGTAGGAGGTTCGCTGGCGTAAATCTGTATAAAAAAGTGGGAGGGCCTTTCCTTTCCCATTGGAAGTCTCTCAAAAATTGGGAAGGAACTCGAGCCCAGAGGCCTCATAGAAGTTCACGCCTATGAAGAGGCTAATCTCCAGCCATCGTACGACAGCACACAATCTGTCGTCCTATACTGTACATTCATAAGATCAGCGCTGGTTTCTCGGAATTATTATTCTATTCTGAGTTTGGCAGGTACCGTTTTTCTTCGAAAATTTTAAAATGTCCAGAACATCGAAAAGATAATTGCAAAATGGGGCCGGTTTGACGATGCTTCGCCAGCGCTTGTCCATTGATTGAATTTCTTTAGCCTAATTCATTTGAAGTTGTCTGCCCAGCCTCAGACGTATTTGCCAATAGGCCTATCGATCAACTATTTACTCTTTTATGGCGGGGCCAGCCTCTCACTCTATGGATTGCTTCGCCTCCGAACGAGCAAAACCCGACGACGAAAAGGCCTTTATGAGCGATCAGTCTCTAACAACGCAACGATTTCATGCAGATTTCGGAGGTACATATAAGGCTTCTTTATTGCCAGAACGCTGGGCAGATGGAACTGGTTAGACGATAAGACAGTCTCGGCTGATAGAGTGAAAGGTTTTAAAAGTAGCTCGGGTAATAACCGTAGCATAGGTAATTAATTAGATCATTCAGTCATAGATATCTCACTATTTTGCACAGATTATATTTATAAACGTATGCAGCATTTAAATTTATTGTGTTAGGTCTGCTATGAAAATGTATACTGTACAGCGAATTGTGCTTTGTTCTCTGTGGATTAGAAGACAAGAAGACAATAAATGTGATTATAAAATTAACGAACAATTAACAGTTAAATAGGTCATTTGAATCACAGCGGTTTCAACACAGGAAGGATGTAGCCTGCTAAACCACTTAAACCAAGATATTGTTATTATTATTATTATTATTATTATTATTATTATTATTATTATTATTATTATTATTATTATTATTATTGTCATCATTATCATTATCATTTCTACTATAACAGCAACAATAACAGCAGCAGCAACAACTACTATTACTACTATTACGACTACAACTATTATCACTACTACTACCACTACCACCACCACCACCACCACCACCACTACTACTACTACTACTACTACTACTACTACTACTACTACTACTGCAACAATACTAATACCAATACTACTAATACTAATACTACTTCGTAGCCAGGATTTCCGGAAGGATGGGTTTGGTTTTTGGTTTAGTCCGTGACCAACTTTGGCAAAATCCTGACAAGCAAAAAACGTTAGCATCTCTATTTTTTCTCCTGACAAGCAAGAAAGGTCCTCGTCCTCCCCTCTTAAACCATTACACTCTATAGCCAATGGGGGGTTGACCTCCAAAATCGCGTCAAAACATTAAAAATGCATAGAAACTCATTTAAAATATTTTGTTTCCGGCGGCCAAGGGGGTGGATTTAACCCCCCAAAATCCTCCTTGGCTACGCCACTGACTGCTCCTCCTCCTCCTCCTCCTCCTCCTCCTACTACTACTACTACTAGCCTACTACTGCTGCTGCTGCTGCTACTACTACTACTACTACTACTACTACTTCTACTGCTGCTGCTGCTGCTGCTGCTGCTACCACTGCTACTGCTGCTGGTGCTATTAGGCCTAATGCTTCAAATAGAAAATTAATTAAGCTTTGATATTGTTCTGACCTTTGAAGTTAGATATTCTCGTTTGCATTCGAATGAAAATAAAAGCGAAGGATTGCAGTATGCCGGAAATTCTAGTCTGCACTTTACAATTATTGAATTCCATCGCAAGATTTCTGCTCCGTTTTGTCCGCGGTGCAATCGCTTTGCAGTGCATCGCACATGGAGTAACCGCCGGTGAGCTTGAAATTTCTAAAGCTTCAAATTGTTAATCTGGAAATTTGTAAATAGTTCGAGTGCATTTTGAAACGGCACACAGATTGTAAACGTCAGAGGTTGAAGCGAGTATTGAAGATTATATAAAATCTTTGTAATAGACTATTTCCTGTATGGTGTTTAAACATGTGCAAATTTCCTGTATTTCTGATATAGGGGCCTACAGTATCAATTTAGAGAGACTACGAATAAGATGCCACTATGGTGTTACACGATTGCTCAATATAAATTCGCGAAGTTTTAATTGCTTTGCTCTGTTCTGTGAATATCTGTCAATTTCTTATTGACAGATATCCACAGTATCAATAATCACAATTTCACAGTATCAGTGTCATTATCTTATGTGTCGTTTCCTACTCTCGCACAGTCATTGGTACTAGTTGTTTCTCAGTGTGCGCCCCTTAGCTCTGGAATTCACTATCAACATCACTTCGCATAACTAACAACTTATCATCTTTCAGACCTGGCCTTAAAACACATCTCTTTGACTTGGCTTACCCCCCTTAGATTATTCTCCCGCCGTTTCGGACTGATCTTCTGGTTTGACCTGGCTCTAATGCTATGTGGATTTGGTGCGCCATCGGCTGATGCCCTGGGCATTATGACAGTGGCGCTATAGAAGTTGATTGATTGATTGATTACTCAGCTAATGATGTCGCAGTCAAATGGCTGACTTCTTTCAGCACTTGAAGCATACAATAATAATAATAATAATAATAATAATAATAATAATAATAATAATAATAATAATAATAATAATATCATAATTTTCTTCAACTTCTTGACAGTGAGTGAGTTTAATTTATTGAATTCATGTTCTCCTTTATATATGAATTGTATTATTTTCTTTTATGTCATTTTTTAAACATTACCTTTTGTTCTTCCAGGCGATTCGCTTAATCCTTCGAGTATCCTCGGTTGTTACATAGACAATGCCTCCTGTCGAGACCTGAGCCAGTACCAGACTCCCTACTCCGGAATATCTAACCTCACGCGCGTTATGTGCGCCTGTATCTGTTATAACAAAGTACGTTTGCCTGAATCCAACTTTTCTTCGGAAAAACAAACGGAATTTTAGCTAATCGAAATATTCATATCCTATATTTTTATCTATAGAATTGCAAAATCAAGGTTCAATATGACTTCCTATGGTGATGACGACTAGAACGATGATGGCCGAGACGATGACGATGACAGCGACGACGACTGTTACGATGATGATGACTACAATGATGGTAATAATGATGACGACGGCCAGTGTTTATTCTAGACACCTAGGCATTTGGGGGGAGTTTAATTTGTTTGGGGTAACATACATTTGAGAGGTCATACTACTTGCCAAAATGTCAAATTGTGGGGATTCAAACTTGGGGGATTCCCCCCAGAGAAGACTTAGAATAAACATTGGACAACGATGATGATGATGGGCGATTATGGCGATAGCTGGGTTTAAGCTGTTTATTAGGATCTTTCCTGTGTTAGAATTGCTATGCCTCATACGCTCTTCTATTGAAACCTCTGTCCGTTTATAGTAGACTAACATTTGTTGTTTTCGCGTCTTCAAGTCTACAAACAACAAAACACATAAATTATAATTTACACGGTCATATACTGTACTGTCATAACGCCTCACATTAAATCTCAGTCGTTCGTTAGTTCGCATGGACGACGCAGGTCGGTTGTGCCAATCTGTAGGCTTTCTATCTGTCGCTGTCAGAAGTGGATTGAGTCTCGCAAGAAGCACGTGGACAAACACCGTCCCAGGGTCGGACAGGAGGGTGATTGGCCTGTGACTCGAACATTCGGTCTCTGGTCCCCGGCCTTTGTATAGTGCTAGAACAATTCCCTCCTTCCATTGAGCTGGTACATGTCCAGTCGTCCACACCCTTGAAATGAGTTCATGGAAAGCAGTGCTAAGGAGCTGTCCATAAATGACGTCACGCACTTAGGAGGAGGAAGAGATTCAAACTGAAATTCAGTCTCTCTCTCTAGGCTCAATGTTTCCGTCTGATTTAAGACAGGGCGATCCGACTGCCTTTATTAAATGTTGCTTAACACCCGTAGTTTCAATACTCCAGTGTATATAAAACTACTGTTTGATCTCTATGTTTAAAACAATCTAATGGCATTTAAACATGTTCAATGCGGTATTACATAGTAGTATCAAAGGGAAAAACTTTTGCTTTTAAAATGTACCCTAATTTCAATGTTACTCTTAAAAGCATTCCCACTAGTAGCTGAACAGCTGATAATATTTTATCACCTAAATCGGCGGCTCCCAAAGCGTAAGTCGCAGCTTCCTGGAAAGCCAAGGCTTCCTTTCAGGGAACCTGAATTATTACAAATTAGTCATAATTTGCCTTTTTTTGCTTATCAAGACTTTTGTAACTATTGGTAATAATTATTACTCGAACAGCACTACTTTGCTAAGTTCACTGGTTCAAAGTTGACACACGGTGAGCCTTGGAAAAATCTGGATTTGGCAAGGGAGCCTCTGATCGAAACCGTTTGGGAACCACTAATCTAATAATTCTTTGCTCTCTACTCGCGATTGTTATCTTTTCGACGCTTCTACCGCTCAGGGACTGAGGTACGCAGGAGCGAATTCTGGGTTCTACTGCTTCTGCGACAACACCTACGGAAGGTACGGGACGTCCCCGAATTCGTGCGCTGCCAATTGTCGTGGGGATTCTAGCGTCTTCTGCGGAGGTTACACGACAATGAATACCTATCCGATATCGTACAGCACCATTATCGACACCAGCATCATGGGCACGTTGCTACTGTACTGTAACTTCGCTATACCTTTGGGTCCATCCATACACTGTAGTACGTACGCACTGAAGGTGGTGGTGGGGGGATCGGATTTAGGAGATTTTGCCTATGTACGCTGTGCAAACGTGGGATTGAAAATATGCCTTTTGGCGTACGTATTATATGGATGAGCCCTTTTCAAATATACAGCTGTAGGACCGCGGAGGTTGTCTGCATGGTTTCCACCCGTTGGTCGAGGATGACCCCTTCCCAATAGGGTCGAACACTTTGGGTTTCAATAGGCAAACTTTGCAGTTGAAGGTCGAAAATATTCCGATGGGAGTTGACCGACCCTCTGTTTGTCTAGCTTCGATGATTCCCATGAGTTTGCATTTCGCGATTTCACTCATTTCAGCAGATCTAGTTACAAATACGCGTATGTTATATTTGGGTATAAAATACGTATGATACGCGTGTTTTTCCAGGGTACGTGACGTACAGTCGAATCTTGGTAGGCCACAAGTATAGATGAAATAGCAGAAAATAGCAGACTGGACACGCTAGTTATAACGGTATACGGACATTCTCCCCTGAACATAATTCCCCTCGGACATTATCCCCGGACATATTCTCCCTCGGCAAAGAAGTAATAGATCTTAATTTTAAAAGGTACTTATCGGTTATCTGATGCCATGGCTGCCGTCATGAGTGTTGTTTAGGGTTAGTGTTTAGTGTCTGGTTTATGGTGTGGGTAATGATTATAGTCAAAGTCCATAGAGTAAACAAAGGGGGGATTATGTCCGGCTGTGTCATTTCAAAGGGTGTACCGGGGGGGGGGGGGGTAATGTCCGTGGGGATTATGTCCCAGGGGGAGAATGTCCTACAATCCTATAGTTAGTATACTTGACGCTCAGTTGGTTTATCTGGCAACTCGCAGGTATATCCTGCAACACTGGCTATACTCCCCCTGCCTCAATTAATGCCGGAACCTGTCCTGACGCCACATCGACCCATCCTAAGAAAACAACGATCGTTACAACTGTCGATCCGACCACCAAGAACACAAAATCACCCACAACTACAGGACGCGACACTGCGTCGATTAGTGTCAGTTCATCGTCTACGGAAGATACGTATCAACCCAGTTCAACGACCGTTCGTATTACTGCTATCGATACAACGGAAAATGCCGAGTCGTCGATAGCTACAGTCTATGAGGAATCATCAAATCTTGACATAAGAGAAACGACATCAGGTAAAGGTGAAGTGACAGGTGGAGTGACAGACATCTCGAGAAAAAACAACGAAAGTCAAACTTCTAAAGAGCTACCGACAGTAGTCAGCCAATTTCTACGGACAGTAGAATTGACGCAGACGGACGAGGAACAATACGATCTGGCAGATACGCTGTCATCAACCGATAATGACATCATGACAACTGTTACGGAACTGACAGCAGGAAGTGAGAAGAATGACAGCACATTCACAGCCGGCATTCTCGAAACCCGGTCTGTTCAGTCACTCGGAACGTCATACATTCGAGCAAGTACAACGGTAACAGACGCTAAGTCTACGGATGAGGTATCAACAAAGTCTGTTGACACACTGTCGAAATTCGCCGTAACGTCCGGCTTCGTCTCAACTGACACGAAACAAAAACTGTCGACGTCCGTTCTCGCCTCGACTGCAAAGAGTCACAAACTGACGACGATTTTGAAATCGGTCCGTAAATCAATTACAGGTCTGTTAGACATACAACGATAAGAAAACGTTCTATTCTTTATATCATCATCATCATCATCATCATCATCATCATCATCATCATCATCATCATCATCATCATCATCATCATCATCATCATCATCATCATCATCATCATCATCATCATCATCATCATCATCATCATCATCATCATCATCATCATCATCTTCATCATCATCATCTTCATCATCATCATCATCATCATCGTGTTCTCTGTCCTGGGACAGGTTCAGGGCTCCATTGTTTCCATTCCTCTCTCTGCGTCTTGCTTCTTCTTTGATTTCTGCGTAGGTCTTGTGACGCTGTGCATCTGTTTTCATCATCCAGTCCAGTAGCATCCTTCTTGGTCTTCATTTTGTCCTTCTTCCTGATATTCTTCCCTCAATTACTATTTCTATGGCTTGTCGAGTTTTCTGGATTTTGTCGTGACTATTAAATTGTGCTTTAGGGCCTGTTTTAAGAAAAATTTATCACTGCACTAAACTCAGAAAATTTGTGGACATCCGCGCAAAAAATAAGCAAAAAAGGTCGTCCGGAAAATTTATCGTTGCACAAAGCACAGAAAATTGCATTTTATCACTGTACATTCTATTTTTATTACAGCACATTTGTGTACCACTGTACGTCAAAACAGGCCCTGTTATGCTTGATACATTCGTCACCAGGCCCGCCTCAAGTGGGGGTGCAGGGGGTGCAGCTGCACCCCCTGGAAAAATGTAGAGAGTGCAGTGCACCCCCTGGAAAGAAGATGGGCTGCACCCCTCTGCGCCCCCTTCCAGCTAAAATTCACCCAAAATTTGCTAAAATGTGTCCCAAATTGCCAACATTTGCAAAAAATTATCCAAAAATCGACAAACATTTGCCAAAAATTATCTCGCCCCCAAGAAAAGTGTGAAATGATGCTTCTGCTTTTATCTGGAGAAAATCTGCACCCCCTGCTGAAAATTCGTTCCGGCGGGCCCGTTCGTCACGCTTAATCCACGTAACTACCACATAATAATAATAATAATAATAATAATAATAATAATAATAATAATAATAATAATAATAATAATAATAATAATAATAATAATAATAATAATAATGTGATGATTTTTTCTCAACTATGTATTTTTGTCTATTTAAAAGGACAGGCAATTGCGTAACACGCATAATTTCTATCCGTGCGTAGACCCTATATGCCAGCACATAATGACTTGACAGCGGTGAGCCTGTGACAACACATAAAACGTGTACTGCAGCAAGTATTTTTGCCTTCTTCGGCACTAACAGCAGACAAACATATCCGCTTAGCTACTGTCCAAAATCAATTAATGCCCACAGCGGCTTATAGATTTTTGGACCAAAGTGACAGACATATTTGCATGCGCCTTATGCTCGTAGCAATGACCAGGCGCTAGTAATGTTTGCCACTAGCAAACTGTGTTTCGCTATAAGATCTATTCAAGCGCCATAAAGTATTTCCCGATATGAAGGAAATTTGACATCCGATATGCATACAAGACATTCGATATTTCGATAGACTCGTGCATCTGCTTACTTACTTGTTAATGGCAGGGGCGTAACGACGGGAAGGGGTGTATCGGTATATATATACCCCCCAAAATCAATATATAACTATAATATAGTATATATAACATATATACATATTTAATTATTTTAAAATACATAATGTATATGATATGATATGGTATCGCCCATTATCATTGCTCATTATATATTATATATATAATAATTATAACAATATATACCCTCTAATTTATACCCCTCTCAAATGAAATTCCTGGCTACGCCCCTGCTAATGGCCATGGTTAATACAGACGGATGCTGTGTTGTAGACGTGGAGTCTTGCGTCGAAGCGTTGCCTCGCATTCAGAACGCCTACTTCGTCGGCGTCGCCAAGAGAAAGATCGTTGCCGTGGCAATGTACACGTGCAAGCCAACGTACAGTTTCTATGACAACACCGCAGTCAAGTCCGTGTCTATCGTCTGCGTGAAAGGAAAGTGGCCTGCCAGTCTCCCTCGATGTTCGAGTGAGCCGATCATGTGCATGTAGTAGTTGCAGTGGCGGCTCCACAGGGAGAGCCCGGGGGCCCGTGTCTTCCCCTCTATTGAGTGCCTGCTCCCCAGTGGCCCCCCTGTTGGGACCTTATACTTAATACTACATACCTAACAACAAATGGTTGCCCCCTATGATTAGAAGTTGCCACCCCAACGCCCCCCAATTGCCAAATCCTAGAGCCGCCACTGAGTTGTTGTCGCTGTTGTTATCATAATCCTGGGACGGGCAGATGGCAGGAGTGGTTACACGTTGGACAGGAACGATGACGGAACGGGTTTAAGCCCCTTAGAAGCCCTTTAGGTCGACTCAGCCTTACTCGCTAGAGAACGGTTGCAACATCAAAATTGAGGAGCAGCGTCCTTGACCACTGATCCCAAACTCCCAATCGAACATTGCATGCATTTTGTTTCAGAGGACTTGAAGAGCGCCGTTTCCAACTGTTCTGGATCCTGGAAAAACGTTTTGCCATTCGAAACCAACTGCACAGGTCAGTTGCAGTGTGGTTTCAGTTAACTGTAACTGAAACTGAAATATCAGTTAACTGAAAAATAACCAATCAGTTAACTCTAACTGAAACTGAAAAATAAGCAAGAACTGAAACCACACTGGTCAGTTGAAGGCCAAACGAAGCGATGACTCTTCACGTTCAAAGCCACTGACTTAAATTGTATGCATTTAGGGCGGTCAGATAGAATATTGAAATAAATTTGACTGGCTTGAGTATGTGATTCCTTGTCCTTGAAATATTAATTCTGCAGCATCACCTAGAAGATGAGCCCGAATTCTCTCAGAATGAATTGATCATAAAATTTGAGGATGCTTAGAACTAGGAAATTTACATGTATTGATATGCAGTAAATAAGATAAAAACATAAGGAACTTTTAAAAACATTAAAAACATGTTTTTAAGAAAACATAAGAAAACATAAAAAAACGTTTTTTACATCTATGGATGCAGCCTGCTATTAACAGCATATCCTCCCTTTTTAAGCAGCTCAGCACGTACTCCATCTGGCCCTGGTACTTTCCCATCTGCCTAGCGAGAGCCTTTGCTTTAGGCGCTTTTTGTCACGATTTCAACTCTTTTACACTTGAAACTTAGAAGTGAAAGACATGAAGAAATTCTCCCGAAATGAGCACACTCGATAAACCTCGATTATGCCCACATTTAATATGTCTGTTTGCCTCCGCAAGTCTATCTGTCCTTGGCATATCTCCTATCCCTATGTGCGCCTATTGTGATTAATACAATTCAGGGCAGACAATGGAGGTGAATTCTGCGGATTTATTTAAACGATTACTCCTCGCGAATGAACCGTCCTTAACGCACCAAATTGTTTCTCATCAAAAGAAACTCCTTGAGATTCATTTGACGCTTCAAGTTTTCCAAGAATGCGTCGAATTTTGCATTTCCGCTATAAGGAAATTGCAACGGAAATCGATGTTGCACGGCATTGTTGCCTGTTGCTTCGTTGTCAAACAAAACAACCATCGAAAAGATTCTATACGCACGTTTTCTGCCCCATGAAAATACATTGAATGCGTGGGAAAATCAGCATCGACAGCAAACTGTCAAATTGTTTAGACCAAAATCAAGGTAATAACAATTTTCTTGAAATTGTCAGAGAAATTCCTTTAAAGATTTTGGTGGGGGCATTGAGTATGATTTTCTTTGGAAGCATTTCTTTTGCTATAGTCCAAAAAATCAATATCCTTCAGTCTAATGCCTGCATGAATGTGATGTATGCAGTGTACCACCCATGGGAACATTTTCCCCATTGCAATTTGTGAAAGACTATTCAGTAAGACAAGGAACAAACGCGATAAAATTAGCAACGCTTTCTTCTTTCTATGGCAGCGGTTCTCAACCTTTACGGTGCCGCGACCCCTTCAATTCAATTCCCCATGATGTGGCGACCCCCAACCGTATAAAATCACTTTCTTTCATAATGTAACCTGTAAAAAAACAATAATGCTACAACAATTAAAATGTTTGAAATCATTCTGATTCAATTGTCTGCAATGCCTAACCTCGAATGACAATTATAGTTTTAAAAACTAGTAACTACAAATTGGAAAGTTTTGTACAATTACAAGTTTTTCGCATGAAAAAAGAGACAATCCCACATTTCCGAAGGCTTCAGGCAACCCCCGACGGGGTCGCGACCCACAGGTTGAGAACCACTGTTCTATGGCGTCTAAATTCAGCACGCCAATTCTCGTTCCGGGCTGCTTTGAGAATGTCAATCGCTTCTCCGCCGCTATTTCTGCAGCAGGTGGTTGCCAACCGTTTCCATGGTTACCGAATACCGGCGTCACTTTTGGACCAGACGTCAGGACGGTAAATTTGAACTGCGCCACCGGATACAGGTTCCCAGACGGTCAGACTACTAGTCATAGCGTCTGCAACGACACCGGTGCATGGAACGTCACAGTCGCTTGCAAAGGTCAATGTTCCATATTTTAAGAAAGAAGCTTTAATAAAATTTTCATGATGTCATTTTGTTAAATGTCACTGCGTTTGCGACACCATCCTCTGCTCAGTGTTTTATCCGGACTCCAAGACTCCGGGGGCATTGACCTGGCTGGATGGGAAGAGACACAGTTCAATGCAAAAATTTGTGTCAGTACTGTGATTGGAGGAAGGACTTCTGTGTGTGTCTTTTGGGTGTGGAGGAATCTCCCAATAACAGGTCTGGACAAAACACACTAAAGGCCCACACTCAAAGTACAGTATGTAATAAAATTTAATATGTCTGTTTGCCTACAAGTCTATCTGTCCTTGTCATATCTCCTCTTCTATCTTAACCCGGTGAGTCTGGGGTTAAGGGGTGGGGGGGTGGGGTGGGGATCATTCGTCACAGAATTGCGGAATTCTTTCGGCATTCGTGTATACTTATCGATCATACTAATCCCACCCTACCAGAGGCGTAGCGAGGGGAGGACATGGGGAGCATATGCCCCGGGGCGCCGAGGTGAGGGGGCGCCAAAATCGGGTTTGGGTTTGGGGAGGGGGTTAGTTGCATAAATACAAGAAACAATAGTATTGCGACGGCCTTTGTTTTGCGCGTCAGGAGCACAGGGAGACAGAAAGAAGGGCGCTGTAGAGAGTTGAGGGGGCGCCGAGAGAACGCAGGCGATGACCTTTTTCTGCTTGTCAGCAGTTTGACTGATGTTGTGTTGTCGGGGGGGGGGGGGCGCCAGCAGTACACCTTGCCCCCGGGCGCCGGATACCCTCGCTACGCCACTGCACCCTACCCCACCCCCGACAAAGATTATCAACGGTTTTGCGCATATCACACGACAGGTCCCATTCTAAATAGGGCCCCTGTGGATGCGCCAATGCTAACGGAATTGGGAGGTCGTCCAAGCATTTACCAAAATTTTCTTGAGGGTCGCTTTCAATCAGTTAGGAAGTGGAATTCTCCAGTATCTCGCAAATCTATAGCTGATGTCACGTGATGTCTTTCTTTCTGACAGCCATTTATTGTCCGCAATTGCACGTGACCAACGCGATGCTGAGCTCCAATGACGTCATATCTGGGTGTCAGGTGACTGTTACCTGCAAGGCCGGTTTCATGTTCTCCGATGGAGCTCTTACGAAGACCGTGGAGTGTCTGGATTCAACCGACTGGAATGAAACCATCGGACCGTGTCGAGGTTAGACAACGAGTTGGGAACATTGATTAGACAAGCAGGTGGTTGCTATGGCTATAACTACAATTAAAATCTGACACCTTCTCATAGATAAGGCATTGATGTGAGTTGGGTCAAACCATGGGTCAGGTTGGATTGGGTCGAGTCGGAAATGTCCATGTTTATGGAGCGTTGGTTGGGTAAGAAAATAAGTCATGGTCTAAGAAGTGTAATATATTACGGTGGGATGGGTTGGGTTGGGTCAAGTAGCTCTATTGCTTTCGTGCGTTGGGTTGAGTCTAAATCATGATTGTTTGGGTTTTACTAAATGAACCCATGTCCATGCCTGGTATAGATGCTCTTACCCAATCATACCGGAGATCTAGGACCACCTTTCTGTACGAACCGATGAATTGCTGATGTAAAACGCTCTCGACTTTAGCCTTAGCTGTGCTATAGCACAACTTATCTATGTGATAATAATAATCATGATAGCCAGTCAAGCTGGTTAACTACAAGACCACGGGTCGTACTTGGCCGTATTGCGACTTAGGAAATTTCCAGGCCAAATTTAGAGGCTAAATGCATGCTATGGGCCCCATACGGCGTACGTAGGCCTATTACTGTTCTGGTAATTCGTCATAATAGTTTGTTCAAAGAAGCGTAGGCTATCAAAACTGGACCACAGCTTGGGTCTAATTAATCAACTTGAGAAGGTCAACGTTTTCTAGACCCCTGAAGCAGTGGCGTCAATCCCGTGACGATCCTTGGGTCCGCCTCCTAACAAAAATGTGGTTGCGAGGGTCCATAAGGCATTGGACCTTCACAAATCTGGACTGGTATTTTTTGCAACATTAAATTCATAAACAGAAAATAGAGAACCGATATAGTTCCAAAGTTTATATGTTTGGATTTAATGTTGTATAGGAGTATCCAGAACAATCTCTATGGTCACTGATCTATGCCCACCAGCAAAAAATCTGCTTCTGCCATTGGCGTCTATTAATAGACAACAATGGTTTCTATGGTTTCTGCCCACCAGTGGGCGGAGCAACCGGACCTTGTTGGTAAACACTGGATACCCCTATTGATGATAATAATCATTATAGTAACTGTTTGGCCGCTACGTCATGTCGACAATGGACTTCTGACTATTGCGTTCCGGAAAATATTTTAAACAAAAAAACCTAGTAATAAGATTTATGCTAAAAGAGTACATGGTGCACTCCTTCAGCATAGCCAAAGCTGGCACCACAACAGATGAACCTTCACAACTTCTACTACAGATTGACGCGGCATGACGCCACTGCGTTGAAGTCAGCAATTTCTACAGCCAGTGAAATGCACAACATTATCCACAACCCCATTTGGCAGCCCCAGTATACGTCACTGATTAGACCACATCTCAAATTGTTCCAGATGATCGAATGCTGAATTTTGCCGCAATATTTTCCGATTAGAAACCTTCTGTCCTCGTCCGCCGAGTGTGATCGGTGGGATCCAGTCCGGACTGGAACTGTCCGCTCCCAATGGACTCTATCCCTACGGATCAACAATAAGGACGTCGTGCTCCGGGAATGGAGCTCTGCGCCTGGAAGATGGAAAAATCAGCGGATCTTCCACGTGTTTGGGAAACGGATACTGGAATCCAAAATTCCACTCATGCGAAGGTAATAATTATTGATGCGACAACAGCAGCAGCAGCAACAGCAACAACAATAATAATACACTCCAGAGAATTAATGCAGTCGCCTTCCACGGAACTTTCGCATAATAATAATAATAATAATAATAATAATAATAATAATAATAATAATAATAATAATAATAATAATAATAATAATAATAACGATTTCGTCGATTTATCTCTTTGCTTAGTTAATCGGTGTGATCCAGTCCCTGTGATGCCAAACGCCACAGTTAATTCAACGCTTGCCGTACCTGGGTCAGTCGCTGGCTACAGCTGCGACCAGGGATTCCGTTTCAGTGATCCAGGCAGAGACCACGTGACCTGCAGCGGTCTTCTTTGGTTAGGACGAGTATCGCCCTGCGAAGGTTGGAACCAACATGGAAGACAGCGCTGGATCATATGAATGAATTAATGACTGAAAAAATGAATGGATGAATGAATGAATGAATGAGCGAATGAATGATGACATTGCTATAACTTAAACGAGTGAATGTGACGTAGTTAGTGCGAAAAATCAGCAGAGTCGATAAGACAATCTATCATCAATCAATCAACTCAATCACTTATTTACAGGGTGCGATTTGTAACCCGGAGCAGTGGGAGGGGGAAATTAGCTGGGGGTGTCAGTAGCCATCTCAGTGGGGGGATGTAGTTGGGCAATGAGGGGGGATTCCCCACTCCTCCTACAAATCGCGCCCTGCTTATTTAGCGAAATCATATTTACGCTGGTCTCTTCAAAAGTTCTAAGTCAAATTCCAGTCCTAAAACCATCCAGCAATTCTGAAGTAAAGTTCTGAAACTTTTACGACATAAAAGGAAAAATTCAAACGACTTTTAGTGGGTGGAACATAATGGTTCTCACACAGGGTCTACCCTGTGTGAGTGAGAACCACTATGTTCCACCCGCCATTCATTCACATTATGGTCTTGCTGTGTACTAGACCTACGTAGTGTGTAGGCCATCGGTTCTCAACTTTACAGTGCCGCGACCCATTCAATTCAATTCCCCATGATGTGGCGGCCCCCAACCGTAAAATACTTTCGCTCATAATGTAATCTGTTAAAAACAATAATGCTACAACAATTAAAACGTTTGAAATCACTTTGATTCAATTGTCTGCAATGCCTATCCTCGAATGACAATTATAGTTTTAAAAACTAGTAACTACAAATTGGAAACTTGTGTACAATTACAAGTTTTGCGCATGAAAAAAGAGACAATCCCATATTTTCGAAGGTTTCAGGCGACCTCTGGCAAATGTTCATTCGACCCTCGTCGGGGTCGCGACCCACAGGTTGATAACCGCTGGTGTAGGTCTACTCTCAATCTCTCATTCTTTGTCCACTTTCCCTCTGCTAGGTTTGTTCCTGTATTTTCCTTCTTTGTCGTCTTGTCTTTGAATTTACAAATAACAATATTGTTGTGTGTGTTTTGAAATGTATGCTTTTCCGCTGGTTCTCTGTTCTCTTCGTCAGCCATTTTGTGTCCAGTACTCGACGTCCAACAGGGAACCATCGACCCGTACAACCGGACACCGGGAAGTGAGGTCAACGTCCGCTGTGACCTCGGTCATTACATCGCGGTAGAGCAACAGCCGGTCTATGACGTCATAGAAGAAGCGCCGGAAATGACCGAGACGAAACAGAACGACGTTAATCTTACTTGCTCAGCGACTGGACATTGGTCAAATGAAAATGTCAGCTGCAAACGTATGACCTTCGAGACTGACCTCTTATCTAATCTACATTGACTTAAGTGTCTGTCTACGCTAACTTCTGTCTGTCCTTTTCTCTCTCTCTCTCTCTCTCTCTCTCTCTCTCTCTCTCTCTCTCTCTCTCTCTCTCTCTCTCTCTTTCTCGATGATGATGATGCCTTGTCGTCCAAACTGTGACCAAGTGCATTAACACAGTGGTGCTATAGAAGCCCCAATGAAAATCTTGTCACTTGCTTTTCGTTTCAAATACAGAAAATCAAATCTGGTCTCGCATTTTGCGTTTCATTCTTTGGAACTTGTGTTCCCCCGTCTCCTTATTAATTTTACCTGCTGGTTAAACGGCGTTTCTCTAATGTATAATTAACAGGCAACGTTAAATAAAGGTTTCTTCTAGAAGAAAAGAGAATCGTCAAACATTAGCGTTGTAATGCGCTATATGAATAGGTTCTTCTGTTGTTTAAACTTCTGCGACTACGAGCGATGAAAATTAAAGAAGAAATTTTTCAAATATTCGATCAGAATTTCAGCATCGTCTGATTATATATTTGGATTTTTAACTTAAGAAATGTCGCTCATATTCGCCAGATGGCGACGCAATGCTTCAGAACTTGAATACTTTGTCCCATTGAAGGCAAAAGCCTGGTTATGATGATGACGATGACGGTGCTGATTATGGAGATGGTGATGATGACGACAAGGATGATGACGACAACGATGATGACAAAGACGAAAACGTAATGTAATGTAATGTGGCATTCGTAAAGCGCCTCTTCTATTTCTACTCAGAAAAACGACTGCACTAACAGCAACGACGGAAATTGTGATCACAGAAATGATAACTTTCACGACGATCATACATTATAATCTTGGTAGCGTAACTAGCAGTGGCGGCTCCACCGGGGGGACCAGGGGGGCCCGTGCCCCCTATTGACTGCTTGGCCCCCCCAGTGGCCCCCCCCCCCAGTTGGGACCCATACTTAATGCTACATACATTAAACAACAAATGGTTGGCCCCCCATGATTAGAAGTTGCCCCCCCCCCCAACGGCCCACCACTTGCCAAATCCTAGAGCCGCCACTGGTAACTAGTTGTACTGTTGATATTGTTAACAGCCGTCGAATGCCCCCCGCCTCTTCCTCTTCCGAATTCCATGGTAACCGTGACGTCGTTCGTCTACAACGCCAGTGCCATCTTCAGTTGCAACAGCGGCCTCTGGTGGGCGAGGGGGACAACTGAGAGGAGCGCCCTCTGCACGGAAGACGCCATCTGGCGATTCGACGACGACGACACGTCTGTCGAGGGTCAATCGTGTAGAGGTCATACGATCGACTGACCGACTGACCGACTGACCGACCGACCGACCGACTGGATCATTTGTACATTCTTTCGTTCATTTTCCAGTACATTCATTCAGTCAGCCAGCCAGTCAATTACTCATTCAGTCAGTCATTCATTCCACCATCCATATGTTTTTCCTTCTTTCCTTCCTTCCTTCTTTCCTTCCTTCCTTCCTTCCTTCCTTCCTTCCTTCCTTCCTTCCTTCCTTCCTTCCTTCCTTCCTTCCTTCCTTCTTCCTTCCTTCCTTTCCTTCCTCCTTCCTTCCTTCCTTCCTTCCTTCCTTCCTTCCTTCCTTCCTTCCTTCCTTCCTTCCTTCCTTCCTTCCTTCCTTCCTTCCTTCCTTCCTTCCTTCCTTCCTTCCTTCCTTCCTTCCTTCCTTCCTTCCTTCCTTCCTTCCTTCCTTCCTTCCTTCCTTCCTTCATTCATTCATTCATTCGTTCGTTCGTTCGTTCTATCGTTGAGTCATTCGTTCATTCGTTCGTTCATTCATTCATTCAATCAATCAATCATTCAATCAATCATTCGTTCGTTCGTTGCAGCCATTACGTGTCTCCCTCTGCCTCTTCATGTCCTTCAACCATCTCTGGAAGAGATGCTTCCAGGCTCCGTGGTCAACATCAGCTGTCCACTTGGTCAGAGACTTTCCACTGGAAGCTCGTCGGTCGTGGCTCGTTGTCTTGACAACGGTCAATGGAATCCGTTACCTAGCGACTGCGTCGGTAAGTTGTGTCTTTCAAGTTCTCTATCTACAGTGCATTATTTTTATTCAACGGATTGGAATCACTCATGGGCGCACGCATAGGCGGTAAGGGCGAAATTGGCGGCTCCACAGAGGGGCCCGGGTCCCCTATTGAGTGCCTGCCCCCCGTGACCTCCTGTTGGGACCCTATACTTAATACTACATAACTAACAACAAATAGTTGGTCCCCCATGATTAGAAGTTGGCCACCCCAACGCCCCTTCCCTCACTTGCCAAATCCTGGAGCCGCCACTGAAGGGCGAGGAGGGCACTTGCCCCCTGGAAAATGCAAATACATTTTTTAGAATTACATTTTGACTTTACGCACTGATTTCAACACTAAAATTTTAAAACCTTGATAAAATTTACAACCACAACCCTTGCGACGCAGCGACCCCCCCACGGGAAAGTGCAACTAATTTTTACGGTGAGCTTTTGCTTGCCCGACTGTTCGACGGTCTTCGACCCCCAAATCGGATATTTCTTCTATTTCAAAATTATTAGGCCCCTACATTGCATTGTTTTTCAAATAATAGGCGTCAACTTGGATGAAAAAGTGGGGCCCAGCCCATTTTCCTTCCCCTTCCCTAGCCCCGCCTCTCAGGTACGTTCGTCATTTTTACGCGTAACTTGTTACCGTTTCGTCTATAGATGACGGGAATTCGTCTGGCGTTGTCGATTACCGACCCCAACCGGTCGAATCTCCGTCCGGCAACTATTTGGCAGTCGTCGCCATTTCATTCAACGCCCTCTGCGTCGTCGCATTACTTGCCTTCGACTTCCCAGTTCTCCTCAAACCCTTCAGGGCGATTTGGGCGAAGTCTCAAAGATGACCTCTCAAACGACGCTTCGTGCTTCGAGCTCATCAATTTATTGAGAAACAGCTTCGTTTAATGAACTGGTCTTTGTTTATTATCTAGGTGTGTGATGACAAAGTTTCAACTTTTTCATTTAAAATGGTGATTTTTGTGTACTAGATCAATCAATAAAAATACTCTAGCGCTATAATGGTGAAGAAAATCACTAATTTCAATCAAATTCATTTGCGCAATTACAATAATGCACTTAACATCAGTAGATGGTCGCAAGTCTGTCCATGTTTTTGGCTTTGGTTAAAAACGGTTGGTTAAAGACTGTATTTAGTAGAAAAAGAATAAGTTTGAAGGTCGAGGGACAACCAACTGGGCGAATTTGTGCTGGAAGAGAATTCCAAGGAGTCCCTATTAGCGTAAACTTCGATGAAAAAGTGGGGGCTCAACCCATGTACTTTCCCCTACTCTGTGGTAGCTACTCAAAAAGTAAAGGGGGGACTCGAGCCTAGAGGCCTAACAGAACTTTAAGCCCATGCTAGGGACTGCTCCAGAGAACATCCGCACGAGAGACTCGGAGCCAGGGACGTAGCTAGGGTGTCCGGCGCCCAGGGACAAACCCAGTGTTTAATCTAGACTCCTGGACTCCGGGGGGAAACTGACAAAGCCGGGGGGAAACTGACAAAGCCGGGGGAAAACTGACAAAGCCGGTGGAAATTCTGCTAGGGGGCTGCTGTTAGTCCATGTAGTATGCCAAAATTTCCGGAGGGAATTTGGAATTTCCGGGGAAGGGCGATTTCCTCCCGGAAACGGCCTAGATTAAACACTGGACAAACCTACTGATGGCGCCCCATGAACTTTTAAAAATCTCAATCTCAGAAAAGCCCCGACAAGCAAAAAAGGTCTCCTACTTACAAAATCCCTGACAAGACTGGCAAAAAGGTCGTCACTACTATTGATCGTAAGCTAAAAAGGACAAAAGTACAATAAAGCAAATCGTCACAGCTATAGTGATCCCTCTTTTTACTTTTGTCCTACCTAAACCCCATTTTCGCACCCCTAAACCCGATTTTGGCGCCCCCACCTCGGCGCCCGAGGACATATGTACCCCCCACCCTCCCCTAGCTACGTCTCTGCTCAGAGCGAGGTCTATTCCGTTAAATTTAGTTGTGGGAACTTCATCAATAAAAAATAATTAACAGAAAAACGTCACATTTTAAAATAAAAAGAGCTCAGTCGACAATTGAAATTTTATATAATTCTGCAAAAATTGGCAACTCGATACATCCTTCGATAACACATTTAACAAAAAGTGTTTTAAATATTATTATGAAAAGGTTTTAACGTGCAGCATCTTACATCACCCAACAACTGCAGCTACACAAAACATGTGGGCATGTAACAAGAAAATTTTTGGGTGGGGTAAATAAACATATTTTAAAAATATTTTCATGACATAGGCAAAGGCTAAATAAAAAGAAGTCGAAAGTTGAAACAACTGAATCAAGATAGATATTTAATCTCTCACAAGCTCAATTTTAAACAGAAAATATCAAATACAAGCACTAAAAATAATGAATTAAAAATGTATAACCACTATTTCCACATCTGTGTCGTCGCCATCATTATCATCGCCTCGAATGCATTAAATATTTATTTATATTGCAAAGAAATCAGGTATTAAATATCCCAGATATTCTTATGCAGATTTCCTATCAAATGGAAAAAAAATACAAATACCTATTTCAATATTCTATCTCTGCCACTAAATGCAAAACATACATCAACACAATACATTCATTCAATCATTCATTCATTCAAATGCTTATATCGGAACCAAATGGCTACAATACTGAGAAATCAGTTCCAAGTTGGAAAAATTTCAGAATTTTTACAAGCTCTGCATAAACTTCTCAAAACAATTTCCGAAATTTAAAGTTGCTGACTGTCTTTAGATATTGTCCAACTGCAGGTCACATTTTGACAAACTTTAAAGCATTTTCTAAAATGTTATGAAAAAATTCAGATAATAATAACAACGATGATCACACAAGAGTAATTCGAATGGTTGTGGTTGTTCATATTTTAGTTAAAAGAAGAAATGTTACTCAGAACTAATAAATGCAAAGTACGCTTGAACATTTTACAATGACAGCGTAACCATATCCAAACCAAATATTTATATTTAAGCCGAGATGACAGCGGTTTTCACCACAAGAGAAATCCTACAAACAGTGGCGGTTCTAGCCGGAAAAAACACAGGGGCTGTGCCCCTAGTCTCAATGACTGAAGACTGAGAAAGTCTGACGAGCAAAAAATGGTCATCCACCACATATCATGCAACTCCTGAAAATAATTGACAAGCAAAAAACCACCATATTTTATAAAACTCTTAAAATAAAAAAGTCTGCTATTATCTGGGGCAAAGCTTAAATCTGGGGGCCACAGCCCCCAGAACTTGACCCTGGAACCGCCACTGCATACTAAACCACTGAAAATCCAGCTATTATTATGAATACCGGTCAGTGTTTAATCTAGACTTTTGGACTCCGGGGAAACTCAAAAAGCCGGGGGGAAAACTGACAAAGCCGGGGGGAATTCTGCTAGGGGCCGCTGTTAGTCCATGCAGTATTCCAAAATTTCCGAAGGGGATTTGAAATATCCGGGGGGGGCGATTTCCCCCCCCCCGGAAACGGCCTAGATTAAACACTGATACCGGTACTAAGGGCTCAATATGCATCATTTCTATTCTGGACAAATAATCCACAGGATATATGACCATCGAATAATTGATAAATTCTGGCACAATCTTCAAAGCAAAAGATCAAGAAATTCCCAGCTAACTTTCTGCCTTTACATATTTTCCAACTGCAAGTCATATTTTGCAAACTTCTACATTATTTTCAAAATTTTGAGATTAAAAAAATTATGAAAATAAGCTACACAAAATCTGTTTTATGTATTTTGATTCATAAATGAGACGCATTTAGCCAGACATTCCAATAAACCAATAGTGATAAACTAATATTACAATAATATTACTAAATCTAGCCTAAGTTGAACAAAATCCGTGTAAAATAATTTACACCTACAACAAACAGAAACTGTAAAGAAAAATCTCTCAACACTGCTACGAATCAAACGGACATTCTGAGATCGCTGTCTGTGGACCAGTTACCATGGAATCTAATTCATCGCAGCAGTTGAGTCTTTCGTAAATGCACATCAAACAATCAACTCTCATTTAGCAAAAAACATGCCTGAGACAGGTTACATCTGCTTACAGCAAAGAAAAAGAATATAAAATCCTAATAATAGGAGCTACAAAAAACATCTTTTACTGTAGACTATATAAAAGATGTTTTTGTAGTTGTAGTATCTGTGTGCAGCGTTGCATACGCTCTCCTCTGCCATTGGTGAATTATGACAGTTTGGGGGAGGGCGTGGTTTTGAGGGAGGGGAGTGAGAAATTGTTATCACATGACACACTGAGATTCAAGTTTTTTTTTTTTTGGAGGGGGGAATCTAAGACTTGAGGATAGGAGCATTTTCCCTGTATTCAACAATGTCTGTCTGTGTGTGTGATTAAATGATTTAACTCAGGGCAGTTAAATCCATGGCAAGTGTGTTCAAAATGAACTTACTGTACAGTAGTCCTCTTGAGGTTTAAGCAGTAAGCACCTTTGAATATAATGTTTTAATTACTGTACAATACGTGGAATAAAATCTAAAATATACAATTAAGAATTATGGGAGATGCAATGTTTGATTTGCCAAAGGGGAAGAGTATGAGGGGAAGAGTGGGCTTTTGGTTTAGGATGACTCTCCAGTAGGGGTAAAACATTTTGGTTTTTAACTGTCTGGCCCTCAAAGAAGGTAGAAAATTTGGGGCAGTAGTCAAAATCCTATTGATTCCATGAATAACAGTCACTGAAAGGATGAGTAAACAAAGGTTTTGAAAGAGGGATTGCATTCCAAAATCATGGATCAAGGCTACTAGATTCAGGATAGAAAAGTGGATTTTTTAGATCGGAAAACAGTGGGGCGGGAAGATAGCAGAGTGGTAACAACGTTGGACGATGGAGCAGGAGGTCGCGGGTTTAACTCCTGCAGGAGCCCCTAAGGTCGACTCAGCCTTACTCGCTAGAGGGCGGTTATAACATCAAAATTGAGGAGCAGCGTTTGCTGCAAAGTAAAGCGCAGGCCTAGATGTTTGGCTGGCAAACTACTTTAGGTTAATGGCGTATTCCGCCTGCGTCGCTGTATGCCTAAGAGACCGGAGATCAGCACCGGCCCCAATGCTTGAATTCGGGCGTGGGGAAATTTTACTTTTTTTACAACAGTACAGTGTAGCATCAATAATAATGTTGGAAAAGTTGACAATAATGTTTTCATGGCATGACTCTATCTAACAATGCAAACTCCAATCACCTAGGCTTGGACATGCGGCAGGGACAAAAGGCGCTGTTTTAACCAAATGCCCAAGCTGATCAAGTCTGAAGAAGGATATTAATATGTGTCAGCCGTTCCAAATAAAATGATCTGCTTTAACAAAGGGTTCACGTTATTCGATTCTGTACATCACCTCTCAAAGCTATCTTCGTTGCTCCACATAAAATCATGTTGACAATTTGCTAAATGCAAAATAATCAAGCAATTCTACAGTCTCAGTTCCACTGTATCTCACAAATTAAAGCGATTAGAACAATAACTAAAAATAACAGTAAAATAATAATTATCATCAGAAACTTGTCAAGAAAAAAGCTGTTAAAACAAAAAAAGTCTAAAGATCTCAAAAATGGCAACAGAAAATAGATTCTCTACAGTTAAACTGTCTGTCATTTCAAAGAATAGCGGTAACACACAAAGCATACCTCAAGCTAGATAACAGCACACAGCTAACAAGATACAAAAAAACACTGAACTTAAATTGAGAAAAATCCATGAAACACCACAAGGCGCTATAAAAACACAGACCAATGCAGGACAACTGCCTACCACTCTCATAAGCAGTAGTTACGCCTCAAATGTACGCCAAAACTTGTTGGTAAGCAAGCAAAATCCTGGATAAAAGCAGCGATCACAAATGATCTTGATCTACATGACTAAAGAGATCATAATATTGTAAATTTAAAGATGATCAATAATGGTCATGGCCAGGGTGCAATTTGTGACCTGGAGCAGTGGGGGGGGATATGTCGAGCTTGGGGGGTGTAGTTGTTGGGAAAGTGTAGCAGTGGGGGGATGTAGTGGTAAGGGGATAAAGCAGTAAGAGGGATGCAGGAGAAAATCCCCCACTTCTCCCCGTACAAATCATGCCCTGGTCATGACATTCAATTTCATGTTTTATTGCAAAGCACCAAAATGCAATCATAACTCCAAAGCAAACATCAATAGAGTTGATCATAGCATTTCATTTTTAGGCAGTTTACAGTACATTCGCATTATTATCACGCTGCCTAAGCACATGATAACGTAAAATGAAGATCAAAGTGCTATAGCCACAGTCATGATCACATGACCATCAATACATGATCAAAATACAGCTGCCTTAAAAAATGCAAGCTCATGTCTATAGCAAATAATTATACATGGCGGGATCCAGTCAAAATAGCGCAAGACAAAATAGCGCCGACAAAATCGCGCCGACAAAACAGCACAGACAAAATAGCACCAAAAACCCCGACAAAACAGCGCCGACGTAATCGCACAATATGAAAAAAATCCACAATAAAGTAAAGGTAATACTTGGCTATAAGATGTAAAAGATATTCAGTATGGATTATCGGATTACCTGAGCAGTGTTTTGTCTAATCTTTCGATTTAGTTAGACAAAACACACGACAGAACAATTATGGAATAAACGGTACATTCTTTACTACGTTTATTACCTGGTTTTATGTTATTGAATATTATGAAGAACTGTTTTTCTAAATTACATTAGCCATAACGTTTAGTATTTTCTTCTACGTTATTTAATATTATAAGAGGACATTTTTCACAGTTATATAAGCTTTAGAGTAATATTACTTGAAAAACCTCTTAAAGTTAAAGTTGAGTTCACTGTCATTTTTTACTTCGACGCTATTTTGTAGGTGCTATTTTGTCTTGCGCGATTTTGTCGGTGTACCATACTTGGCACGATCAAACCACTCTCAATCAACAACCCTAACTGAAATCAAACATGATCATAACCAATCACACTTGATTCAATCAGTGATCATGATCCACAGCTATGCCCGATGAATGTAGAAAGTATCGCAGACTTTAAAGTGATGTCCTGCAGCTGAACATAGATATATACCAGCGAGTGAACGCAATCGGGCTAGCAGCATTTTTTCTTGCGTTTCGTCCGTGGGCTCTTGGCCGTAAGCCGCAGTGTATCGGTGGCCTGCATTTGAAGCCTGGCTTGCTGGTCCTTCTTCATGCGCAAAACAAGACGGGTTATAGCCATGAACATCTGAAACGCAAAACACGTTAAATGAAAATACAGTTGAGTCTACTGATGCGATAGGAAATTTTGGGGTAAGAGTAGTCCAGATATTTTTTTACAAATCAGTCACTGGAGGAATGTGCAAGAAAGAGATATTGCATTCCAAAATCGTGGATCAGGTTCACCAGGTTTGGAATCAAAAAGTTGATGTTTGAGATTGGACAACGGCTCTATCGATAATACTTTTGGAAGAGTTGACAATTATGTGTGTTCACTGCATGACTATCAAACAATGCAAACTCCAATCACCTAGGCTTGGACAAGCAGCAGGGAAAAAAGTGTCTGTGCTAACCAAAGGCCCAAGTTTATCAAGCCTGAGGAAAGCTATAATTTTTTACCTTCTCCAAATAAATGGTCTTTGTGTTATTTGATCCTGTGATAACAAGGTTTCATTGTACCCCAAGCAGCGTCAGGATCAGAATCGGACAGAACCATGGGCATATTCAGAAAGGCTTAAGGGGGTATCAGTTTAGCCTTTTTTGCACTCCTTGTGGAGCATAGGCCGCTGACAAGTTCTCTCCACTAAAGGGGTATGCTGAAATTTAAGAAGTTCGAAAAATAACTTTTATTCTATGTTCTGCAATAACACATGGTTTGAGTTTATTAATACTACCATCTGTAAAGTACTGACCGTAAATTTACTACAACTGAGTTAAGTTCAATCGTCGGTCTAACAGTCTTTAAGTGCAACCGAAGGGAAGGACCAAAGACCAAAGGGGTATGCTATGGATCAGGAGCATACCCCCCTAAATACGCCACTGGACAGAAAGAACAACATTCCAGCCATTTGATCCAAATTCAAAATAACTACAATCATTTTGTGGCCAAAAATGGTTTGGGTTTTACAAGTTAAACGCTGTAAGCCAAGGGTTAATTTAAAACTGATAGCGAAATAATATGAACCGTCAAAAATGTCAACAGATAAAAATTTTTCTTAAATTTTCTCAAATTTCTTCAAATTTTAAGAGTGCAAGTTAAGCAAAGCAAGGTTGGCCGATGACTCAAATTTTAGGGATTCATTTGAATGTTCTTAACCCTTAAACCACCAGAAACTCTGCAACTATACGCAATATAACCCAGTATATACTCAGTTCTGGCAGTTTAAGTGTTAAACGAATAGAAATCCACATTTTTACATAAAAATTGATCACAAAAAGATCTACAAAACCAAAATTGAAATTACTGAACATTTTAAATTAAATTAAAACTGATTAAATTGAATTTAAATTAGATTGAATCTTACTTCATCAATGTTTTTTCCATCTCGGGCACTCGTCTCAAACAGCTGAATACCCAATTGATCAGCTAATCTCTTTGCCTCTGCAGTTTGTATGACTTTCTTGGTTACAATGTCGTCTTTGTTTCCAACTAAAAGCAGCCAAAAATAATAATAATAACTTGACAATATACTTACTCTGTATATAGATGCACAATGATTTTTTCAGAAAGTTGAATATGTTAGAAATTTCATGTTTATTCCAAAAGCTACTTAAACTGTAAAATAAAAAAACTAATTATGCCTTAATTATATATTGAACAAAAATGTCCTTTTAGAGCAATATTTATTCATTAATAAAGTTTATATGCTGATACTGTTTTCTAGTTAACCAGGTTCAATTGTAAGAACAAATTCCAAAGTACTGAAGAATTTTATTGTAAAGTTCTACATGGACTGACAAATCCAATGAATGTTATGACAAATACAGCTTCTATGCCAGAATAATTTTAGTAGCTAACAGCAGAAGTTTCTTCTTTCTCCCTGGTCCAAATGGGTTGCATCATACAATATATATTTATTATTTACCCAACAATTAACGCCATAACTAGTGCAGGGTACCACCCAAATATGACGCAGTGAAATCTTACAAAATGTAAAGAGCACTAGATACAAGAGAACAACATTTTGCATCTTTTCAACAGCAAGCACTTACCCAGTGTTTATTCTAGCCTCCTTGACATTGGGGGGAGTTTGAAATGTTTGGGGGGAGAAGGTTTGTCTACCCAAAAACCTTGATGAGCAAAAAAAAGAAGGTCGTCCTGGTATAATTTTATTCTCGAATGTGGTGACGAGCAAAAAAAAAGAAAAAAGGTCATCACATCCTTCCTTTTCTTTCAAATACTCTTCTATATGGTCATATCCTTCTCTTTTTCTCCTCCCAAAATAAAAAAAAATTTAAAAAAAACCCTCTCGTCACACTTGGGGGGGGGGAATTTCCATCCCCCAATGCAACATATAGAAAGGTTGTTTTTTTTTTTGGGGGGGGAATTTTCAAACTTTGGGGGAAATCCCCCCAAAAAGGGCCTAGAATAAACACTGAGCACTTACCCAATACGCAACTGACTGAATCACAGTTTTGATCGATTTCGTAGAGCCACCGTTTCACATTGTTAAATGAATCAACGCTTGTCACATCATAGACGATTATCACGCCATGGGTACCTCGGTAGTACCTGCATTCACACAAAACAACATGACGTCGCTGTATAGGTAATGCCTCACATGTGACCATTTTTCAGATTTTTTGTGCATTTTCTTATATGTCATGACACTGCGCATGTATGGTCAAATACTTGTTCTTAAATTCGAAAGGAAACGTATACAGGGCGTAAAAGTAAAAAGTGGACCCCTGTTTGACATTTAATATCTCGGCCCCATGTGTAGTGATTTCAATAAAATTTATAGGCCAGGTATTTCTCTTCCATGTCATTGAGTGTACAAATAATAATACAATTTTGCAGTATACAATGGCATAAATGCCTCGCTCAGTTTCGCATTTATTCTACAGCAATTCTACACAAGAAACGTCTAACTTACGTCGAAGTGATCGTCCGGAATCGCTCCTGTCCAGCCGTATCCCAAACCTGCAGTTTTACTCTTTCTTCGTCAATTATGACAGTTCGGATTTTGAAATCGACGCCAATGGTACTCACGTAGGTACCTAGGTTGTTTATAAATAGCACTGCCGTAAATAACTGCCCAATACACCAATGACTCACCCTGCAGCAAAGAAACTAAGAAGCAGATTTGTTACAGAAAATTAACTCTCTTCCTCTGTCTTTCCATTTAGTATATCTTAATATTGAATTCCAACTGCATACTCAGTGACTTATGTTTCTGCTAGTATTGTAGGAATATTATAAATCTTTGATTGTTGTTTGATATTGATTTGGTACTAACAAACATCAATCAATCAATCAATCAATCTATCTATATATCCAACAGCTGCACATGAACATAAGCAAGAATTTCACGTGGCCTAATATTATATTGAAATTGTAGAGTGAAATAAAAGTGTACAGAAGTGTACATCATAGCAACAGATAACAGCATATGATCAGAACAAAAGCATTACACAGACCCTCTCCATTCTGTGTCACATCCCCAAGTGTGCTAAAGTGTTGCCAAATATTGCCTAACAAGTGTTCATAAATGCAAGAAAATGTACAATTGTCACGCCCCCCTAATAATCGAATTGTCCCAATGATATCCAAGATAGAAATTGGCTTTTCTTGGGATGAGTGAGGTGGCTGTGTTTACAGAGTCAAGCCCACAGTAACCAGACTGCCTTGAATATAAGCACTTAACTAAGAACACTTAAAACTAAGAAATGCGCATTTCTAACTTCTTCTTTGTCTTCGTCTCAGCCTCTGCCTTCTCCTCCTCCTTCTTCTCCTCCTCCTTCTTTTTCATGTGTGATGTCTTGCTACTTCAGCAACCATGGATTTCCACTCTGCTCTGATCCTACCTGTGCTTATCAGTTGGACGTTGTCTTTGATTCCTCTTTCTTTTCTTAGGCCGTGTATTTGATTCTCTGTCTTCCTCTTGTCCCTCTTTATCAGACCTTCCAGTCTGTTCTTTCTTATTATTACGTGTCCAACAAATCTGAGTTGCTGCTTTCTAATCATTTTTTCATTTTTCTTTTTGCACCAAACAATTTTAGAGCGTCATCATCAGTAATATTTTCACTCTATGAAATTTTTTCATGCATTCATAACACATGACAAAAACACCAAAGTCATGGGTTGAGGGGGGCAGGATGGATGAACTGTTGATGCAAAACTTCCAAAATATTTCAAGTCGTCATAAAACACCAAAAATGTGATGCCCCCACTCTTCTGATTTCTACACAGATGCACTCATGCACTCCCAGTTGAGGAGTTATTGAGTAAACAAGTCAGTGAATTTTCCTTTCCTAGATATTAATAAGAAGGGGTGGACCTACAGGGGCATCAATCAAGCCACATTCCCTCAAAACACCCCAAAATTCTGTTTTGCAAATTTCTCATCATCGCCAAAAGCTGAAAGCTATAAAGCCACAAATAAACAAGTGAACATTGTCTTTTCTTCCCTGTTCATAATTACAATGACGTGCTTCAATCCACGTTGAAGGGGCAGGGCAAGGCAGAATAGGAAATGGAGAAAAAGTGCCCCAAACTGAATTTCTGGATATTTCCCCGGCTAAAAAACTTAAATTTTCCAAGAAGGAATAGTTTAAAGTAACTGAAATAGACCAGAAGCAAATGAATACAAAATAATGCCCTACCTGAAAAACTTTCACCTGCAAACCTCTGTAACATACAACTTTTCCCAACTCCTGTAGAAATGTAAGCAACAGTTTGTCAGCAAACAATATGCTTTAATTCTTTGAACCCTAGCTTCTCTAGCGATTAGGCCATGTATGCCTATCCAGCTGGCCGCTTTAGGGTTCAAATGGTTAAGCTTACTTATCATTATTGGATTTGACAGTGGAGGATTATGATTTAAATCAAGGAGCAACCATCAACTGATGCAAAGAACATTACCAATATGGCACTATAGAAGCTTTGACTTTATCAACTCTATTAAACTTGGAGACTCGACTATTCCTGTAAGCACTTCTGCACGGGACCTAGAAGTAATTTTTTTACTCCACGATTTCTTTCACAAATCATACAAGTAGCATCTGTAAAGTAACTCACAACCACCTCGTGATTCATATTGTATTAGGAAATTTTTCAATAAACCTGCATTAATGCTCTTGGCAAATGCCTTAGTGTCTAACAGTCTTGATTACTATAACTCCCTTCTTTTTGGCATCTCTAAATCCAACCTGGCTAACCTATAACAAGTTCAAAATTCACTGTCAAGGGTAGTTTCAAAACCCCCAACACATGAGCACCTAACCCTGGCTCATGAGGGTCTCCACTGGCTTCTAATTAAAGAAATGATAGACTAAAATTTGCCTCTTGGTATACAAAACACTTTATTACAAGGAACCTACAGTAGTTACCTCCTTTCAAAACTTTCTGCACAAGGCATGTCCTGGTACCTGGGTTAATGGGGCATGAAATGGGGTCTGGATTAAATCGGTATGAAATGGGGCCTTAGAAAATGGGGGTATGAATTGGAACCTGAGCAACTATTGGTTTGAGGGGTCTGTTGTTTTATGACATTTTTAGCAGAAACTATGATATGAATCAAAATGAACTGTTTGAATAGTTCAGTGTAACAATTTTATTTGAGGGACCTTGAAAATTGTCCATGTTCATTATTGCAGATCAGTTTGGGGCATCACATTGATCTGTTATAATGGAAGAGGCATAATCATTTAATATAATGTAGTCTAAAACTCCTATAGCGCCACTCCATAGGGTTTTACGCTTAGATCTAAAAATTTGAATAAATAATGCAGGAATAAAAGAAAATACTGATTCAAACTTGCCGTCTGATCTTGTCGTATACTGTGCTATGAAGCTGGAATCGAGTTTGGGTTTGGGTGAGATGTATGACAAAGTGTGGTTATAGATTTTGTGCAATGACTGATTTAGTGTACACAAAAGAGTGAGATGAGACGACAATTGTATGGGTCAAGGAGGCTGAGGGGTTAAAAGATTTTGCTGGTAGACAGGTTTTCATGAATGAAGTCATTATCTTGTATTGTATGTGGTCAGTCGTTTTAAGCTAGTGTAATGAAATACGGCAGAATTTTTTTGATTTAACTATTGCACGGGTCGGCGGATTTTGAATAGATTGCAGTTCATCGATAGAGGCTTTGGAGATATTATAGCAAAGTGAATTGAAAGAATCGTGAAACTATGTCAAACTCAAACGTATATAATCCCGATACAGTTTCAGATATTCATAACATTCATGACAATAATCTTCTAATGCAATATCTGACCTTTCTTTAAAGTAAAGGTGCTACATAAATGAAAAACGCCCTGGTTAGAGATACGTAATTCGTATCTTTAGCATAGGAGTTATAGATACGTAATTCGTATCTTTAGCATAGGGGTTATAGATACGTAATTCGTATCTTTAGCATAAAGGTTATAGATACGTAATTCGTATCTTTAGCATAAGGGTTATAGATCCGTAATTCGGATCTTTAGCATAAGGGTTATAGATACGTCATTCGGAACGTATATTTAGACCATATGCTTTAATATCAAATTAGTAATAATTTAAATAAAGGGGGCATGACTACCTACGGGTCTGCGCCCCCTTATAATATGCATGTAATGCTGTTTATCTGTCAAATATTCATATAGTCATCACGCGACGCCGTCTGTCTCTTTTCGGTCAGGTGGCGCACCAGGACAACAACATTCTAACCCTCCCGCGTCAGCAGGTGGGCGATGGTGTGTCCCAATGTTTTATCCAGGCCCGTTAGGAGGAGATCCTATATGGCGACAACCTGACGTCAACATTGTAGGGGATGGAATATTTTTAATCTTATAAGTAATACATTTATAACTAAGACCCCAAATAATATAACAATATGTTAGGTATGGGTGAATCATTGTAAAATAATTGCTTAAAAGTGCTTTTTTATTAATAAATTTCATTATATGCCTATATGATTCGGACAGACCATTATACTGAAGAGAGAGAAAGAGAGGCCTTTTAAGCGGTCAACTGGCGTCTCTTCCAGTGATGGCCCCACTCGTCATCGTCCACCGCTCTCCGGTCAGTCGACCCCAATACTGTTCCTGTTATTAAGACAGACGACGAAGAAAAGCGACAACAATCGAAATTTTTCAAAGAAATCAACGAAGCGAAGAAGAGGAGAAACCTGTCAACGGAAATTCTAATCGATCGTCAGTTTCCACTAAACTGAATCAAACCTAAAACCTACGCAGTGGCGTCGCCAGGATTTTTGTGTTAGGAGAAGGGGCTGGAGTGCCAGATTCTTTACCCCAACCCCCCCCCCCCACACACACACACAAACACACACACACACAAAGGATTTGCGCGAATCTGGAAGGTTGTCTGAGGGCAGGTTGGGTGGGTGGGGGGCATTTGCCGCCATTTACTCCCCCCAGCCAGCACGGGTGCCAGCCAGCACGGGTGCCAGCCAGCACGGGTGCCAGCCAGCACGGGTGCCAGCACGGGTGCCAGCCAGCACGGGTGCCAGCCAGCACGGGTGCCAGCCAGCACGGGTGCCACCCAGCCAGCACGGGTGATCACACTGATCATAACCCATTAATAAATGCCGTGTCTTTGGTTATGCTATGCTTACGGCCAGTGGAGTAGCCAGGGGCGGGGGGCTGGCTTAGGAGTCACATGCTCGGCCGACCAAAAATTTTTATACCGTATTATTATTCTGCGGATGGATGGATGGGCGCCATGGGCGTCCGGAAGAGGATGCAACGGGTGAAATTGCACCCCATGGAAAAATTGAGGCGTTATGAAAAAAGTAAAATTACTTGTTTCTTTCGTCACAAGACCTTGTTTTGCACCCCATTCATATATTTCTGCGGACGCCCATGATGGACGCCGAAATCGGATCTAAGGTAGGGAAAAGAAAGAATTAGGCCTAAGGAGCAACTGAAAACTGCCCTCATATACTGACTATGTAGGTCTAACTAATTTAAGTAAGGGAAAAATAAGCGACGACCTATATTTGTTTGTCAGGATTTTCGGAATGTTCGGCTGGTAACGCCCCCATGCTTACGGCTATATAAAAATAGTTCATTAGGCCTCTAAAATACAATAATACAATTATAAACTCAAAATTAGTTTGGCTTAGCGTTATTTTGGGGCCCGTGTGTGTCCATGATTGGGGCCCCTTAACCGTAAAAAGGCTGACGAGCAAAAAGAAAGTTTTTCCTGCTAATTGTACAGTCGCGACTCCTCTTTGGGGCACGTCACAAGACTCCCACCAGCAGTACCTGCCTCAGCTGCACTTCAACTAGCAGCGCCACTTCGAGACAGAGACATTAAGATGTCAGGATGGATTCGGCCCACGAGGCAGACCACCAATCACTTGGCTTCACCAAATCCATGAGGACTGTGGATTACCGGTGTTCAAGCCTTCCACTGTGCGCAGAATAGACAGTTATGACGTACAATAATAATTACAGTTGCGTGAGCAGTGTTGGATAATAATGTACTGCACATAACTGTAGACCACTCTTGAGAACTAATCCACCCCCAAATTGTGGGATTTTCTATTTTTTGTGGGGGGCAAGTTTTAAAAAAATAGCGTCGCCACGGGGGGAGTAAATGGCGGCAAATGCCCCCCACCCACCCAACCTGCCCTCAGACAACCTTCCAGATTCGCGCAAATCCTTTGTGTGTGTGTGTTTGTGTGTGTGTGGGGTTGGGGTAAAGAATCTGGCACTCCAGCCCCTTCTCCTAACACAAAATTCCTGGCGACGCCACTGCGTAGGTTTTAGGTTTGATTCAGTTTAGTGGAAACTGACGATCGATTAGAATTTCCGTTGACAGGTTTCTCCTCTTCTTCGCTTCGTCGATTTCTTTGAAAAATTTCGATTGTTGTCGCTTTTCTTCGTCGTCTGTCTTAATAACAGGAACAGTATTGGGGTCGACTGACCGGAGAGCGGTGGACGATGACGAGTGGGGCCATCACTGGAAGAGACGCCAGTTGACCGCTTAAAAGGCCTCTCTTTCTCTCTCTTCAGTATAATGGTCTGTCCGAATCATATAGGCATATAATGAAATTTATTAATAAAAAAGCACTTTTAAGCAATTATTTTACAATGATTCACCCATACCTAACATATTGTTATATTATTTGGGGTCTTAGTTATAAATGTATTACTTATAAGATTAAAAATATTCCATCCCCTACAATGTTGACGTCAGGTTGTCGCCATATAGGATCTCCCCCTAACGGGCCTGGATAAAACATTGGGACACACCATCGCCCACCTGCTGACGCGGGAGGGTTAGAATGTTGTTGTCCTGGTGCGCCACCTGACCGAAAAGAGACAGACGGCGTCGCGTGATGACTATATGAATATTTGACAGAATGATAAACAGCATTACATGCATATTATAAGGGGGTGCAGACCCGTAGGTAGTCATTCCCCTTTATTTAAATTATTACTAATTTGATATTAAAGCATATGGTCTAAATATACGTTCCGAATGACGTATCTACAACCCTTATGCTAAAGATCCGAATTACGGATCTATAACCCTTATGCTAAAGATACAAATTACGTATCTATAACCCCTATGCTAAAGATACGAATTACGTATCTATAACCCGTATGCTAAAGATACGAATTACGTATCTCTAACCAGGGCGAATGAAAAATAGCAATACTATGTTCACAATGAAGAAATAAAGTATGAAAGCCAACCGCTGTCCCCAATTATAAGCAGTTTGAACTGATAATCGTAGTCCTTGGTCATCGTTTAAATTATCTATTTCATTATTAATAAATTGACTTTAAAGTAAGGTCGGCTTTAAAAATTGTATTAATTTGGGGTTTTTCTCTTACGCATAACTGCGTGACCCGAATATACCGCATCTGGTAGGATAAGACAATTTTGTAGAATTTATTTTGCTTCGTCTTTTATGCACAAAACAATATTTTTATTGTATATTTCTAATTGAAAATTACCACAGGTGTTCGTTTGCTACTATTTGAACATAAAATGTAAAGCAACGTTTCGTATTGGACTTAATGGCATTTATTCTTTGAAATTCTAGTTTTTCTGGTGACTGTGTTAGTGAGTAAGAGCCTTGTTCTAGGCGTTGACGAGTGATCTGGATTTAATGAATGTACAGTGTAAATTTTAAATATATTTGTAATACAAATATTTAATTAGTAGAGTTGATTGATTGATTGATTGATTGATTGATTTACAAAGAATTGACAATAAATAGATCTAAATAGACTTGTTCGTGTCGATCTTTGATATAATTAGACAGTTTTGAAGTCGACATGGGAATTATGAGGAGCTACTGCGGTGCTACTAAGAAGGCGCTATAGATTTTCTCACGATATTTCACTTACTTACAAAATAAATAGTTCAACAAGTTGCCGCTCTATTATATTGGCTTATGGGCATACTTCACTCACAAATGTAGCTGAATAGTTTAGGCGCAAACAGTTCAAAAGAGAGTTCAATTGAATTGTTCAGATCGAGGCAGTAACTAGATTATCGCAGACTTCTTAGAAGTAAAACTTTAATTTACACTATGTAACTTCTTACAAGGTATGTATCGATAGCAGCAGTTACAAATTTCCATTATAGTCGGTTCGGGACAGTAGACACGCAGCTTCGCATAGCGGCATAGCCGCATAGCCAGAATTTTGTCAACTCTTATATCCCATCTTAAAACGCCCTAGAATGCTCCCAGCTGTTTTGGACTGACTCTTTCAGCTTGACCTTTCCCTAATTCAGTTTGGATTTCAATCATTCGATAAACTTCCGTGATGTTCTAACAGTTCTAACTGGTGCTAATAGGACATCAGCTGACGACGCTCTAAACCATTCCTAATTAGAACTGGATTTGCCGCGACATAGCCGACATCAGTTGATGCCTGGACATCTTGAGACTGTTGTCATAGAAGTTGATTGATTGACTGACTGATTGGTTGAAACTTTGGCGCCTTGCTACAAACATCCGCAATTAATGTTATAGACTTGAACTCGAGTTGACGGGCTCTCGCGTTCTGTACTACGACATGGTCAAACAATAAGCTCCGAATCCTCATTTCCTTTAATTCCTTCACTGTCTCCTCAAACCTTTAGGTCTAAACTTAAAACCTTCCTATTCGAAAAGTCGTTTCCCTCATAGCAACAACAACCTGACCCGCCGCCTCATAGATATACTGACCGGCCGACAAACCACCCTGCCTATAGCTATTTCAAGAAAGATTAAGCGCATAAGAATAAGCAGCTACTGCTGTGCTGCTTTCCGGGGCGCTGTAGAAGTTTACGAGATTTTACTTTACTTACTTTACTTACGATCACTTTTCGCTTTCAAGACAATTTACATAGTTACTTTAATAAAATGGCCGCATATTATGAAGATTCGAAGTTGTTGAAGTTAATGTTTTTGCGGAATAAAATGATTAGACAATAATTTAAAATAAAAGAATAAAATGGAATTTCCAATCTCAGCGTATTCCGATGAATTCCTAGTTGATTATGGAACGCCATTTGCCGTTGATGTTCGAGTTGGAGAGAATCAGGAGATGGAGTTCATACCCCAGAAGGTCCCGAACTGTCCCAGTGGATTCGGACTATTCCCAAGGAGACCTTCGATGCCTCTGCTGCCGCCCAACGACTGTATGCTAAATATAGTCAGGGCTAATTGGTTTAATTTGGCGGAGACTAGTTTTAGGTCGCGCTTATACACATAATGTGACAGTTTGTAAAACACTTTTTATAGCGCCTTTTCTGAAAATCTTAAACTGTATATTCACTGGCCGCGTTTGGGCGGTTTGGTAGTTGAAGGGCTAAGCTATATATTTACTTGATCAGTTGCTGATTCAACGCCATCACTTGTTCATTATAATTAATCCTCAAACTGACGGTGGCACAGTAGTTGGCTATCGTTTTCTGTCTTTGCCTGTGTTGTGTCTGATGTATCTGATCAGTGATAACAAAGATGCAACTTTATAATCCAAATTTATCTGAATTAGGAGCATATCTGCAGAAAAACGAAAGTTGCATCAAAATGCCATTACAGTTATTTGCTGCAACTTGCATTTAAATGTGGGGTACTGGACTTTTTCTCTTAAAATACATGTTTTGCTATTAGTTTTCTCCTGTTAACCAAGCATTCTATGACCAGTGGTATTCATCACTCATTGTCTGTTTTGGCAACATTGAACATTAGAAGGATAGAATAATAAAGAGGTAAACAAATGTTAGGTTTCACAACAACTATTACTGAATGCTGCATTAGCCACACAGACAGTTCTTAGGCATTTCAGAAAGAGTATTACGAAGTTGACAATTGCAGGTGCCTTCCAACTCCTATCTATTAAATCAGGAAAATTGCTCCTAGTCAAATACATGGTAAATGAAAATTGCAGGATTGTATGCAAATTGATTTCACATCAAGCATTTTTCTCATGAATAATGGCACAGCTGAATTGTTTAGTTGTCCCCGAAACATCTGTGTTTACTCTAGGTACATTAAAGATTAGCTATTTTCGATATACTTGTATAGTTTACATGGGATTTGCATTATTGTGCTTCAGATGTCAATCTCTTAAAAGAACCATGCATGGGAGACAAAGCACGGTGCGCGGAGGCACTTCGTCATCTGTTGGCACGGTTTCATTATGCTAAGAGTTCAATGAAAGTATGTTGATACTTGGTTTTTGCACCCTGTGTTATGCAATATAGCAAATGGTGGATGATACTGTGAAATGAATTTCGTAAATAACTAAATTGTAAAATATTGTATCACGTCATTTGCTTTCCTAACTCTATCATACTTTGACACCAATTAAAATATTATTATGATCAAACACTATGATTATGACAATGATCAATAACTATAATTATAATAGATATAATCAATAACTGTAATCAATGACTATAATCAATAGCTCTAACCTTGACATTCAGTCAAGTCCTGAAAACTTTCAATTCTAAGTCCTGTCACTGAAGGTCAATATTATTGGGATGAATTATTCCAGAGTGCAAATCTGTTTATGGGATGACTGGCATTAGCCCACTGATTTATGATGACCTGCTGATTTTTTGCTTGACTTTCCTGGTTCTGGCTTTAACTGCAGGCAATGTTAATTGCAAAATGGTTAGATACTTGGCTATTTCAAATATTTGTGCCTTCAGAAACAAAATATGTCAGCATTTTGAAAGTATGTTTGAATATTGAGTATTCCATTGCCAACTGTGTTTACTTCAAAGTTTTAATATCATGAGAGTATCTTTGTAATCACCAATACGAGACTGGTAGCATGGAACCGGTAGAGTTAGTCTTCTCACCCGTATGGAGCACCCAAAATTCTCATCCCCACCCCGTGTGGGGGGCTAGCCTAGTCTCAGTAGTGAGCATTGTAGTCGTTAAGACGCCATTTCGTCTCTCGCCAAAGTCTGATGTCGTACGAATATGGTGGCGAGCTAAAAAGGGTTTACTGTAATCAAACACTGTGATTAATGACAATGATCAGCAACTATAATCATTGACTATAATCACCAATACCAGACTAGTAGCATGGAAGCAAAAATGGGATTCAGACATATAAACTGGGACACTAGGAACCAGACAAGAGAAGCTAGGTTTCTTTTATCTTGAAACTGAGTGAGCAAGGTATTGAATTAACAAATTATCCAATTGTTCCTAAATGAAGTATCTAAAATAATTTTCTCACCTTCCGTGGGACCTGGATCAAATGAGCATTTGACCCGTTTTCTCGATGGTTCAGTACTATCAATTTGTCGTTGCCTTGATTGTCAGTATCATTTTAATTGTTGGTCTTGTCATCACCATCATCATCACAACCATCATTGCCAGCACCATCATCATCATCATTGCCACTGCCACCACCACCACTGCTTTGGTGCTATTTCATTGGTTATGAACAACTAGGCTGGGTAAAGAGAAAGGTCTTCATGATAATAATAAATTTCGTTAACTTTTGTTGTATGGTTTATCTGAAAATTGTGATTATTTTCTATTTCAGACTGATCGCTATCGATTCCAGATGGAGGAATTAATGACCCGGCTGGAAAATCTTGAAGACATCGACGACGAATTTAAGGCTCGCGAATTTCACACAATGCTTCAAGATTTTCAGTTCGACCGACCGAAATGTGTATACGCAGTTCCAAACTACACAAAATCCATGCATGAAAAGGACTTATTGGAGTTGGTATGTTATTCAATTTTTGACTATGTAATTAACAGTTAAAATTTTAAGAGACTTTTGGAGAAGAAGGTTTCTGCTCAGTAACCTTATTTGAATATTTAAATTGTGATTGGATTGAATGAATAGATGAATCCTATTTGTTTAAAAAATTAAAACTTGGGAATTCATTGGATGTCTTTCTGGATCACAGGATTGAATTCTGGATTTGGACTGACACTTATAAGAAATATTTCTTATTTCTTTCTTCCTATGTTTATGCTGACATTTTGGTAATTGAATTATAATATTTGTGTATTCAAAACTTGTCATGCCCTGAAATTCACTAAGGATCAATTAACTTAAACCCAAAGTCTGTGTCCTAGATATGTTCTATATTGCACTGTATTCAGACAATTCCCTCCCCAGCTCTTATTTTATGGAATAAAATTAGTTAAAATATGCTTATTGTTTGTCATGTCAAACATCATTGTTACTATGAGATGGTTGGCTGTGCCAATGGTTAGGTGACTGTCATCATTTTCTCTTCTGAACTGTGCATAGATTGTTTGAGTTCAGAAAGGCCACTCCACTTAGAGATATGCTATCCAATCAAGATATTTCTACTCTTCTAAGTCTACTTGTGCCTTCTGCTAGACCTATCATCGCAGATCCTTCTGTGGTGCCTCTGCTGTTTCTCATTACGTGGCCAAAGTATCCCATTCGTCGCCTTCATTTAAATGTGTTATTCTGTGTTTTCAGGACGTCAACTGTGATTACGCTGGTGGATGTATTTGTTACCATTCATTTGATGACAATACCAGGGATAATCCAGCTGGCGTTTTAATCTATCCCTGTGGAAAAAGTTTAGACAAGCTCTGTATCCTTATTGCAGAGATGTTATCTATTAATAGCTGTGTATGCACTCTTTTTGATTAATTTTAATGCCTTATGATTTCATTGCATTACTTTATTTCGTATGTGAAGATAACGTGTTATGTAATGTTTTTGCTTAGCAGCCTTGTATTTTGAAATAATTTACCCTGAATCCAGAGACATTGATGCAGAATTTCACACAAAATTTGATTGCAAAGTTTTTAGTACATATGGAATTTTTTTGTTGAATTATGCAAATTTTTGAATTTTCCTGGTATATATCATCAAAACCATCTATTTCAGGAGTCATACCCTTTGTAAAGCGCCTTTTGTCTTTGGCACCGCTATGCTTATGGCGCTTTATAACAACCAAAAACGTTACACACGATATTTGATTTTCTTTGTGAATTTCTGATTTGCAGCATACATTGATTTAAATATGCTTCTGGCAAGTTTTGATCTTGACTCTTTGACAGTTTTTTGCCTAATAAAAATGATTCTAAATCATGATGTAATATTTTGTTATCATTGTTATTACTTTTTACTTTACGTCTGTTGGGGTCTGTATCATATGCTTGAAGTTTTTCTCTTATTGTAAAGAACTACTGCCATACATTTTCAACTATAGTGCTAGTTAGTTAGTTAGTTAGTTAATAAGCCAATTTATATAGCGCTATAGTCATAGCAGGCCAAGATCGAGAGCACTTTACACATTGCACTTAAATGAGATGCTAAACAAGTGCGTCTTTAGGCTGGTAGCGAACATTTCAAGACTAGTCGCGTTGGTCACAAAGTCGGGCAGCTCGTTCCAAATGATGGGATTCTCCCGGGTGAAAGACCTTTCCCATAATTTCACTGTCTCAGACGGAGGAGGTACGACCAATTGGACCCGATTGCAGGAACGAAGCTGCCGCGACAATCAGTAAGCGGGGTTCTTACGGCGAGTGCTGTGTTAAGTATCATGGTGGTGGTGGTGGTTGTAATGTTGGTGATGGTGAATTATGTAACTAAAAGAACTAATTAGTATCTGCATGGATTTTCCTTAGTTATGAGATTTCAGGCTTTAGGCAGACGTCATTCACACAGAACGATAACTTTCAACTGGATGATGCTCAGTGTGTGGTTGATGTACCATCTGATGGAAGAATATTTGAAACTAAAGTTGCAACAACTCAACAGCAGACATTTGGTATTGAAAATAATATTTTCAGATCGAATCATTAAAAAATTGATATTTGAATTATATAATATTTATTTATTTATTTATGTCTCTTTGCTATTATGCTTTCTTAATGGTTCAGCTTCGTTTGATGTTGATTGACTTAGAACATAACTTAGCAATATAAAATATCTGAAACTCTTCCTCTTTCTGTTAGATCTTCCTAAGAATTAGGTATTTTAAAATCTAGGCTTAAAGCACACCCCCTTCCAGCTTTTTTCATAGGGTTTATGAATTATATTTTTGTTTTTGACTTTTCACTCAATTTTGATTTCTCAAGTAAACAATGGTGGTGCAAGTGGAGTAGTTGTAGAGGTTTTTGCCATGGGTTCAGAGGGTGTTGGGTTAAAATTCGACCCTAGCCTCTGCGTAACTGTCTTTGGCAAGTTTTTTTTACCCCAATTGCATGTGTGGAAGGCAACAGGTAACTCATCTCATCACTAGGATGGTATGAAGCCAGTCAATAAGCCTTAGGGCCAAAAGCTCATCATCATTGTTGTTATCATCATCATCATCATCATCATCATTTCCATCAATCATCATCATCTTCAAGTCTTGAAACTGCAACTGTGGTAATTGAATCAGTGAACGTTGTTAAATTCTGCATTGACAGCGATTTGTCGACAAGCGAGGCATTGCACTGTCTTTCAACTCAACTGTTCCAATCGCATTTCCGATGGTTCTGTACATCTGGTTGCATCCCACGAGTGGCCAGAAAACGACCGGCCATCGTCCATCAGCATTAGGTTTGTCTCCTTTCACTGTCCGTATTTTTCTGTAACATTGCCTTTCTGAATATTTAACTTGTTGCCTTTTACCCTCATCGAGAGACACTTTGACGATAGGGTTAGACGGTTTCTTTTGTACTGGCAATGGAGAAATTTCAAAATTTTTCCAACAAGCAAGCAAGGTTTGTCAGTATTTTGGGACATTTTGATACTTTTAAAATTAAAATCCTCGATTTAACCCTCAGCTTGTAGTCTATGAATGGATTTCAACAGTATATCCATAATAGTTCCATCATTGTGAAATCTATTCATTCAATCATATATACTATAATGTCTGTGATGAGCTATCATTTGTATCTGTTAGTGAAATATTTTTGCAAAATGTATTTAATTACTTTTGTAGCCCTTACATTGCTTCAGAATTTCTCGTTTCCACAAAGAATGGTCTGGTCTACTTGTGGTCACCGCAATCGTCCCATAATAGTGAGTAAGTAAACTCTAGAATGCATTAACACATTTGTGCTTCAAATAGAATCATGAGTACTGTGGAACTTTATTATGATGTAATAGAATATTACACTTTTAGGTTACCAATATCTTTCTCTCAATTGTCCCATACATTTACCCTAAGGCTGTATTGGTTGTAATGTTGGTTACTGTATTATCTTGGGTTGTACTTTTTTGGAAAAATCGGTGCATAGTCTGGATGTGTTAAGATTTTTGCATTATGATAACTCTCAAAGCTCAGGGTGTGCATATGCATATTATACCAGAGATAATACGGTAAATGTTGCATTCAGTTCAATACAGTACATTATTTTGTAGTGTCTTTTGGTTGTTGACAAAATGACATTTTTGTAGAGTGTGTTTTAGATGTGTACATTTTTATGTTTATTTTGTTACATGTTAGGTCTTGTTGGCATGGATTTTATTTTTATAATTTTTTTAATTTATTGTATTTGCACCGGGTTTTACCGTAGTTTTATTCATATAGACAATGAAATTCAGCTATTTTGTATTTTTTGTTCTTTGGGCCAAAGAAGTTTATTCATTCTATTTTTATGGTTAAATCTATTTTCAAAAATATTTCTTGAAGTATATCTGTAGTGTAGGTCACAATTTACTAGTAAGTAGTTTGGAAATGGGAATTTATTTCACAAAAAGTGTGACTTCTCAAATCTTTATCTTGACTGACAATAATACTTGGAAGCACTTACTGTGTATGCCACAGTTTGTGTTGACTAACTATGGTGTTGAACAGGGGTCTTCAGAGTACAGCCCAATGGGCCAGATACAGCCTGCCAAAGTCTGTAATCCAGCCCATGGCAAAAAATGAGAAAATGCACAAATCATAATAAATTTATTCTAATAAACTTAATTTCTTGTGCTTGTGGTATGCCGGGCCTTCAGATGTTGGCAATATGGCACAGGCTAGAAAACTCTGGAGACCCCTAATGTAGAACACAGTTATTCTGAGTTAGAATTAATTAATCTGTGTTTTTAAGGTTGCAGTTTTGTCATTTTAGACCAAAACTTGTGTACCAGGGTGACAACCTTGATGCCATATGGACTGGGTGTCATTTTGGTGGACATCCCCGACTGGCTGTTGTTGCCAGCCAGAGTGCAGTCACTTTGCATGACATTGGAGTATGTTGCCCATGCCACTTTTTAAATTCAACAATTGGCATTACCTATAATGACAGTATTGGTCATTTTATTAGTATTTTGTTAGAAGAAATTTCTATTAATCTTGACTCTTGGTTTTAACCATTTTAAGAAGACCTTTGTTCACTTTTGATCTTTATTATAAGTATGCCATTTTCAGTACATTTATTGACGTATTTCTTTACGTTGTTAAGCGTACTGTCATAAAATGTATTTAGCACTGGTCAGTATAAATATATGCTATTTATGGTTAGGATTGCAGATGTTGCACAATTTGAATTCTTTATTGAATGTAACTCTATTTTTGAATGTGTTTCTAACATGTACCGTAATTCATAATTTGACCTCAAATAGTTTCTGATAATCTGGATTGTCATGCAGATAATCTGTTTGACTGACTTTTAAAACCAATCATGGATTCAACAGCTGTATATCAAACACCTTTGCCACATTTTACATAAAGGTCCGAGTAATGCCAGGAAGTCTGTACAATGTGGAGTTACAATTGGATATCTTGTAACGGTAATAAATATTACTGGTCAGACTCAAAGCTGATTGGTCAAGCCATCTAGCAGTCGATGCAAAGCTTTGTTTGGCAACAAGTGTCCAATGGTTTTATGCTACTAGCTCATCAATTAGGAGGCACAAAACCAAGGTAGTGCAGCAATCATTTTGCCTTAGGCTATCCCATTGTGTTCAAGAGCATATTATTTGGGTGAAAATGCAGCGATGACATAGAGGCTGTAGCACATTTCCAGTAATTGTTGTTTCAGCGCACCCAGTTGCCATCCGAGCTTTTGCGACTGCCTCATCAGAGCTTCCACGAACGAGAAAGAATTATGGTCATGGCAAAGTGCTTTGAGCCATTCTACCACGTTGTTGCGTTGGACACTCACGTTGTGATTCTTGACGAAAGGAAACCAAACGACCCAGTAAGGACGTGTTTTTGTCTTCGTTTCATCTTGTGCACAAGTCCAAGACACACACTCGGTGATCTCGGAAATTGTCAACACAATTTTATTCACCTTTTTTGTTATTAGCCCTTGGATACAGTACTCCTGACCCCGGGTTGGGTTTTATGCCTATAACTCCCAAACTGTGAGGAATATTTTTCTGGCGCTTTAGTTATTCCTCAAGCTACCATTTTGAAGTAATTTCTTCAATTTTACTTTGAAAAATTACGTTCCATTATGGTACTGCAAGCAGGGAAAGAAAACAAAACGTTGGCATTATGTTTGTAATTTTCTACTTTCTATTTGTGCTTATTACTTATATTAATATTATTATTATTATTATTATTATTATTATTATTATTATTATTATTATTATTATTTGCAGGTTCTGGTGTGGAAACCTTGGTTTTTGTCCCCACCTCAGTATCTTGATGTGCTACCTGGAATCTTTCCAGCTCCTTCTGTTGACAATCTGCTCATCGTTGGTACCCAGAAGTCGGCCGAGACCTTCTGCTTTCAGGTTCATCCAGGGCGTTTTGGATCGAAAATATCTTATCCTTGGCAGGCGTGTGGAAATTACTGGAGAGCCTCTAGAGTGGAGTAAGTCATGTTGAAGTAATTTTGGAAAATTTATATTATACTTTTGGTTGTGTGATATGGAAACACTATCTAAAGGGCAATTGGCAAAAGGAACAAAGCAATAAGATACAATTTGCTTCAACTTTTAACCAGGGATTAGGATTGGGGACTAGGATTGTGAATTTGGGGGGTGTCGACTTCAAATTGGGGGTGTCCGAAGCTAATTAGTATGCATTTTGTATGCATATCATTGCCACATTACCAATTTTGGGGGTGTCGACCTCAAACTGGGGGAGTGTTGGTGGGTGTAAAAATATCCCTGCTTTTAACCGCCTTGAACATTGATGAAGGGGCGTGGTAGAGTAGTGGTAGATGTTCTTGTCATGCAACCAGAGGGTCACAGGTTCAAATCTGACTGTGTAGTGACCTTGGTCAAGTTGATCATCCCAGTTGTTTTTGAGGAAAGCAATGGGAAACCACCCCACCAATTGCATCTGTGCATGGTGTTAAAGCCAATTGGAGCTGCCTTAGTAGAGAGAGCTCATCTTTGTTGCATGTATTAACATTCTATTATATCTTTTTGTGTTTTGTAGCTGTTTTGCACGATTTGCCGCTAGACAAGGGTTTGGCCGATATTCAACAGTTACGTCTTCTCGGCTGAAGACTCCACTGGCTGGTATCTGTGCAGTTCCACGTGGTACCTTGGGCAAACAAAGAGGCGTATCAGTTGTCCAGGTGGGCATATCAGGGAAAAATTCCAACTCTTTTTGACCAATCAATTGCTCCTTCTTATTCAATTCTTACTATGCAATACAAAATGATTGATTACAATAAATAAAATACAATGCATGAATAAAAAGAAAATAAATAAATAAAATTAATGTATTGTAAGATTTACGTGATATTCGCACATTTTGACACTGAAGAGTTCCTTTAACCCCTTAACCGTGTATTTAACTGTAACTCAATGTAAAATGGACGGATATATCCGGGATTCCCAGTTAAGGGGTTAATATGATATTAGCTGAATGTTACATTATGTAAGAACAGGTAAAATTAAATATGGATTATGATATATGTATTTGTTTGTACATGTGCATATTCTAGCCAGAATACATGTATTTGGTTTTTGTATGTCTTATGTATACTTGGATGTATATTGTAATTGTGGACTTGCTGTAGTGTACTTATAAGTATAAGTGAGCATTAGAGAACAGTATGTTTGTGTACTCATTGGTGTTAGAGAACAATATTTAGATAATGTTAATGTTAATTAGTACGTTAATGTACTTTTCAGTATTGGTGAGCATTAGAGAACAGTATGTTTGTGTACTTAATTTCCAAAGTTGCAGGTTGTTTCTTTCCTTTGTAACAGATCACCTCGTTTGGCGATGTCTTCTGCCAGGATTACTTTGTTGACGAAGACGAAAGAGCAAGAAACAAGACCTATGCTTACGGCCCAGGAAGTGTTGATGTTGTCTTGTCAGAAGATGATGTTCGTAATTCCGTCGACTGGCTCAACAAGGCAAGGTTGCAGTTAACAGATGCAATCGCAAAAGATGTCGAATTTTATTCTGACACCATAAATGTTTCAAGTATTTTTCAAGGTATGCATACATACATATATGAATTCGTGTGTGCATGTGTGGGTGTGTGCGTGCGTGTATATTGTGTGATTCTGGCCATGCAATAGTAGGGTAGCGGTTCGAGTCTGACCCATGCCACTGCGTAGCAACCTTGTGCAAGTTGTTCACCCTTAATTGTTTTAATTGAACATGGAATTAAATAGGTTTGAAAATAATTGTATGTGATTTTTAATTGCATTTGATTGAAAGTTTTTCTTCTCTGCTAAATATGCAATAAAACTTTCACATATGTTGCAATTTTTGCTGTTATAACATTCATCTTTGAATGATCTCTTGAACTTTTCACATATAATGGTGTTATTATGATATTTATCGGATGTAGCATGCATTTGAGAGATACAGTAGAACTTTGTTATAACATACTTAGTGGTACTTAGTGGATCTGTACGATATTTAGTATGTTATATCTGAGGTATGTTATGTCCAATATTATCCAATGCGGTAGAGCGGGGTATTCCGTAGCCGGACAAAATGTCGTGGACAAAATGTCATGGACAAAATGTCACGGACAAAATGTCACGGACAAAATGTCACGGACAAAATGTCACGGACAAAATGTCACGGACAAAATGTTACAGTTTAGGGTTACATTTTGTCCGCTGGCATTTTGTCCGTGGCATTTTTTCCATGACATTTTGTCCTGGCACCGGGTATCCAAATGGTGGGTAGCAGGACAGATCCAACCTGTCAAGGGGTGTGAAGTGATCTGCAAAGATAACCAAGAAATAAGACATACTTGAAATCTTCAACTTGAAATCTTGTCGTTTGTATTTAGTATTGCCTATAGTGTAGTTACAGTAGAACCTCGTTATATCGAAGTTCAAGGGACCGTGATAAATACTTCAATATAACCGAGGTTCGATATATCCGATTCCTGTATCATTAACACTGTTTTGGCAGGACCGGCGCTTAAACTTCGATATAAACGTGATTTCGATATAAGCAAGTTCGATATAACGAGGTTCTACTGTATTAAGTTTAGTTGCCTTTACTTCACAAAATGTGTAATATCTGTTAAATCTAATCCTATGATAAAAGCAGTCTGAATACAAGAAACCGACAGAATGTGTGCTACCATAGTGATGTAACTGCTTCTGATTTCAAAAACACCTGGCCCTTGGGCACCAGTCATAAAAATTTTCCCCTTCATAAAATTTAGTTGAATACCCTGCATTAGCACATCACACAGGACCGTACGTTGCGGATTAACCAATGATTCGTTATAACTGGGTCCGATATAAAGAAGTCCTACTGTAGTATTGCATACATGTAGTTTTCCTTCAGGTATTTAAATTTGATTTATTGAGTTTGCAGAAATAATTGTGTTGTAATATTGTGCAAGACAGGAATGTCTTAATTCCAGATATTTTGCCCAAATGTGCTCCGTTGTCTGCCTGTTGCCTATGCAACCGTCACTGGGAGAAAGAGGCAACGCGTTCGACTGTCAGTGACACTGACATGTGCCATAGTTGTAACATGACGCTCCTGGATAGTCGTTCTATGTATGAGGCTATCAAGGAGGTTATTAATAATTATCTATTTTGATTTTTGAAAAAAAATTTGAAGAGTTAGTTTATTCTATTTTTCTGTGTAGACTCACATATTGAGAATTGCGATGTACTGGATAAACCAGAAATCTTTAGTTTTTTTTAAAACATATGCATCCAGTTTAATTAAGATTGTTCATTGTTTGTTATTATATAGCAATTGGATGAAATGAAACCCAGCTTGAAAATTTATTAGAAATTTGTATGGGCAGTTATAAGGTTGTTTTTGTATTGATACTTATAGCTTTTTGTATAAAGCAAGGCAAACATTAAATTTTCAATGCTTCTGTTTTGGCATTGTTTGAAAAGTCTTATTAATGAATGGATTAGATAGTTTTCAACACCTTGATTAGACTGAAAAAGATCCATTTCCTTGGCCGGCCACAGCCTTTGTTCAAAATGATATTATTTTGGCATAATAGTACTATTACACTACCACCGATGCTCTAATTGTTATTCATTACTATTTAAGCTACTCATACTGCAGTACGTAATACTACAGCTGGAATGACTAGGTACTTTAAAGTATGATAACTGTTGCCATGGTGATAACAGTTGATCAACTCTGCAAAATGAATATATTCGAGATATTTATCAATTAAATAATTAGTCATTAATTTGAACAGCCCTGCTAGAGTGTTATTGCTAAAATGCTGATACAGAAACCAAGATATTTTGGACATTTAATGAAGACCAATGAATGACTTTATAGAAAAGGGGATTACACTGGAGAAAATGGGAAGAAGTAGACGAAGAAGACCATGCAGGAGGTGGGCAGATGGATTATGAGATGCAATGCACATGACCTTGGAAGCACTAAATAAAATGGCAGTGTGGAGAAGAATGCTGGAAATTCATCCATGATATCACCAGGAGTTGCTGCTGACTTGGTGGAACATGGTGATGATGCCATAGTTTATGTAGAGTAAGGGCAAAGATACACTCCATGGGCTCAGTGCCCGTACAGAGAACCGAAGGGTTAGCGCCTTCAGTTTTACATGGCAACGGGCTGAATGAGGGATTGCCAGCCTTTCCCTCGCCGCCTTTCCTTCCACCGAGTTAACACCCGGTGTACTCATTCACAGCTGAGTCGAACGGGGGCGCTTGGGACAGAGACAACCAAAAGTTTCTGCTGCGGCCAGGAGTTGAAACAGGGACCTCAAAATTGGCAGACCAGTGTGCTAACCACTGCTTCACCGCGTAGATTATTTTCTATAATTTGTTATGGGTTCTATTTGATATTGGTAGGGTCGCGTCATCCCAATGCCGTCCGACTTCTTGCCAAAAGTGGCGGCTGAATCAGAAGAGCTGCTTAGAGATTTTGATGCTGAAAGCTTCAAAGACCACGAAAGTCAACTGCTTCTGAAGCTATGGAATGATGACACAGACATCGAGGAACTGCTTATCAAGCGGGTGAATAGCAGTGTTTATTCTAGCCACCTTGACATTGGGGGAAATTTGAAATGTTTGGGGGGGGAGAAGGTTTGTCTGCCCAAAAACCTTGCCGAGCAAAAAAAAGGTCATCCTGATATAATTTTTCTCTCGAATGTGGTGACTGAATGGGTGAATAGGATGATTTACATTAATTAAAATTTTAAAATAATGTGAAAATTAATATGAAAAAATGTGTCATTGCCAATTGGTGTTTGATTTTGATGTAGTTGTTTCCTGAGAACTTCTGTAAATGTGTGTGTTGACTTGTGCAGTGCAATTATTGGCCACAAAAGAGTGGTATAAAGTGAATTTTGTTTTGAAAAATAGTTTTTTTATATTTTCTACTTGTTTAGGACGAAGAACTAGAAAAACGTCTTTCAAGGCTTAGAAGTCAAGCTGCTGAAAGACAAAGAAAAGAAAAAGAAAGCAAAATTGCAGAAGAGCAAAGTACAGAAGATGCCTGTGAAACTGGAGAAATCACGCAAGAACCAGAACAAGAGCTGAATGCCATCGATGAAATCAATCAAGAACCTGAACAAGAGCTGAATGTCGTCAAAGCAATCATGCAAGAGCCTGAACAAGAGCCGAGTGCCATCGAAGAACCGGAACAAGAAGATAATAGTGATGAAACGCGAAGTGACGTCCATGATTCAGATCTTGAACTCGACAATCGGTACTCTGAAAGGTACAATAAGAGCGACGATTGTTCTGAGTTCAGTGACGATAATTCCCGAAGCTCCTTCCTGTTCCCTTGCGAGCAAGTCCCAGATGCAACAAGCATTATTAGCATGCCACAACCCGAACGGTTAGAACTCGATTCCGGTGGTACCCAATTGAGGAGTGCTGATGCTGATGAAACATTGCAGGATGGACCCAGTTCGACGCCACTTAAGCGGTGTCATTCGTTGGCATCCAGTACGTCCAGTGTCCATTCGGCGTTGTTGCGATCACCTGGTTTCCACGCCACTCCTGCACGCTTGAGACAATTTCCGACACCCTCTGCCAGCTTTGCCTCACCACTCGCCTCACCGCCTCAACGACCACGAGCAGGTTTTCAGGGACCGCAGCTTAAAAGAAAACAGTTTGGAATGGGTTTCTGAACCAAATAATTATCATATAGAAAAACAGTTGCATTTCGTATTGTACTGTACTGTATATGCCAGCAGGAATATTTTGTGTTGTTATTTAGGATTTGAATCTTGCAAATGTTTTCACGCCTGATTTGCTTTTACTTGTGATTGTGACCAATATGAAGTGTTGGTCTATATGATTTTATGAAATAATGTGTCTTCAGATTTCTTTCAAAGGATCATGGTGTATTTGGCAAGAGAGTTCCACAGCAGTGGATTGCTGATTATCAAGATATTTATCAAATGTTTGATTTTTTTCTACTGAGAAAAAGGCTAAAACTTTGTTATGCATGTATCATGAAAAATTCCTTCAGATTACAATTTTGCACATACAGTAGAACCTCGTTATATCGAACTCGCTTATATCGAATCCCGCTTATATCGAAGTTTGAGCGCCGGTCCTGCCAAAGCAGTGCTAATGATACAGGGATCGGATATAACGAACCTCGGATATTTCGAAGCATTTATGACGGTTCCTTGTGCTTTGATATAATGAGGTTCTACTGTACTGTAATTGACTAAAAGCACACCCATTTGTCAAACTGCACTTCAAGTTTTCACTGGTAAATTTGGCTGACATCCCTTTTTGAACAGCAATGGCCATGTTTTAGCCGTTTGTAAAAGCTTTTCAGTCATTTAATTGAAATGCCCGTTTTGATCCACCTTTCCCTGGCACCAGAAATCAATTTACAATATAGAAATATAGGCCTAACGTTTTAAAATACACTGTAAACCAAACCAAATTTCTTTGTTGAAACTTAAATAGAATTTAGAAATAATTTGTCAATTTATAAAGTTTTACAGATATGAATAGAAATGATTTTTTCTAGGTGCCCTGTAGGTTAACTGCGTCGGCGATCATGGGCCTCCATTCCCATCTGTCTTGTTGTAGGGCCTATGGATAATAGCAATTGTTCCGTTGTTTCCATACTGTACATGGTAGATGGCATAAACTGTTCGGATATTTTCTCCTTTGTCTACCTTTATCCCCTTTTCCCTCAATCATTCCTGTTGTAACAAGCTTCTCTATACTAATTAGCCCGGAACACCCCTAAAATGGAGAAATACATCCCCTAACTTTTATCCTCGGATGACAATTTTTTGCTTGTCAGCCTTTTTTGGTAGAGACTTCCAAATTCAGCCCCCCCGTATTTTCCCGACAGTGGCGTAACGTGGGGGGGGGGCGGGGGGCACTTTGTTGACTGCCCCCCGGGCTGGGGGGGGCCCAAAGAGGGGTCTAAGCTAGGGTTAGGTTAGGGTTAACCCTAATAATCCTAGAAATGAACGTGCTGACGACTTTTTTTTTTTTGCTCGTCAGCTCGTCAGGATAAAAAAGGAGGTGATGACGTTTTTTTTTTGTTCGTCAGCACGGAACTTTGGAACTTTGGGGCCCCCGTGGCAAAGATGCCCCCGGGCCCCCAAAAGTCACGCTACGCCACTGTCCCGACACCCCCAAATTCACAATCCAAATCCTAGGACATAACCACAGAGAGTGGCACAGACCCACAGATTTTATCGACACCAATCCTAGGACATAACCACAGAGAGTGGCACAGACCCACAGATTTTATCGACACCCCCCCCCAAATTCACAATCCTAGAAATAACCCTGCCGTGGATTTAATACATGTCTCTGCTCCGTACAAGATGACTGGCCAAACATAGCTTTTTAGCACTCTAAATCGTGTCTCGTGAGATGTGCCTATTTGTAAGTATCGCTTTGAGTTTCCAGAATGCTGCCTTGGCCATTTCTATTTTGATGTTATGTCTCACATTTCCCATCGCTGCCTAAGTATTCAAACTTGTGTCATATGTATTTCAACTTACGTACTTTCTTACCATAAAGAGCGAAAGCGGAAACGCGGTTAAAGGCGGCAAAAACACTAAGAGGTTTGCTTTGTTCTTTAGTTGCAGTGTAAGTTGTAACCCAGTGTTTACTGCTCATTTTGTATATGCACATTTTGACGTTACGTTACGCTAAGGGGTAAAATCGGCTTTTGACATTTATTTCATTATTTAGCACTGATTTTCTAAGTGATTGCTTATAGTCACTCCGACTTTTGTGTACAGTAGTAAGTAAAATCTCGTACAGTTATATAGCGCTCTGGTGGGTAGTACAGTAGTAGATGCTTATTATTCTTTAGCGCTTAATATTTCTTTAAATAGCATTAGGCAAGGTGGGTTGTCGGCAGGGCAAAGGTCAGTGTATCCATGAGGCGGCGAGTCGGGCTGTTATAGCTAGCGCTGCTACGGTTAACCGAACCGAACCGAAACCGCGGTTTTGACCATGAAAATTTGGACGGTTATTTTTCGTAGAGAATGGCAAATACAATGCATGATTATGTGCGACTTTAAGTCATCTTCTCTTATTTAATGCAGTTGCCAATAATTGCTACATAAAAGTAAATCTACATAAAATTTACATCATGTCTCATAGGCAGTGCTGCTGACTCATCATAGACATGACACAAAAACGACGCTTTCTCTATTTTTAACGCATAAAAGCTGTGCATTTTTAGTCTAGACCTGAAGGTAGTAAGACATTCAGTCTGGCAGACCTGTGCAGGCAGAGTTCCAAAGTCTGGGTCGAGCAACAGAAAGAGCACGTTTCCCAGTAGTGGTCTTGCAATAAGGTATGTAGAGCAGGATCATCAGACGACCTAGTTGAGTGCTGGTTATCTTGAACAGCGAGTAAGGATCGGATGTACATCAGTTGATTTGTGTGGAGCACCTTATGGACAGTGAGACATCTTGAAATCAATCCTTTGTTTGACAGACAGCCAATGAAGTGATTTTGGAATTGGTGTGATGTGCTCAGATTTGGCATTTCAAGTGATGGCTCTGGCTAATGAATTTTGAATCCTTTGCAGACGGTTTAGGTTTGTTTGATTTTGAAATTCCAGTGTACAGAGAGACACAATAGTTAAGATGACTCGATATCAAGGCATTAGCTAGAGGAATAAGTGCTGAGGGGAAAATGGAGTGTCTGGTCCTCCTTACAACTCATATTATAGTGAGTGGAATGGCAGATGGAATCGATGTGTTCTGAGAATGTGTTCTGTATGCATGTATGGAGACACCCTTGAAGTGCAATTTTAAAAATTTATTATAAAATATGAATTATTTGACCCAAATGACACCATATGTACTAGGGTGCCAATGAGTACCATGAGGAAAAAAAGTTGTTGATTTTTTAAAGTCTCACCCTGTGAAATTGTTCCTTTCTATATAAGAAAGCAAAATGCAAAGTTTTAACAAAATCTGTCAATATTTAGTGGTTGCACAACGCTGTTAAAACAATGCCTTATTCGCATCGAACTTGCTTAGAACTAGAATCAGTAACAATGTGTCAAGTTTAGTTACTGTGTGACAATTTTAGGGTTTTTAGTTCACATATGTACATAATCTATGCTGATCTTTGATTATATAATACACATTACATATTCTATGCAATATTGAATAGGCTACTTTTAGTGCCTATAGGTATTGTGAAACTGCTTGGTGTTCCTAAGATTCCAAACGGCACTGGATAAGCGCAGGCATCAGCAGTGTTCCATTTGATCGAAGAGAGGAAGCTCACAAACTGCATTCATTCAATGTGTTTTGATACAACAGTCAGTAACACTGGAATGAAGGCTGGTGCCTGTATCTAGCTGCAGCAGACACTTCAACGAGATCTCCCTTTAGCCTGTCGCCATCATGTCCATGAGCTCATAGTAGCCAGAGTGTTTGACTTGTTGATGGGCTACTCAAGTGTGTCTAATATCAAATTATTTGAAAGATTTTCTAAAGCATGGAATCACATTGATTGTTCCAAGTATGACAGTGTGACTGAAGACAGACACCTGAATTTACACATTGAAATTATAAAAGGCGACCTGCCAACAGCTGCAACTATTTCATCCCAGAGATGACTACAAAGAGTTCCTGGTGCTTGCTTTGCTGTTTCTGGGTGATGATACTGCTAGCAACAACCCCAACATCCACATCAATGCACCTGGCACATACCATAGGGCACGCTGGATGGGCAAAAATTCCGCAAACTACTATACAGCTTAGAGATTCACCTGTTTCGATCACAGTTCAGACTTACAGCAGCAGAACTGGCAGGTCTTCAACAGTTCAATTTGTTTGTTGTGAGAATTTATCTCAAGGTATGGTTTACCTGTACCTTGCCTACTTCAGCTCCTGGGAATGATCTACAATTGCTGAAGGATCTCGAAGTATATCGTTCAACAAATGATGCAGTTGCTGACGCAGCAATGAAAACGTTCAAGCATCACTTATGGTATCTGAATGAACAACTTATTGGCTTGGCTTTCTTCGATTCTCAGTTGTCTGCAGCTGAAAAGGCAAACATGGTCTCTGACTCTCTGCTCTGTCAAACGTTGGAGATTCTAGTCCTCTGGCTCGAATTACCTTGAAAGACATGCACATTGGAAATAATCAGCTGAGTCACTTTGTATCTGCCAGCACCAAACATTTCTTTGTTTCGATGAACATTTCGACAGATTTTATGTCTCTAGATCCATCCATTTGGGACAGTAAAGAATCATATTTGGCAGCTCAGTCACGTGTCAGGGAGCTGAAAGTCATAAACGATGCAGCAGAACGCAGTGTTGCCCTAATCCAGACATTCAACTCGACGCTGACAAACCAGGAAGAACAAAAGCAATACTTACTACAAGTCGTTGAACTTCATCGAAAACAGTTTCCACTACCAAATAAAAATGTTATTGTTCAGTAGGTTAGCAGTCACTGACACTGACACTGAAAAGTTTCTGAAGCTAAATCTTGTATGTACGACTTTTTGTACGTTAATAACCATTAATGACATTGCGTTATAATTGGCTGACAACGTTTCAATTTTCAAGGTCGCTGTGCAACCCCTAAATACATCATAATAATGGTAAAAATTTTCATGGGTTATTCATTTGTGTATATGAACAAAATGCAAGGGTGAGACTTTAACAATTCTGAAATTCATTTTTTATTGGCACCCTAATATGTACATATGCAGAACATTGAAAATGTGAGCATAAAGAAAGTTGAAGAAAGTACTGTGAGCATACAAATTAATTGTGAAGGCGCTGAATTTAAACTGAATATTGTTAGCTGCATGTGGAAAGAAGTGAATAGCAGAGGTTCTGATGTACAATATACTTGTTAAGTAATTTTGAATCATTAAAGTTGCATAATTAGCTGAACTAATGATGCTAATATTACAACTTAATCGTAAATCACTTATCAGGGATTAGGCTGTCAAATCTCAGAATTAACCAATAATTATGAACACAGATGTTTTTCTTCAGCACACCTATTTAACTTCTGCCATCTCTTGCTGTTTTTATTTATAATATAATCAATACAGAGTTCGGTCTACTTAGCATTGTATGAGTGGTCACCATTGGAACACTGAGGTTATGCATTGGTGAACAGTGTTGGTAACTTGGTACAGTACTTACATTGGAGACCATCCTGGGGCAGGGTTGTGCTGGCAGTGACCAACCAAGTCGTTCATCACGTAGGCATGTGAAGGTAAATTGTGGGTCTTGAGAAAGCAATGGGAATTCTAGGTATGATCAAAAGGATGACAGAGAATAGAGAAAAGGATGTACTAAGACTTTATAAGACTATAGTATTCCCACTTTTAGAATATTGTGTTCAATCATGGTGTCAATTCTGAAGGACATATGGGCTCTAGAAAGAGTTTAGCACAGAGCAACAAAGATGATCAAAGGGTATCAGTGGCTAAAGAAGTGAAGAAGTGAAGAAAATCTAAAACGCTGTGGATTGACAACTTTGGGGAAAATGAGAACAAGAGGGAATTTAATCTGAGACATAAAAAATACTGACAAAGTGGAAGTGCCAACAGAAAGGTTTTTTACAACTAAACAATATGATGGAACCTAAGGAGTAAGGACACAACATGAAACTGTTTAAGAAATGGGTTAAGAGACAGAAACAGCATTTTAGTACAAGAGTGGTAGATAGAAGAATGAATTGGATGAGTGAGGAGATAGTAATGGCTACTAGTGTAAATGATTTCAAAATAAACCTTGGTACTATTGGATACTGGATTGGATGGGCAAAATAGTGGTTCTCACACTGGGCAGACTCGCTTGAACCACTTTAAACATTATTATTATTATTATTATTATTATTATTAGGTTACCGGTAGATTAATGACATAGGCCGACTGAGTCACTGCTTGTCTACTAAACATAAGAATTGGACCATACACCTGTTTGAGTATGGGACTAATTCTAACTTTAATGAATGAAGGAAGCTAAAAATCTTTTAGACAAGATGATTTGTGTTTTTCAGGTGGAACAGTTAAATTTGGAAAAGAATTGCTTCGTATACAATCAGTTGTTGTGAACTTCTGTTCATCATTTCCATTTCTGGAGGAACAGTCATTCATTGCCTTTGCTCTGGAAAATGTCAGGTAAGAAGTGAATGAAAAATTAAATGAATTATCATAGGTGGATCTATGTGGGCACAGAGGCATGTGTGCCCCAAACCCACCCCAAAAGGGTGGATAGCTAATGTCTTATCATGGTGAAAGGACATGAATAAATAATTAAGCGAGTGTCATCTTTTCTTCTTTTTGAATAATTTTAGAACATTTATCGATCCAAAAGAAAGTGATAGGGCAAGGCGAAAAGGGGAATGAACACGAAGTGCCCTCTAAATTGAATTTCTGGATCTGCCCTTTTTATTTATTTTCTAGATTGCTTGACAAATATCCACATTATCTGACTTTTAAGGTTTTGTGTTAGGTCTGTCCTCTTCACGCTGTGCTCTAACTACTGTGTACTACAGTGTGTAGGTGCATAATTCTTATTCAAAAGTTTAACTGACCATATCTAAACCAGAGTTTATAAATGCTATAGATTTGATGAAGATTGCCGTAGCTTCTCATAATGACTAATAAAAACGTCTTGTGAAGTAAGACTTGTTTATTTGTAGGAAAGAAGGAAAACGAAAGAATTAGGAACAAAGTGCTGAGGATGCGAGCAAAATTTGTAGATGAGGTCGAACCAAAAGATGTTCTCGATCTACTAATTCAAGAGAGCATAGTTAACAAGGACCGCAGAGAAAAGATAATGAATCAAGAAACAAGGAAAGACCGCTGTCGTGCACTTCTGGATTTCCTTGAAGATTGCTCCAATGAAAAAGCTTTTATAACTCTCAGAGAAGCTCTTCAAGAACCTTATCATTGGATTGTTGAACGCATCGACACTCCGGATGCAGAAAACGACAATGAAGACGAATCCAGTACAACTCTTATTTTCATACACTAATTATTGATAAGCTCAGTAGGCCATCTGATTACGAGATTATAATACCTTATTGTGAAATTTGTGTGAATTTTAAAACAAATCTGTATTTAAAATAGGATGAATAATGTAATACTTTAAAAGTAATTATCACCTTTCATATGGTATTACAAATTGAATAGCCAAAGACTGGTTATTAGCTGGAAGGTATCTAGACATGGAAATTTTCTATAAATATTGATTATTTAATAAATATGGTACTAGTACTACTGGACAAATTTTTAAAATTTTGATCATTTTGGAAAGTAGTTTGGAGATGATTTTCTTATGTACAAATATGTACATCGAGTTGTTTAGCAACTACAGTAGAACTTTGTTATTATGTACTTAGCTGTCTAAAATTTAGTACGTTACCGGTATATTAGTATATGTTATATCCAATAATGTCCAATACTGTTGCGCATCATATGGGACCACGAATATTGAGATATGTTCAGTATTTTATCCAGACCTCTGGCCTTTGGGGATCGCTGCCGATTTCCCCATGGCAGCAAACAATTTTTTACCATCCTAGCAGTTTCTCAGCACCAACATCTTCCATTCTTCATTGATTTGTCAATGTAATGTACTTGAAAACATTTGCACAGGCACAATATAAATACTGTAGTCATATTGATTGATTGATTTATTGATTTATTGATTTATTGATTGTTTGAATGGAGTTCTACTATAGAGAGTTCCATTTCTACTCAAATTGAATATTTGTATTATGTCAAATCAAAGGTCTTCTAAAAATTTTTATAGGAGTGGAGCAACTTCAGAAAGAACTTGATGAGCTGAAGATGGAATTTCAGAGAGAAGTGGAAGACTTGAAAAGAGAATCTCAGGCAATAAAGAATGAATTAAAGGAAGCCAAGAGAGAAATCAAAATCCTAAAAATGGAAAGGCAAATCCAAATCCAGTCTCGCTATGATGAACATTGCAATCGCAAAAGGTCCCTGACTTCTGCCGTGGATAACTTCTTTCGGAAGAAAAAATGTGTCAGTTGCGGAGGTTAGAAAAATTTCAAAATTCAGTCACACAATTTGGGCACATTTTGGTTGAGTGAAGGAGTGGCAGTATTCAAAATGGCCAATACAATATTCAGTCAAGTTTGGTGTGTAAGGAGATTGTTGTAGAAAGACAAATATTCTATTTATCCAATCAAAGTATTAGTCAGCCGTCAGCGGTGAACGTCTTTGGTTTGTTCAACTGCAATCAGATGTTTGGTCATGATATACTTTAAGATGGAATGTGGCTATTAGATGACCAATTGAATTTCTCTTTTGCTCAATTTCATAAGAGCCAAGTTAGAAAACTTGGCTGATGGTGTAACAAGTTAACAACTATAATAAGTCTTGAAGAAAATGTGACTTTATATGCTTGAGATTTTGCTCTACTCTACACATGCAAGCATTTTCTCCTTTCTTTTGTTGTACAGTATTAGTGATTCCATTAGGCTGATAGACCTCTTGAACCAACACGACTCATGAGTCTAATTGTTGTGTATTGTCTCGTGTTTTTTAGAGTCATCAAATGGATTCGAAAGTTGCCTCATAATCTTGGGCACTTCTAACAACAAAGAATTCTGCAAAAATGTTATAAAAATAAATTTGAACAGAACAAATGAGGTTTCTACAATAGGACAATTGCCACTTCCAGTGAATAGAGATTCCGCAGCTGACGTCTATGACAATTCACTGTTCTTCACTGGATTAGGAGAGAATTGTGACCAAATCTGGAAATTCGATGCACGATCATCTAGCTGGGAATGTTGTAAAACCTTGATTCGAGGCAGAAGAGGACACTGTGTGGCATTTCTTGGTCACTTTTTGTATGTATGCGGTGGATGGGTGAAAGATGGTGAAATAGCCGTCGATGACGTTGAAGCATACGATGCAATTGACGATAGATGCACAACTGTTGGAAAGCTGGTCCATCCTGTTCATAGCTCTGGTAATTGTGTGCCTTTTAAATCTTCACTCTATATCTTCGGAGGATGTGACTCCAAAGAAAAACATGTCAACTATGTTCAAGTGTATGACACAAAGTTAAACTCTTGTACTTTGCTTTTAAGCGGAATGCCTTTGGCTGATAATCTTCTCCGCGCTGTATTGTGGAAAAATAAGGTTATTTTACTGGGATGCAGTAATTGCTTCATATATAATTTTGACACAGGAATTTGGAAAATCAGATCTCAATTTAAGACTCTCTGCCTTTCTTTTGGCACGGCTCTTCACGATGGCAAACTATTTGTCATCGGAGGTGGTGAAATAACAACGGATTTTGCTGGGAAGGGTAAATGGACTGTTAGAAACGACGTCCGATATCTTCCAGTTGCCAATGTGTTGAGTGGTGAATCGATCGAATGGAGACATCACTCCAAATTACCAGATCCTTCATGGGTTCTTGCTCTTGGCAAATTGCGATTCCAAATTAAGTAAAGCCAAAGATGGGAGCTATTTCTTGCACAGAATAGATACATTAATGTGAATTTCTTTTCTGGCAACATAATGTGTTTTTGAGAGCAAGACCAGCAGATTAGTGTCCTTTCCCCAGTTCCCTGTTATTATTTAAAGAGTGGACAAGTCGGTAAGCAGTGACCAGCAAATCTCCTTCCCCATACAAATAACACAGTGAATCTTAGACTCATTTTATTGTGCAGTCAGCAATTTGCTTAAAAGAAAATTGTTTTTAAAGAGTATTGACAGCTTTGCTTGTAGCATGATTTTTGTTAAGATGAAAAGATTGTTGGATGAAGTAAAATGTTGATTCTCATAGACAATGACATACTTGGATGTATTTTTTCTATTGCAAATATTCTAAACTCGATTAGGCTTTTAAATCTGAAAGTTTTCTAAAAAGTGAACAGTCTTATTGTTAGAACTGAGTGTCCTGATCGGATTATTTGTCTTTGCGCTACAATATGACCTGATTTCTCACGGCTGTAGAGATTCTACAGATCAAAGCTGATATATTCTATATCTATGATATAGAAATCGAGGTTTTGATAATTCTACAAATAATATTTTAGTTACACTGTACAGTATATGATATCAATTGATTGTGCATTTTGAAATTGTGAATTACTGTGTTTGTGAAGAATTGAGATGTGGTAAATATTAATTTTCTAACATTGGGATAGAGACTATGAAAGCTTATAATTAGAGCATTTGAAATTTATAAACAAATTTCATGCTCAAAATAATTGCCCTTTGGTTTGTACCATAGTCAAAATCATAGAGGCGGTGTTTATATTTGAAGAGTTTTGGCCTGGGTCCCACTCTGTTATAACACCCTAGTGACTAGAGCTTGACATTTTGAATCATTGTCAGAGCTGGCTTTACGAAGTGAGAGACCCCAGTCATGTACATTGTGCAGGGGCGGGGAGTCGCCCACTCTCCCGGGTAGTAAAGGCACACTTAAAAAGCAAGTTATTTTTATCTATAATTTTTATGGTTCTTTGATCAGTGTCCGTTAAGTTTAAATTAAGATGCTGCATTGTCGGTGTCATGGCAGCTGACTTCCTACTTTAAAGATAGGCTACTGTACTTTGAACAATCTCTAGAGAGGCATTCTATTAAGGGCTGTCCATTGATTACGTCAACAAAATAGGGGAAGGGTTTGAAAAGTTTGACAGGGGAGGAGGGGTAATGAGAAGTTGACGTCAACAATTTCATTTTTTACAAATGATAAAAAAGTACTGTGCATTAAACCATGCATTTTCTATGTCTACTGCTCGTCAGCCCCCATCTCCACTGCACGCCATGCCCCCCCTAATGCTCACCATGCCCCCACCGCTAGTCGGCGTCGCATGCATTGGCGTAGCTACGCGTCATGGGGATAGGGCTGCGCTAACCGAGTAGTTTAGGAGTCGAGTAGCTTAGCGAGTACTCGAGTACTCGCGTAAAACCGGAAATACATGATTTGCAAACGTTACACGTCACATAATGCTTATTATCTGCTTCATGGCCCTCATTTAACCATAGCAGAACATTAGATACAGTTACATATCAATTTTTCGGATATTCAAGCGTTTTCGAATTTAGTATAGAAGTTACAGAGCAGAAACTATTTTACCGGTACTGGCAAAAAATATGAGGTCTTCACTAGAGTTGGCCCACTGTGGACAACATCTTAACCAACTGGTGCATAATGAATAAGAATAACCTAAATAAGACTGATTAATAAATATTTGTAACAAATAACGGTAGGCCAAATTTTAATGAAATTCTTTGGTTATTCTTGATTTATCTATTCTATTCTTTGTTTAGTTATTCTATGCGAGTACTCGACTCCAAAAAATTACTCGACTCCAATTTGGAGTCGAGTACTCGCGTTACTCGAGTTACTCGGCGCAGCCCTACATGGGGACGATGTGCCCCTTTTCTGGAACCCTGGTTACGCCACTGTATGCTTGGTATTCAATTAGCCATTTAGATAAGCTTAATTAAGGCAAGGACAGTTTTCTTTTTACTCTGCGGCTTATCAGTTGAAAGTTATCAGAAGTATCCACCTGCGTCGATGCCTAAGCAAACTACTCGATGTAGAATAATGAATGAATTCAGACGTGATATTTGAGCGTCTAAGTGAGCGACTAAAGGGCAGTGTCAACATATAGGATACTAGGACTAAACGGTGCATTTTTGGATCAGAGGTTGCGCGCAGTTTATTTAGTTCTGGAAACGTGTTCTTATTACACAAATTGAAACAGATTTTTTTAAATAAGGAGAAAAATTCTGATCATCATTTCCATTTCTGGAGGAACAGTCGTGCATTCAGTGGCGGCTCTAGGATTTGGCAAGTGGGGGGGCCGTTGGGGTGGCAACTTCTAATCATGGGGGGCCAACCATTTGTTATTTAATGTATGTAGCATTAAGTATAGGGTCCCAACTGGGGGGGCCACTGGGGGGGCCAGGCTCTCAATAGGGGGGCACGGGCCCCCCTGGCCCCCCCGGTGGAGCCGCCACTGCGTGCATTACCTGTGTTTTGGAAAATGTCAGGTAAGAGGGAATGAAAATTAAATGGCTTATCATAGGTGGATCTATGTGGCACAGGGGAACAGGGGCACGTGCGCCCCAATTGCATCCGATAGATTTGGATAGGTAATGTCTTATCATGGTGAAAGGATATAGATAAAAAAGCGAGTGCCGTCTTTTCTTCCCTTTGAATAATTTTAACAACATGTATCGATCCAAAAGGAAGGGACAGGACAAGACCGAATGGGGAACGAACACGAAGTGCCCCTCTAAATTGTATTCCTGAATCTGCCCCTATGAAATATTTTGTTATTGCTTGGCAAATTGCCGAACATTTTATTCATATACAATCAGAGCTCGAATTGCTGGGGGTTGGGGGAGTTCAGCCCCCTTTCAAATGGCAGACCCTCCCTAGAGAAATGCAAAAATGACAAAAGTGTAAATTCTTAAAACACCACGCTCGCCATGACCCCCTTTCATTTTCTCACAATTCGAGCACTGTATACAATAAATGTCATTGACGAAAATGATTATCAATAAATAAATCTGCTGAAATTTCATTAAAAATATTTTTTCAGTTCCTTTTTTTGTTTCTATACTGATCTTTTACATTATTGTGATATTACCATAACATTTGCCATATCTCACTTGGTCCTCTGCTTAGCAAAGGTACAGATTCGCTGCTGCCCAAGTCTTGACGTCCACAATAACTGACATTTAAGAGCTTCTGTTGGGTCTATCCTCACGCAGTAGGCTACCCTAGTGGTTTTTCACTGTGTAAGCGCATAATTCTTATTCCAAACGTTTAACTGGCCACATGCAAAACAGTGTTCATAAATGCTATTGATTTGCTGAAGAGTCCTGTAGTTTCTCACAATCACTAATAACAAAAGCATTATGAAATGAAACTTGTTTGTGCGTAGGAAAGAGGGAAAATGAAAGAATTAAGAACAAAGTCATCGCGATCAAGCAAAGTTTGTGGATGAGGTTGAACCAAAGCATGTTCTTGATCTGCTAGTTCAAGAGGGCATAGTGAAGAAGGAACGCAAAGAAAAGATAATGAATAAAGAAACAAAGCAAGATCGATGTCGTGCACTTCTTGATTTTCTTGAAGATTGCTCCAATGATAAGGCTTTCATAACTCTCAAAGGAGCTCTTCAAGATCATTATCCTTGGATTGTTGAACTCATCGACGCTCCGGATGCAGAAAACGACAATGAAGACGAATCCTGTATAGGTCTGGTTTTCATACACTAATTATTTATAAACTCATAAGTTATTTATAAACTCAGTAGGTTATCCGATTATTAGACTATAATTAACTCCTGGCAGTAAAATTTGCGTGAATTTTAAAATAAATATGTATTTAAAATAGAAATAATAGTTATGCAATAATGTACAAGTAATTAGGCCTAGCACCCTTCAAATGGTATTACATACTGAATACCAAAGAAAATCACAGATTGTAACATGAAAGGATTTTAGACAGGGGAATGTAATGTAATTTTTTTATTTTTTTCACACTACAATATGATACTCGTAGGCTAATACTGAACGAAAACTTTTAATGTTTTAGTTTTCTTTTAGAAAACTTTTAGACTTCTAGTTTTTGGAAAGTAGTCTGAAGATGATTTTCTTATCTACAAACATTGAACTGTATAGAAACTACAGTAGAACTTCGTTATTATGCATTTTGTTATCTGTAAAATTTAGTACATTATATTACGAAACGTTATATTCAGAACCGTCCAATACTGTAGCACATTATAGGGGACCCTGAATATTGAGATATGTTATAACCGATGATATTTTATAGCTGAGTCCGTTATAACGAAGTTCTACTATAGAGAGTTTCATTTTTACTCAACTTCGTTACTGTAGTACGTTTTGAATCAAAAGTCGTCTTATACGTTTCTAGAGGTACATTTAAAACTGTTCATGAAAGAACTCGACGTGATGAAGACGGAATTTCAGAGAGAAATCGATGCCTTGAAAATAGAATTGCAGTCAACGAAAAATGAATTAAAAGAAGCCAAGAGAGATATCGAAATCCTAAAAAGGGATAGGGATATCCAGCCTCGCTGTGAACTTTGCATTCACAAAAAGCCTCAGACCCCTGCCATGGATACCTTTCGGGAGAATAAACATGTCAGTAATGAAGGTCAGAATAATGTTAAATTCAGTCACACAATTAGGACACGTTTTCGTAGAGCGAAGAAGTGGTAGTAATCGAAATATTATGCTACTGTGCAAGCGACGAACGTTTTTGGTTTGTTCGACTCCAATCATATGTTTGGTCATGATGGACTTTAAAGCGGAATGTGGCTATTAATTAGTTGATCAATTGAATTTCTCTATTGCTCAATTTCAAAAGTGCGAAATTAGAAAATGTGTCTGAAGGTGTAACAACTAAATAGTCTTCAAGCAAATGTGGACTCTGCATGCTTGAGATTTTGCTCTACTGTACACATGCAAGCATTTCCTCATTTCTTTTATTGAACAGTATTAGTTATTTCATTCGGATGATAAACTAGGCCTACTTGAACAAATACAATTCATGAGACTAAATGTTGTGTTTTGCCTCGTGTTTTTTAGAATTATCAACTAGATTTGAAAGTTGCATCATCATGCTTTCCTCTTTTAACGACCAGAAATTTGGAAAAGATGTTATACAAATAAATTTGAACAGAAAAAATGAAGTTTCTACAATAGGACAATTGCCACTTCTAATAAATGAAGAATGTGCAGCTGCCGTCTATGGCAATTCACTATTCGTATCTGGAGTAGGAAGTAATCATGACCAAATCTGGAAATTTGCACAATCATCTAATTGGGAATGTTATAATACCATGATTCTAGGCAGATGTAATCACGGCGTGGTATTTGTTGATCACATTTTGTATATGTGCGGTGGATGCTTGCATGCTGGTAGAGAAATATTAGATGACGTTGAAGCATACGATACAGTTGAGGATAGATGTACAACTGTTGGAAAGCTGGTTCATCCTGTTCATAGCTCTGGTAATTGTGTACCTTTTAAATCTTCACTATATATTTTTGGCGGATTGGTCGCCCATAACAGACAAGTCAACTATGTTCAAGTGTATGACACGGAATTGAACTCTTGTACTTTGCTTTCAAAACGATTGCCTGTGGATGACTGCCTTTTCCGCGCTGTATGGTGGGAAAATAAAGCTATTTTATGTGGATCCAGATATTGCCTTATATATAATTTTGACGCAAGAACTTGCCAAATGAGAGATTTGTTTAATGCTACCCGCAAGTCTTTTGGCATGGCTCTTCATGATGGCAAACTATTTGTCATCGGTGGTAGCATATATGCAAGAGAAAGGGATTCTGCTGGAAATTTTATAGGGATAATGCCAAAATTAACTTTTGTAGACGACGTCAGATATGTTCCAGTTGCCAATGTGCTGAGCGGTGAATCGATCGAATGGAGACATCACTCCAAATTACCAGGTCCTTTAGCCGTTCTTGCGTTTGGTAAATTGCAATTCCAAATGAGTTAAAGCGGAAAACTGGTGCTATTTCTTGCACATGATAGAAACAATAAAGTGAATCGCTATTCTGACAACGTATTCTTAACAAGGCGGTTTTTGAGAGTCAGACCAGCGGAGAAGTGTCACTTTCCCAGTTCCCCTCTCCGTTGCTATGTAAAGGGTGGACAAGCCAGTGAATCTTAGACTCATTTTATCGTGCAGTATCATTTCACTTAAGAAAATTAATATTTACAACTTTGCATGTAGCATGATTTTTGCCAATATGAAAAGATTTTTGGCAGAAAAATGTCGTCGCTCATAGACAACGACATAGCGACATATTTACACATATTTTTTTCAGTTGCAAAGCTTAAAGTTTTTCTGAAAAGTGAACAAGCAAAACATGGCTAATTTTTAGAACTGAGTGTCTCGATTGAATGACATGTCTTTGTGCTACGATAGGACATGATTTCTCACGGCTTTAGAAATTTTACAAATTGATGCTGTTATATGTCCTGATGCTGATATATGTCCTGACGATGATCAACTAGAAATTGAAGTTTTTATGATTCTACAAAGATATTTTTAGTTATTTGATATTAATTGATTGAGTATTTTGGAATTGTGAATTAGGCCTACTGTATTCAGGAAGAATTGAGGCATGATAGATATTAATTGTTTAACTTTGAGACAGAGACTATGAAAGCTTATAACCAGAGCATTTGAAATTAGGCATGATTTAGTATGTCTATCAGTAATTTTAAGGGTCTGTATAATGAATAAACCTATTGAAAAGTGAACAAGCAAAACATGGCTAATTTTTAGAACTGAGTGTCTCGATTGAATGACATGTCTTTGTGCTACGATAGGACATGATTTCTCACGGCTTTAGAAATTTTACAAATTGATGCTGTTATATGTCCTGATGCTGATATATGTCCTGACGATGATCAACTAGAAATTGAAGTTTTTATGATTCTACAAAGATATTTTTAGTTATTTGATATTAATTGATTGAGTATTTTGGAATTGTGAATTAGGCCTACTGTATTCAGGAAGAATTGAGGCATGATAGATATTAATTGTTTAACTTTGAGACAGAGACTATGAAAGCTTATAACCAGAGCATTTGAAATTAGGCATGATTTAGTATGTCTATCAGTAATTTTAAGGGTCTGTATAATGAATAAACCTATTGTAATTTGATCATTTTGTATTTATTTCTTTATAACAAATATACTGCAATTGTAAAAATTACAAGCTGTGCATTTGTTGATAACTATAAGAAAATCCCATGGTCAAAATTGACTGTTGGTTTGGTCTATAGCCAAAGGAATAGAGGCGGCGTTTAAGTGGCGTAACGTGAGTGGGGGCGAGGGGGAGATTTGCAGAAAGCCCCCGGGCCCCGGAGGAAGGGGCCCCCGAAGAGTGGTTGCAACTTACTAAACAATGATTTATTTTTACATTTTACTACTATTTCAATATTACTGCTACAAAGTGAGTAATTATTGAATTTAGGAGTAAACCATATATTTAGAACGGTGCAATCTATGTTAGCCCATAGTGGCCCCCATATCAAGGATGCCCTCTGCCCCCCCCCCGAAAGCCACGCTACGCCACTGCGGTGTTTACAGTATATTTAAATAGGTTGGGCTTGGGTCTCATTGTGTTGTAACACACTAGTGACTAGAGCTTGGCCATGGACTACTAGTCCATGGCATGTAATTTAGAATCATTGTCAGGGCCGAACTTGCGAAGTGGAAGGCCCCGATCATGTACATTGTGCAGGGGTGGTGAGTCGCTCACCATCCTGGACATTAAAGGAACACTTAAAACAAGCTTTGTCTATAATTTTGATGGTTCTTTGATCAGTGTTCGTTAAACTTAAATTAAAGTGCTGCAAAATTGCGAGTGTCGCTGGCAGCAGTGTTTAATCTAGACTCCTGGACTCCGGGGGGACTGAAAAAGGCGGGGGGGGAACTGACAAAGCCGAGGAGAATTCTGCTATAGGGGCCGCTGTTAGTCCATGTAGTATTCCAAAATTTTCGGGGGGATTTGAAATTTCCAGGGAAAGGGCAATTTCCACCCCCCCCCGGAAACGGCCTAGATTAAACACTGGCTGGCAGCTGACTTCCTTCTTAAAGATAATATGAACGATCTCCAGAGATCGAGGCATTCTAATAATAGGCCCTATCGTGATTTAATCAAGTGGTTCACTATAATTACAGTTAATGATATAAAGGTTTAAAGTGGTTCAGTAAGTTATACCTGCCCCTGCGTAAGAACCGCTATGCGCTACCCATCCATTCCTATTATAGCGGTATAGAGCACATAAATGTAATACTACAGTGTAATCGAATTCTTGATAACGCTTGAATCAATAATAATCCTAAGGATTGATTTGCTTTTATTTAACGTGGGCCAAAACATATTTACTATGACTTAATGGTTAGATCAAGCGCCTAATCGACTTGGCACCGCCTTTAAAAGCATTAGCCTGCTTAAATACACTGACCAATGCTTTAATCTTTCAAAGAGACTGCAAAACAAGATTACATTTTTACGCCTAGCATTAACTTCATTCAATGGACAAAAGTCAGCATTCTACATATATAGCTGTCAACAGAGATTGCATGAAGGTCTCTCTCTCTCTTTCTCTCTCTCTCTCTCTCAATCCGATTTTAGACTATTATATTGCATGTATGTCTAATACAACGACAAATACGTCTCCAGAATACTCCTCTCTCATATAATTTATATAGCGCTTAGATTTTATTGAACAGTTTATTGCATTGCACACCGGATTAAAGTTCTTCATAGACTGAGCTAATGTCCTGTCACAGGCTTAGGATAAGTGACGCACAATGTTTACACGAATAATTCGGTATCAGGTTATTGAATGCAGATGGCTATATAAGTGGTTTTCACACAGGCTTACTTAGCCTCCTAAACCACTTAAAATCACATTATTAATAAACAGAAAGTTTCTAATTTGAATTTTCAAGTTTCATGCAGAAAATCTCCAACTACGTGGAGAATGAAATATTTTGAAGAAAATTTGCTCTGTTACAGTTTTATTGAGGTTGTCAGTGAAAAGATCAAGCATAGTTAAGTGGTAAGAAAATATACACTCCTAAACATAGCTTATTAAAATATTTTTAAAATAAGAAAATAAAATGCGGAGAAAATCGGAGAAAATTTAATGTCTTTGCAATGTCGGTCTAGTATAGGAATGCACATCAGGCCTAAGTAAAGACAGTTTGAGTTTTCAAAAAGTATAGTAAGCGGCACGAATATAGGCCTATTTAGTGACAAATAATCAAATTAATGTGGCACAATTGAATGGATGGGTGGAATAAGGAGTTAAATGCAGTTACCACCTTAATGGTGAGATTGTCAATTGAAGGGCCCAGAGGAATAAGGAAGTAAATCCAGTTACCCCATTAGTGTTGAAAATATCAGTTGAAGGGTCCGGTGAAATATGGAAGTAAATGCAGTTACCCCTCTTATTGTTATTGATACTCAAACCATTGGAGGGGGGTCAGATACGGTTACCTCCTTATTCCACCCATACATTCAATTCTGGGGACTAGGTTTCTTGACTTTCTTCACACGGGACTATATTTTCTCCGAGACCAGTTCGTGTTCTTGTCCAGTGCGCAGAGGACCGTTGGCGTCGGCTGTCGCGTTTTCGACAGCGACCGATCCGGAAAATTCGCAGAGGACAGTGGCCTGCGACCGCGTCATCCTCCTCTTCGAAGTCGAAGGACCGGTCTCGCCTTTCGCGTCCCTGACACCAGACCGGCTGACGGTCGTCGTCGTCGGGTCCCTAACCTGACCGATCTCGGAGCCGGAGCTGGGATTGAGGCGACCGCATCGGCACGCAGCGACAAAAGCCTTCTTGAAACTATCGTTCGTAAAGGCGTACAGGAGCGGATTGATAGCGCTGTTCAGGTACGTAAGAACGGTTAACGTCAAGAACAGGTACACCGCCCACCGTGGAAGCGGTCCGACCTTCCCGAACACCAGCTGGACCTGGAATATCCAGTAGGGAAGCCAACAGAAGATGAACACTGAAATGATGATCGTCACAAGGGTCGTTACGCTGCGTCTTGGTCGGCCACGACGCTCGGTCCCCGACCTGAGGTTCAGCCGGTTGGACCGGAGGCGCATGACCAGCTGTAGATAGAAGACGGAGATCAGAGCGACTGGAATGACAAATCCTATGACGAACGTGTAGACGGTGTAGGTGCGGATGGCGGAAATGGGATGTTCGGCCGGCCACAGGACCTGACAGCTGTACCGGATCGCGGGTTTCGGAAGAAGCGAGCTGGTGGAATTATTTCCGCCACGGAGCAGCTTCGTGGGCTGCGGGACGTGGCTGGCGTAGAGGACGATGGGAAACATCACGGCTATCGATGCAATCCAGACGAGGATCACCTCGACGCTGGCGAACTTGGTGGCGCGAAAACGAAGAGATTTGATCGGATACCAGACTGCCACGAAGCGATCTGCGCTCATCAAGGTCAAGGTGAAGGTCCCTGTAAAACACGGAAACCACGGAAAATATTTTATAGCGCATTATGATCCTAGAGTAAAGGTAAAGTGGCCTGCACACTAAGCCTGTATTTCCAGATCAGAGGCGGATCTACATTGCAGTATTGGCACAAGAAGACGCAGGACCATGTTACTCCGAAACCCGATCCAAAACTTTCATTTGTTAATATCTTAACATGGCACAAAAACCGAAACGTTACCAAAATTTATTAATTAAGGGAATGTCTTGTTTGCTTTAAATAATTTTGGTATCCATCAATCCAGTAGAAAGGGCACGGCGGTGCAAGACATATGCTAATGGTAAATAGAACACGAAATACTTTTAAACATATTGTAGACGCTAGAGAAGTCTCCACGTACTTTTATGTTTTTAAAATAATATTCAGTACTCTCATTTTTTAGTTTGTTACATTGCAATTAGCTCACGCCCTATCTCCTCAGAAATTATAATACTGATAATTTAGCTCTGCAAACTCAAATAGACTCTCCCAGATACGACGATGAACCACTGCTCTATACGAGAATCGTCAAACCAATTCCGCGTTTTTATTAAAAATCCAAGACGATCTCCATTACAAGCAATAATAGCAATCGTGATATTTTCTAATGCACAGAACGTGACTTTCAATTCAAACCTATACGATTCTCGCAAAGCCAAGTTTCCGATTACAATTAGCCTATTGTAAACGTCTATTAAGGCATCTATTTCACCTGTTGGGCAGTATGAAAGGAACCTGTTTCCAATAACAGGCTATTATCAATATGTGTGTGGCAAACAGAAGCGTATTGACATGAGGGGGGGTTAGGGGCCGTGCCTCCTATTGAATAACTGCCCCCTGTACTGAAATAACGGTTGTAGAACTTTTAGTCATACAATAAAAGGTTTCTTGATACACAAGCAGCACATGTCAATGAAACACGCAGAGATGTCCATGGGTACATTTTTTAGAATCCAGCCCCACCCATGTCCGCCGAGAGAAATTCCGGGCCCTGTGCAGAATGGCAGTCACGGGCCTCTAACCTCTCTCTCTCTCTCTCTCTCTCTCTCTCTCTCTCTCTCTCTCTCTCTCTCTCTCTCTCTCTCTCTCTCTCTCTCTCTCTCTCTCTCTCTCTCTCTCTCTCTCTCTCTCTCTCTCTCTCTCTCTCTCTCTCTCTCTCTCTCTCTCTCTCTCTCTCTCTGTCATCTTTGACGGTGTCCAGTCGTTGATTCCGAACTATGAAAGGTGGTTATGGTGGTTTGGGTTGTGTTGGGCAGAACATAAATCATGCAATATACAGTATTACGGTGGGTTGAGTCAAGTGACTCTATTGAGGCCCGCATATAATAATAACCCTAACCCTAACCCCTAACAAGGGTGAAAAACTGATGATGATGACCTTTATCGAACGTCAGTCCTTTCAGGATGTTCATACACGACCGGCCCGGGACCCCTACAGGTCTCCGGGCCTCTGTGCATTTGCCACCCCCGGCCCCTTCTCTGCGGGCCTCAATAGAGTCACTCGACTCAACCCACCGTAATATATTGCATGATTTATGTTCTGCCCAACACAACCCAAACTACCATTAATATGGTAAAGTCTTAAGCAGCCTAACCAAATTCAACCCAACCCATGGGTTAACCCAACCCATGTACATCTCTTGAGACACGCGCTTTTGTCTATCAATTATGAATGAATGCCGATTATTATTAGATTTTTGGCCCAGAATTAGAAAAAGCTATCTTACAAATTTCAGTGTTGGTTACGGATACATCTGTAAGAGTAGTAGTAGTAGTAGTAGTAGTAGTAGTAGTAGTAGTAGTAGTAGCAATAGTATTAGTAGTATTAGTAGTAGTAGTAGTAGTAGTAGCAGTAGTAGTAGTAGTAGTAGTAGTAGGTAGTAGTAGTAGCAGCAGTAGTAGTAGTAGTAGTAGCAGTAGTAGTAGTAGCAGTAGTAGCAGTAGCAGTAGCAGTAGTAGTAGTAGTAGTAGTAGTAGTAGTAGTAGTAGTAGTAGTAGTAGTAGTAATAGTAATAATAGTTATTATCATTATTATCGTTATTATTATTATTGAGAAATGACCATCGTTGAATACCTGTGAACATGTTGATGGAGGTTAGGACGTAGTACACCTTGCAAAGTACCGGCCCAAAGGCCCAGTATCTAAGTACGGCCGTGGTGGAGACCATGGGAAGGCCGGCAAGATACAGGGCGTCGGCGATCGACAGGTTGAGTATGTAGATGTTGGTGACCGTCTTCATCTTGGCGAATTTTGCCACGACCGCCACAACGAGAGAGTTGCCGACCAGACCGACTAAGCAGATGGACAGATAGACCAGGACGAGGACGACGGTCAGCGTGTCCGGTCCACCACTCGACACTTCTTCCGGTCCACGTCCGAACGACGTCCCGTTGCCGTGGCAACAGTCGACAGCGACGACGTCACTCTCGTTGCTACGATCGAGGTCGGTTTCCACGGAGACCGACGCAGCGTCGTCGTCGTCGTCTTGGTAACCGGGCGAATAGTTCTCGTGCATCCGAGCGATTTACGAAATGCCTTTAGTCAGTGCTGAAAGTCAGCCGGTGCGCGACGGAGATGAGCTCCGACACCTTTTTGGACCATGAAAAAATTTTCCCCCCATAATTCTTCAATATCTGTTCCAATATTGTAAAAGCACCGTGTACTTGTTGCTAAGCTATTAAACTAAGATTTTTAAAGCGCTACAGAAATTTAGATATTATTCAGATTTAACGAGGGTGTGCGTACAAAATGTACCACTGCAATACTTAACACACCTCAGCGCCAAGAGAGCTCCTGCACCTTTTTTCACAGAATTTCAGTACTGCCTTTACTTAGACGTATTTGCACACGGAATCACGTGATCATTAAGGTGTTTTTGACATTAAGGCGTTTCTAATTTCGTGCGCAATATTATTCATAGTGGAAATCTTGAATATTATGATTCCGGATTAGGCTGAAGCTTGCTCCAGTCTGTCTATGTAGCGCCGATGTTAATAATATAGAAACAAACATTTTCCCTTAGTGCGTCGCTTATGTTTTGACGTTCTCAATTGCACAGTCGAAGGAAAACTCCGTTTGCAAAAGAGATTTCGAAACAAGATCTCATCTGCTCGCTTTAAAATAATTATCCCAGCTGCACGAGCTACGTAGTCATGCTATAGACAGTCACATTGTGATCGCTCAGTCGCTAAAATCTCTTTACTGGGATTCCTAATTCTAATCCGGTTTATATTCAAATTGAAATTTCATTAAGATCTTTATTCGCCTTTTTTAAAGTTTTAAAAACAACGATATAAAATCCTGAAATATAAAAAAATCCAGAATTGTTGCTGTAGACGAAAATACTTTGCTTCTTCTGCTTCCAGTTCATAGCGTCGCTTTCCGCAAGGCGAGATTAGTGGTCGACGCACGAAAGTTTTCCAGTCGTTGTCTCCAGCTTTCCATCTGACATGTCTTTCCAACTGACGCAACGAAAACCCGACATTTATAATCACCGACTAAGACGGTCACAGTGACCTGGAAATACCCTTCCGTCGGCCAATCCCCGTCCAATTCGTCTGACTGACAGAAGCGGATGGGACGAAGCAGCCGATGGGCATGGCGCGGACGTTGCGTTGTCGCCATATTATATGCAAGCGCGCGTCGTGTGCCGCTGCAGCAGCTTTAGCTTCAACTGTGTCGTGCGTTTGCCATCGCTGTGACGCCGACTAAATGCTAAGCGGTGATTACCAGAAGAGTGATGGACATGACAACAGCTCAACAGGATGGATTGTGATGACATGAGAGAATAAGCCACAACAGGCTGAAGGCGTTTGGTAAGACTTCGCCTTTATGTCCCTCCTCCTCCTCCTCCGTCTAAGACGGCGCTGCTGGGGGAAAGATCCGTGACCCGCGGCAACCCTCTTCTCTGGAATGCTCTTCCCGCCTCAGTGACATCTTTAACATCCTTCGAGGCGTTTGCGACTGCCCTCAAGACGCATTTATTTCGCACATCTTATGAACATTTGTAAATCGCTCTTGATTTTAGCTCTAGCTATGTTATAGCGTTTAATAAATTATTATATAGGGAATAGAATAGAAGACAGTTTGAAAAAAACATTATGATTCAGATAGATCAATCAAGTAGTCAATCACTCAATCGCTCAATAAATTTCTCAATTATTTAATCAAGCACTTAAACACTCCAAAACTCAATCAGCCAATCAATCAATAAGCCAGATAGTCATCCAGTCAACCAATCCGCCAACTAACCAATCAGTCAATCAGCCAGTCAATGAATCAAGCTACCACATTTACGATAAGATAGTCGTCGATAAGTCAATCATCTGATTATTATTAATAACCCAATTGACTTACTAGCTACCTACTGCAATAAACTAAACGAATGACTGGAACATTTATGGCGTCATTTTAGTTACGCACCTGACATCCGTTGATAGTCGCTCCAAAGTGGATTTGCAATCCATAATTGTCATCCGATGGGTGATAAATTGATAATTCGTGACATGAATCTTTTATGATGTTCCAATAGACCCTACTTTGAACAAATTCTCTTTTTGTTTCCGGCATTACGCTTAAAAGCATAATCATTCCTAATATTACATTTGCGATTCAATTTCATATTTCGCATTTAGAACATAATAATTATGACAATTGGCGCAATACAAAAATACTCCGAATACAAAAAGCTAGATAAAAGATAAAATTCATGCATATATATATATATATATATCACTCTCGTAGGCGATTTCTGCATCCTACTGAATTCTGTGTTTTGTAAATGAAATATTTTACGAGGAGGAACGCCTTTTATAAGACGCTCTTTCATCGTCCTGTGTGCGTTTCTTTTTGCGGTCGCCCTATAGAGGGAGATCTACGGTAGGCTATACAATTATATATACATGGGTCCATTCAGCTCATTGACTGCTTCTCATGTGATGGCTTCAGATGCATACAGTAGCCATTCATGATTTTGTGGCTACTATAGGCCTAGAATATGATATCCGCGGTTTCTGTCAAGAGCATACAGAGATAGTATTCACAAAAGGCGAAGTTTATTTGAACTCGTACAATTTTGCAGCGTACTAAAGAGAAGCGACCGTCTTTATGTTGTTGGCTTATTATATATACACCGTGTTCTGAAATTATAAATAATTTGCGGAGTAACAGGGATTATTGCAACAGGAAAAGCAAAGATGCGAGCCGGATATACTACCATAGTAGACATCATCCCGTGTGGCAGGTTATTGTGGATTAGTATGCCTTATTCTGTCGGGACAACCAATGACGCTACTTACTGTAGATGTCATAATAAATACACATTTCGTGGTCGTAAGCAAATGGCAGCACCTAAAAAAACAGCGGCGACAAATATGCTCCGGCAAAAATTGTCGACAATACAACGAAATTAAGTACCCTGGTATATAAATTCTGTCAACAATCACCTCTGCCCCTCCCAGAAAAATAATTGGTATCTGTTTTACTTGCGAGTTTTCACTGCAGCGATAAGGAATAATGGTTCACTCCAGCTCCTTTTGCTCCTGTTGCACTGCTTAACCCTTGTAATACAGTGTACTGCTAGTAAGCGAGTTATTGTCTTATTAAAGGTACGGAAGTACTTTTATTCACATTTTCTGGTTACGACATAAGCCAATGCCCGTACCTGATATTGCATACTGGTGTTTCCCATCAATGCATCGGCACATCTTCCATGGGCGTCCTCAGACATTTTTCCAGGGGGGGGGGGTGCAGAACAAGGTTTTGTGACGAAAGAAACAAGCAATTTTACTGTTTTCATGACTCCACAATTTTTCCAGGGGGTGCAATTGCACCCCCTTGCACCCCCCTCCGGACGCCCATGGCAACTTCAGCTATTGACTACCCAAGAATACATCCCGGAGTTGGGCGGTAAATTGCCTCAGGGCGGATACAGGAATTCAGAGGGGGGGGTTCACTTCGTGTTCTGTTCCTAAATCTTCCTTGCTCTGTTTCTTCCATACGGATCGACGATGCATTTTGTCGAAATCATTTAAATATAACAAAATACGGCACTCTCGCTTATTTTTTCCACGCGTTCATAATTTTTATGTTTCTCGTAATGATGGGGAAAACCAGGATTTTTTGGGGGGGGGGGGAGGTTAAGAGGGCACATGTCCCTATGATCCCCATAGAATAGATCCAGCTATAATTTCCTTCCATTATATTTCTTTCATTATATTTTCAGGAGTTCAATCTGTTCCTTGAGACAGATGGCGTGACCCAACTGATCATGCTTTCGGCCATGTCTTTGCCTGATAAATCGCGCAGTGTCGTAAATTGATGGATGACGGGGAAATGTATTATCCGCTTCTATTTTCCTTGGTCCTTATTTAAGCCATAGATAACCTAAGCGAGCAGGATTGAACATGTCATTCGCATTCTGCATGACGCCACACATGATTGAATGCGGAGATCATTCGATAATTACGTCACGCAAGGAGAGAAAGACGATATAAGAGAAGGTCTTGACAGGTCGTGACGGGGTCGTGATACTTTATCAATGCTACTGCTTCTTGCCTTTGGTTCAGCCTCTGAAACCCCATCTACTGAGAAATTCCTGCAACTTTGAGTATTACCGACCCGGAGTTAAGCCGGTTAAGCCGGAAAATGTATCTTTAACATCATAATTGCTGCTACCACTACCGCTTTCTTTAAAAAAACTATTAGTGACGACGTCGTTTGAGTGCAGGTTTCATTGAATGACGGAATGACGATCGAGGGAACGAAAGTGCGTCGTATTAGTGCAACACAGCATTTACGAGAGTGGATTCAGGTGTCACGGAAGAGCGTGACAAGTACTGTCTTGGCCGACAGCATTTCCCTTGCCTCGCTTTCCGTCTGCCTGCCGAGTAAGCACCATTTCCTTCTATAACATGCCAGAAGGCAATGGTGACTGGTGAGCATTTGAGTAGACTGGGTGAGCATTTGAGTAGACAGGGTGAGCACTCGAGTAGACTGGGTGAGCACTTGTGGCGAAAGTAACCGAAAACTTTCTTTCGTAACCGAGCCTCGAACCCCGAACCACATGCCTGGCAGCCCAGTTCGCTGACCTGTGCTCCATCTTACTAGGTATGCCTTGCCTACAATAATCGTAATGACATCGATGTTCTCAATTCATCTGGATTTCTTTCATCATTTCATTCATTTTTTCCTTGAGATTGCGGCAAAATTTAAAGTTGACACTGTATTTATTAGAGGCAGATTTCATCTTTTCATTTGCTTCTCGGGGTTGGCTTTGGATCTACAGCCCCACAATTGCTTCATGTACAGGGCCACGGGGCACATAGGCACAGGGGCCCGGGGCGCAGAAGCACAATGACTCAAGTGCATGCGCCCCAAAGCCACCCTAAAATATTTCCTGCTAATTTCTGGTGATGACGAAAAGCCGAAAAGTTATCAAGACACGGATGAATATAGCGAGTGTGGTATTTTCTTCACTTTCATCAACAATAAATATTTTCTACTATAATAGGAACAAATTTACAGTTGTTGATACCATCGGGCCATGGTAGATAATAGGACTCAACATTAGGTTTGGAATTCAACTCTCGCCATCACTAGATACGTTTAAGAAGCGCTTAAAGACTTCGTAATAGTTATGATTCTGTTATGACACTGTAATGTGTTCACGTAGTCCTTCCGTATTAGTCACCACAATAATCTTAACTTTACTACTACTACTACTACTACTACTACTACTACTACTACTACTACTACTACTACTACTAGCTGCTACTACTACTACTGCTACTACTACTGCTGCTGCAACTGCTGCTGCTGCTGCTGCTGCTGCTGCTGCTGCAACTGCTGCTGCTGCTGCTGCTGCTGCTGCTGCACCAGCACTGCCACTGCTGCTGCACCACTGCTGCCACCACTGCCACCACCACCACCTGCACCACCACCACTGCTGCTGCACCACCACCACCACCACTGCCACTGCTGCCACCACTGCTGCTGCTGCTGCTGCTGCTGCTGCTGCTGCTGCTGCTGCTGCTGCCACCACCACCACCACCACCACCACCACTGCCACCACTGCTGCCACCACTGCTGCCACCACTGCCACTGCCACCACTGCCACCACTGCTGCTGCTGCTGCTGCTGCTGCTGCTGCTGCTGCTGCTGCTGCTGCTGCTGCTGCTGCTGCTGCTGCCACTGCCACCACCACTGCTGCTGCTGCTGCTGCTGCCACCACTGCTGCCACTGCCACCACTGCTGCTGCCACCACCACTACCACCACCACCACCACCACCACCACTGCCACCACCACCACCTGCTGCACCTGCACCACCACCACCACCACCACCACCACCACCACTGCTGCTGCACCACCACCACCACCACCACTGCTGCACCACTGCTGCCACTGCCACCACTGCTGCTGCACCACCTGCTGCACCACCACCACCTGCTGCTGCACCACCACCACCACCACCACCACCACTGCTGCTGCTGCTGCTGCTGCTGCTGCTGCTGCTGCTGCTGCTGCTGCTGCTGCTGCTGCTGCCACCTGCTGCACCACCACCACCACTGCTGCACCACCTGCTGCTGCACCTGCACCACCACTGCTGTTGCACCACCACCACCTGCTGCTGCACCACCACCACCACCACCACCACCACCACTGCTGCTGCTGCCACTGCTGCTGCTGCTGCTGCTGCCACCTGCACCACCACCACCACCACCACCACCACCACCACCACTGCCACTGCTGCTGCTGCACCACCACCACCACCACTGCACCACCACCACCACCACCACCACCACTGCCACCACCACCACCACCACCACCTGCACCACCACCTGCACCACCACCACCACCACCACCTGCACCTGCACCACCACCACCACCACCACCACCACCACCACCACCACCACCACCACCACCACCACCTGCACCACCACCACCACCACCACCACCACCACCACCACCACCTGCTGCTGCACCACCACCACCACCACCACCACCACCACCACCACCACCACCACTCCACTGCCACCACCACTGCACCACCACCACCACCACCACCACCACACTACCACTACCAGTACTACCACTACTACTACTACTACTTCTACTACTACTACTACTACTACTACTACTACTACTACTACTAATAATAATAATAATAATAACGTTGGATATTCGATTGAGTTAGCGTCGACAAATATTTTTAGTCTGTCTATATTATTGAAATCAGGGGATCAACCGGTTAATTAATATTATAAAGTTATCACCTATTGCCGAATAGCTGTATTTGCAGTATAGTCACAGCAACATGCATCAATCTATGAGGAAGAGGCGCGCCATAGCAGAACGTGATCGTTGCACAAATAACTGTCCCTTTTCAAACCGAATTCCTAGATTCGCATCTGCTTCATCCTGCCCTCCAGAATTTTCCACGAAAACAAATTGTGACTTATCGATGCTGTATTTTATTGCCCTGAGCCCCTGAAATACGCCAAAATAATTTATAGCTTTTGTCTCGATGGTGGTGATGATTGATTATAATGCACGATTCGTGGGTCAACGATGGGTTCCGAGAAATAACGGCAATAAAAAATCATATACAGTTTACGCCGTCATAAAATTAGACGTCGCGTTTTACAGGCACGTTATATATTCCATTTGCTGTGCTGTTGCGTTACGTTATACTCTGTTATATTCTTGGTCATAGTAGTTGTGAATGTTGTAACATTTTACCATCGAAGTAACTGTGACTAATGTTTTAATAATGAACTATTCTGTATGTTATTGTATATTTTGTTTTTATAGCGCCATGCTTTCAACGCACCTCTGGCGGTTGAAACAGTTCTAAGCATGCGCCTTGCCCAAGGTTTTAGGTTATTATTAGTTGAAGTCAACTCTAAAAATTTCATGCCCGCGTCTTGGTCAGAAATTCCCATGTTTATGGTGGGTTTATGGTGGGTCATGAATTGGATTGGGCAAGCAATTAAGTCATGGTTTAAGAAATTATTGTAATGCGTTCTACGGTGAATTGGGTTGGGTCAGTGTTTTATACAGGCCTGTTAGGAGGGGAGATTTCCCCCTCCAAAACCTCAAAATTCCCCCTCCAAAAAATTCCCAGCACTTACATAAATTTTGCATTGAACTGTGTTTTCCCCTCCAACCAAGTCGATTCCCCCCCCGAAAGCCTCAATTCCCCCCTCCAAGGCCTGGAGTCTGGACAAAACACTGGGTTGGGTCAAGTATAACCCGATCGCATTCGTTGTTTCAGTTGGGTTGTGCCTGAATCATGATGGGTCGAGGGTTTTAAAAAATTGACCCATGTCCATGTCTGGTCTGCGCAGATTTATTGACTCAAATTCGTTTGAATTTCTGCCTGTATCGTCAGTAAGTTTTCTCGGTTCTGTCGCTCGAAACTGCAGACCAAAGGGACAAAAACTATAGGAAGACCGAACAGGAACAGCTAGAAAGGGAAGAGATTAACTTGTCATCCCGGCTTTTATCCGTTCCTATTCAGGGCAGATCTCCCTTTTTTTCAGCAGAAGAGACGTCGGCGTCTTTTCTTTCTTTAACGGAACCTTACCATCTGCGGCCTAAGCCTTCAGCTTCTTTCAGCCAAGGAAGTCTTCCGACGCGGCCGTTTAAGGAAAAGACTTGCAGTACAATGTCCGCGTCTAAGTCGTGGACTTAAGCCGGCCGGTGGAAAAGACGTAGTGACTTGTGTGTCACATTGCAGCCACCTTCTGACGTTTGCCCCATTTTACCTTCGGGGTTCTTTTATTGAAGCTTGAATTAATTGAGCTTTTCACTCCATAGGCCTACAGGGATTTTACATGTACAGTATTTACAGAGTGACCCAATTATATATACAGTATATACATATATATATATATATATATATATATATATATATATATATATATATATATATAATATATACACTGTATATATAACGCTCTCCCGTTGCAAGCTTTGAAGATCCAGACGAGAGTTGACGCACACATTAATTTTTGTCTCCGGACAATTTTTTCATAAGACCTTCGGGAATTAAGTACTGAGGGCATAATATATATATATATATATATATATATATATATATATATATATATATATATATATATATATATATGTGTGTGTGTGTGTGTGTGTGTGTGTGTGTATGTGTGTGTGTATGTATGTGTGTGTGTGTATGTATGTATGTGTGTGTGTGTGTGAATATGCTGAGCTTATTGCGTAGTGTGTATTGCAAGAAGGCGCATGTTGCACCAAAGTTGGACAGGGTAGAAGGTTTGCGAGGGATGGGGGGGGGGGGGGTAATTTAATATACAGTATTCCTCGTGGATTGCGTTCAAGCATTGATGATTGAGGGGTGGGTGGGAGTCTCTGATTGAAATTTCTGTTAGGAATATTGACGAGAGATTCTTGTACCTCTCGAGGCATAAAAAGACATTTTCGAACGCAATTTGTGCAAAATATTTCTCGAAATCAAATCGTTCGAGAAAATCGGGACATGTCCATTTGGCGAAACTGCAATACCAAGCATTGGTCTAGACACGAGGAGGCCCGTGGGGGCTCTATTGGGGCTGGGTTCAGCGGCAGAATTTGCTCAAAACCGATTAGAAATTTCTCCGGCAGGAGAGCAACTGAGCAAGGTAATTGTCAACAGAATCGATGCACGCAGTTGTATTAGAGCGTTTGGCCAATCACTAAAAATCATAATTAAGGTCTTTAAAACGACTAGTCTGATTAATAATAATAATAATAATAATAATAATAATAATAATAATAATAATAATAATAATAATAATAATAAGGTTTAAAGTGGTGCAGGATGGTTTGGTCTGTGTGGATTTCTTGATATCCATTAGCGCAGCCACAAGATGGACAGTGGTTCGGGTTCCTCTGAGCAGGCCAAGGCTAGTGGGGAGATAATTATAGCAGAAACACAGGGCCAGATTAAGGTCCGAGTGGGCCTGGGGCTAAGAAGTAAAAAATGGTCGTCGCTTCCATAATTTGAAAATTGCCCCTTGTAAAATTTCCCGCCTTCACTGAAAATCTCCGACAAGCAATAAAAGGTCCTCGCTTGAAAAACGATGGGCCTATTTGTTATGGTGGGCCTGGGGCTTCAGCCCCCTCAGCCCCCGCCTTAATATGGCCCTGCAGAAACATTAAGGAAAATTTTATCTAAGACCATTATTAGATAATAATGGATACGGAAACTGACTTGCATTTCTTCTTTGCGAATGACATACTGTACAGTAAGGTTATGTCACTCTATAGTCATCTATAATATTAAGATCCTTATCTGTATGTCTCTCTGTCTGTTACCTTCAAGCGTTCTGATTGGTTGACTATTGGTAGACGGTTTAGACCGTTTAGTCCTTACGTCGCGATGCGTTAGTGGGCGAGCGTTGACTATTGGTAGACGGTTTAGACCGTTTAGTCCTTACGTCGCGATGCGTTGGTGGACGATGTTCGAAGACGACGTTGCTATTGGTAACAATTGTTCGTAGAATCGTAGTTTAACACGGTTTAGTCGAGTCATTGCAGCGTCAGAGGGCTGGGCGTGCGACGACGTTGCTATTGGTAACAATTGTTCGCAGCCTGAGGTAGTTGTAACGTACATTTTAACGTACACAAAAAATACATGTACAGCGTCACAAATGGCCACAGTTGCGTGATTTTAACGTACATAGGCCTAATTATTACGTGGCGCAGAGCTTGGCTAGGTGGCGATCATTGAAATGTTGTTCAGCATGAATTCAATGATTGGGTATTAGGTATAGGTATTGGATTAGTATTATCCTGCACTGCGAGCGAAGCGAGCGCGAGCGAAGCGAGCATCTTTCTAGTATAGTCTGTAAATTTGCTCAAATTTTCCCATTATTTGAATCTAATTTAACAAAAAATATCAATTCAGGAAGCTCACAGCGCTCCCTCAACCCCCTCCTTTAGTAGGGGTTGGAAATGTCTGTCTACAGAAGCCTTGCTCTCGCCCACTCCGCAACAGTGTTTAATCTAGACTCCTGGACTTCGGGGGAAAACTGAAAAAGCCGGGGGGAATTGACAAAGCCGGGAGGGATTCTGCTAGGGGCCGCTGTTAGTCCATGTAGTATTCCAAAATTTCCGGGGGGAGGAATTTGAAATTTCCGGGGGAAAATGGCAATTTCCCCCCGGAAACGGCCTAGATTAAACACTGCTCCGCAACCCTGACTGCGTCACTGATAACAAGGCGGTGATAACAGCGATATAATCTGATAAGATTTATTGCAAATCAAAGACGGCGGAGGTATCTGCATCGCGATAGCATTTCCCCAAAAGCTAATATTTTCCAACACACGCAATTAACAAGAAACCCGCACCGGATAGAACGCGGCGGAGCAGGCCAAATGTGTCTCTTGACGGACATAATTTCGCACCACACTGGGTGTAGAAAGGAGTTTCATTCCCATTTTGCGATTCCCTGGATATCAGTTTTCTGGTTCCGAGAAACCGAGATAAGAACCCGAAGCCAGAGCAGTGAGAGTAATCCCTAAGATAGTTTACATAGCGCATTTTTGTTTTTTTGAATCGAGAACCGACGACGATTTGTTGGTTCTTTATACGAAGCCAGAGTAACAGCGGAGCTTAGGATGCATAGTGCGAGACAGAAAGGCACACGAGAATAGTGAACAGGGAAAATGAGGAAGGGGGGAAAATAGAGAGGATCGCATTAATTGTGTTATCGGAACTCATATGTCTTTACGTTGTAATAAGACAAAACAGCTTAGATGTTAACAATAACTCAACCATCAAGGCCAGGACAAAAGCCAAAGACTCAGCCTTTAAGGCCAGGACAAAGGCCAAGAACTCAACCATCATGACAGGACAAGGACCAAGGACTCAACCCTTAAGGCCAGGACAAAAAAACCAAGTACTTAACCTTCAAGACCAGAACAAAGACCAATGACTTGTTACTTGTCCTTAAGGTGTCCTTAAAAGGCCAGGACCAAAGCCAAGGACTAACATCACTGAGAAAGAGATTTGAAATTGTGAGGTCTATAAGTTGAGTCAATTTAGAAATCCTCTTGCTGGCAAAAACCAGTTATTTGTATTTATGAAGACTAAATGAACAAAAATAATATGAAGGAAACGTAGAAATAAACGGCGATTCGGAAATACTTATTTGCTTTCCAATCCATAGGCATACTCGTCAACTCAGGGGGAATCAGTGTTTATTCTAGACCTTCTCTGGGAGGAATCCCCAAGTTTTAAAATCCCCCCATTTTTTATATGTTGGCTGGGGATGGAACTCCCCCCAAGTGTAGAGACTCAGACTTTGTCCCCCAAAACATTTAAAAATCCCCCCAATGTCAAGGTGGCTAGAATAAACACTGCAGGGGGCTACAAGAAGACATGTGACGCGTGACTTCAAAATCCACAAAAACTTTTGTTTGCTAATTTCTCGCCATGGCGAAAAACCTAAGAGTTATAAAGGCATTGATAAATAAGTGAGTATTGCCTTTTCTCCGTTTTAATCATTCAACAGCATGCATCAAAACAGTTGGAAGGAGCGAGGCAAGGCAGACTGTGAAAACTAGTACCTTAAGTGTCCCCACAACTGAATTCCTGGTTCCACATTTGTATCAACTTAGTTTAAAATCCATTAGAAAACTTTCGCTTTAAAAAAGTCCAACCTCCGCAAAAAATTTAATTTCCCAAAATGGCACCACGACAAAATCGCGCAAGACAAAATAGCGCAAGACAAAATCGCGCAAGACAAAATAGCGCAAGACAAAATAGCGCAAGACAAAATCGCGCAAGACAAAATCGCGCAAGACAAAATCGCGCAAGACAAAATAGCGCTGACAAATGAGCGCCGACAAATTAGCGTCGAAGTAAGAAAGGATAGAGAACTCAACTTTAACAGGTTTTTCAAGTAAAATTACACCAAAGCTAATATAACTGTGAAAAATGTCCTTTTATAATATTCAATAGCGTAGAAGCAAATACTGAACGTCATGACTAATGTAATTTAGAAAAAACAGTCCTTCATAACATTCAATAACGTAAAACCAGTTAATAAACGTAGTAGAGATTGTACCGTTTATTCTATAAGTGTTATGTCGTGTGCTTTGTGTTACTAAATTGAAAGATTAGACGAAACACTGCTCAGGTATTCCAATAACGGCCTGGTTCCATATGTTGAAATAAAAGAGCTCGTAGGCGTTATTATAACGCGCAATTCTTTATTCGACATCGCGCGATTATGTCGCGCTATTTTGTCGGGGTTTTTGGAGCTATTTTGTCGGCGGTGTTTTGTCGGCGGTGTTTTGTCGGCGCGATTTTTTCGGCGCTATTTTGACTGTACACCTCCCAAAATGTCAAATTTCAAAAGTAGCATCGATGCTTTAAAAATAGGCGACTAATAAGTTTCACAGCTTTGATATTAGACAGTTCGAAAATAGCCGGAAATAATATTGATACAGTCTACAGAGTAATGGAACCTACCTTTAAAAGCAGTAGCGGCAGCACAGTTTCGTGTTCGTTCCATTCCATATTCGTTTTTTAGATGATTTATGTCGACGGATGCAATTTTTCTCATCCTTCAATGGTGCACGAGTACTGTCTGGTCTAAACTGATTATTGGCAGTTATTTGGATTTGGCCAGACAGTTTCTCAATGATCTTATTACAATAAGTGCGGCCGAAGAAATTTGGCCATTTATCGAATTCTTCTTCGACAGTCGAATAGCAGAGTTGGATGAAAGACCAGGTTGGCATTCCGCGCACGGATATTCACAATTCTGTATATGTTAGAGAAAGAAGAATCAGTCGGTTCGGGTCCTAGTTCTATTTTACAACCGTAATTTCTTTCCGCCTAAAAAGTCTGCTGTAGAAGCAGTGGCGGCTCCACCGGGGGGGCCAGGGGGGGCCCGTGCCCCCCTATTGAGAGCCTGGTCCCCCCAGTGGCCCCCCCAGTTGGGACCCTATACTTAATGCTACATACATTAAACAACCAATGGTTGGCCCCCCCTGATTAGAAGTTGCCCCCCCAACGGCCCCCCCACTTGCGAAATCCTAGAGCCGCCACTGTGTAGAAGCAAAAGAGTATAGGCGAGTAATAGCTTGCGTCCGCCAAGGAATTCAATACCAGAACCTTTATCTTGCAAGCGCCATTGAGATTTTCCAAAGCGTGTGTTGGTTGGAAAGGCTTTGTACGTTCAGATGGAGTCAAATTACGTCGGAGAGAAATCGCACGGACGCAGTGGACAAAACGAGACAAACTAATCATAGATCAGACGGCAAATTGTCCCAAACTGGTTGCAATTCTGAACGGCGCATCCATGAGTCTTTTGAGACGCAGAGCACAAATTTGTCTACATGTCCCTTCGTTGCAATTTCGCGACATCTTATGACGGTTCGCTTTTGAACGGTAATGCGCACGGAGTCTGGGTTGTCAAAGAATAATTTCATTTATCTCTGATATCATATTTTCACTTATCTACTGTCAGGGTTTAATCTAGGCCGTTTCCGGGGGGAAAATTGCCATTTCCCCCCGGAAATTTCAAATTCTCCCCGGAAATTTTGGCATACTTACAGCGCTCCCCCAGACTCCCTAGCTGACTTCCCCCTCCGACATTTCAAAATGCCCCCGGAGTCCAGGAGTCTAGATTAGACACTGTCTACTGTAAATCTAATAAAAATGATCATCACGAAATTTCATGAAGATTAAAAAAGGAAATCAGACGATGAAAATATTCGAACTTGTTATAATGCATCCTATCGAACATCCATGACAACTGATTTTAATTTCCTGCCACAGAAAAATCCATTTCCTTTTTCAATAAGAGGATATTAAATGCTGAAGACATGCATTTTAAAATCAAATATACAGTAATTATAATTTCCGACATACAATGGCCGTAGCGCGGTTTGACAGCGCCCGGGGCAAAGAGGGGGTGCACCCCACCTTCTCCCCGAAATGCCTTAACAAGTAAATAAGGTCCGCGTATTATTAGCATACTGCATATTCGTACATTCCAACAATACCAATAATCAATAGATTCAGAAAATACATATTCTTTGTGAACGACATACAGTGTATCACTCTATTTTATTATTTTATTATTTATTATTCCATGTTTACTTGTAATTTTGCGCCCCTAAAATTTTGCGCCTGGGGCGATCGCAGAGATGGCCACGAGTCCATTTATTAGAACCCAGCCCGTCAAATCTCCAACCCAACCCAATAAACTTACTTGATCCAACCAATACATTACAATTTCTTAAACTGGACTTATTTTCTGACCCAACTCAACCCAAACCACCATAAATATAGAAAATTCTGACCCAACCCTACTCAACCCATGAGCTAATCCAACCCACGACCATCACTGAGAGACCGCCCCTAGCCTCCCACGCTACGCCACGGCCGACATATTGGAATTTGCTGATTTATGGTCCTTTTCCTGTAATAAGTCTTCAGATACAGGGCAACGTTTGCTTAGTATTGGCATCGTTTGCAATATTTATCGTGGAAGGTCATTTGACGTTCGAACACAAAGCAGTCGCCACTCTATGCGTCTATATTACACTGCCAGCAACCAGCGATGTCTTCGAGACCATGCATAATTCCGAAGTAAATATATAGACATTCTTTTTTAGCAGAAACGCAAAAGGGAAATACTTCTTCGAGGGAGGAAATTGTTTCATCTCTTAAATTGATTGATGGCTGTTACAAGACAATGCGATGGCGGTCGCCAGCCGAACGAATGGACCGATTTATAAGCGAGCAGTGGCGTCGCCAAGGGGGTGGGTTGGGAATTAAAACGTCCCCTTAGTTGGCCGATCAAAAATTTTATTGCGTATTAATATTTGATGGGTAGAGGGGCGCCAAAATCGGGTTTAAGGGGTGGCAAAAAAGAAAAAAATTGAAACCAAAATATCAATATAGCTATATAGGCTGTCCACGCGCTCACATAGCTATATTATAATATTATAGCCGACTTAACTAAGCGAAGCAAAATAATAGGTGACGAGCAGGGGCGGTTCCACGTTGGGGATGACTGGGGATGCATCCCCCACCTAGCTTTTTTGCTTGCTAGTCTTTTTCTGGGTTTATCGGCCCAGGACATTGCTGATTACCTTTTTCGCTTGTCAGCCTTTTTCAGGGTTTACCGCACCCAGGACCCCTACAAGTCGCCATCTTCCTACAAATTCATTGCATACCCCATCCTCGGTTCTTGGAACCGCCACTGGTGACTACCTTTTCTTGCTTGTCAGGATTTTCGAAGAAAATTCTGGCTACGCCACTGTAAGAGAGAGGTTCCATTTATTAGAGGAAATGGTAACTGACAGACCGCCTAGCGTCAGTAGAGAAAAACTAATTAAAAACCGCATCCAAGAATATTTCTTTCCCTTCATTCCAAGACTCATTTCCTTTTCCAATTTTTAGGCTGAACGGCATTTTAAATATTTATGTCGCAAGACTTTGAATGAAAGAACTCGTGAAATGGGTTTTATAACGCGAGAATGTTGTTATTTTCCACGATTCCTAATTTACTTTATCCTTGGCATTTATAAAAAGTTTATTATCTATCCTGTATAATCTGTCTATCTGCCAAGGCATCCATAAAAACAAAGGAAGTTAGTCTTTTATGCCAATTTTTATTTAAAATTTTGATATAGGGCCTACCTCAGAAATTCGTCTGGTCCTTATATAGATTATGGAAACAATTACCGACACAAATATGCTCAGTTTGGGGATTGGGTGACATCCATGTCTTTACCGCACCCGGCGACGCCAACTCCAAGTCGGCGACTCCTCTGTCACGAAACTCTGGTGTCCCATCCTCAAATTTTTCCGAAATAACCGTGGTTTCTGATCTTTGATGTTGAATAATGGCCTACCCGCAAGGCGAGTCGATATATTGCTGTCGACTCCACCATGATCAGAGAAATGTTGACAACGGGGACCCATGACACCGCAGCGACATGTCCTGGTTCTCGGTCATTACTTGAAGTCAAGTCATGTGTCGTGACCGCAACGCATACTGTAAAAACGGGATCGTTGACTTCAAAACAGTATGTTCAAATTGAAAACAAGTCCTCAGGTCTTCTCGACATTTCATGTGGAGTACCCCAAGGCTCCATACTCGGTCCCATCCTATTCTTAATCTATATAAATGATATTCACGAATCATCAGATCAATATAAATTTATCCTTTATGCTGACGATACTAACTTATACATCTCAAATAAAGATCCCAAAGTCCTCATAGACGTCGCATCTAGAGAATTACCAAATGTACTCCAATGGTTTCAGCAAAATAAACTTTCTGTCAATGTAAGTAAAACTCATTTTATATTATTCCACAAAAAACGATCAGCTCAATTCTACATACCCGATACCATCACAGCTGGAAACCTTAGCATCACTCGTACGGACCACACTAAGTTTCTCGGTATAATAATACAACAGCACCTAAATTGGGACAAACATATCCTTGAAATCTCTAAAAAAATTACAAAAAATATAGGAATTTTAGCCAGAATAAAATCATCACTTCCCTCTCTTCACCTAGTCTTGCTATACAAATCTCTCATATTACCATATCTGACCTATTGCAATCTGTCCTGGGAAATTACTCTAACACAAACATAAATAATCTATTTCTCCTCCAAAAGGTGTGATAAGGATTATTTCCCATTCCCCCTTCCTCGCACATACTGATCCCCTTTTCAAACACCTAAACCTATTAAAAATCCACGACATTCAGGTTGTTCAGGTAGCTACCTTCATGTTTAAAATAAAGAATATGCTTCTTCCTGCCCACTTTCAAACATATTTTAACCTCTGCTCTGATATCCACTCGCATTATACTCGAAGTACTACTGACAACTTCTTTGTTAATACTAGAAATACGTCAATATATGAAAAATGTGTTAGATTCTCTGGCCCCAAAGTTTGGAATTCTCTATCTAATGAAACTAAGAAAATTAAATCCCTCCATAAATTTAAAGAAACTATTTCAAGTTCATTAATCTCAAAATATATGTCACCTTGATTCTGCGAAAAATTAGCTTAAATATGTATATGTATTCGCACTTTGCACGCTGCACCCTCACTTTGCACCATATGTTAAAATTTGTTTCCGGTTGCTACTTGCTTTCTGTATTTATAAACAAAGTACTCAGTCAATTGGAACATGTCCATAGTTAGTATAAGCTTACTGGTTCACCGGGAAAGCAGGCCTTGAACAGAGAATATTTCTCTTCTCCTGCTTCTCCCTTTAGTTTCCAAATTATTTAAATGTCAACATTTTCAAATATTACTATTAAGATGTTATTATTACTACTATGATCTTTACATGTAATCACTGTGATGATGTTATTATGCACTTATTTGGAAAATTTGGAAAATAATAAACTAATTTTGAATTTGAATTTGAATTTGAAAAGAACACTGGCATTCATTGCCCTGACGATGACGGCAGTTCGTCATGCCCAGGCCTGAGGAGAGGGGGGTGCAATCGGTACATTGAACCGGGACCCATGGAGTTTTCAGGGGCCCAGATCCGGTGACGATAAGATTTTTTTTGGTTGTCAGGGTGTTTTTTGGAGAATTGATAACGTTTTTCTTGCTTGTCAGGTTTTCCGAGACTTGATGAATTTTTCTTAAGTACCCGCAAATTTTGTTGTTCCGGGGCCCGGAATTGCTCTCGGCGGCCCTGGTCATGCCAACAGACATCGTTGATAACTGTCTGTCAGTGTCAATGCTTATGTTTGTTTGGAAACCTTCGGCGCGAAATTTTTTTATTGTTTTTGCGAAAATGTAGCTTGAAATAAAAGGCGTAGGTCTATATGAAAAGGTTTAGAGATGCAGAATTTTGATACCGCAAACCATCACAGTGGAAATTACTTTCTAAAGTTTCTTTAGACCAACGTATATTCTTCACTTCTTTCTTAATTTTCTTAATTTACTTCTTTTCCTCTTTTCCTCCTTCATTCAATCCTGTGCCTGTTCGTTCCTGTTGTTTTTCTCTTTTATTTGTTCTTTCAGTTATCTTATCTTACACTTCAAATTTCGTTCGGGCTGATCTTTTGAAGTGATATAATCAATCTCTGCCAATTGACCATCAAACTGAAGACTGAGTACTAGAACAGATGCTGTGAAAGAACGGCATCGTCATATTATCATGCTTGTTCTTGTTCTTCTTGTCCTTTTTATTATTCTTCGTATTAACAGTAATAATAATATTGATGATGATGATGATTACTATTATTGTTTCTACTATTATTGCTATTATTATGACTCCTATTAATACAATAATAATAATAATAATAATTATTATTATTGTAATAATAGTAGTCATAACAACAATAATAATAACAATTATAATAACAATAATTAATAAATACGTCGTAATAATAATAATTATTATTATGTGATCAAAGTACAAAGAGACTAACAACACTAATAATAATAATAATAATAATAATAATAATAATAATAATAATAATAATAATAATAATAATAATGGGTCTCCTTCGATCCGATGGAAAGAGACCAGATGGAGCCACTCTCATCCCTTGGGCCAGTGGCAAATATGTGGCATGGGACGTCACATCTGTCCACACCTGCGCCAAATCCTACTTGCATCTGACCTCAAACTCACTCGGGGCCGCAGCGGAAAATGCAGCAACACGCAAGCATCACAAATACTCCGGCCTTCCCGTCTCATACAAATTTATCCCGATTGCATTCGAAACTATGGGACCACTCAACGCAGAAGGCAGCGAGTTCATCGCCGAAATTGGTCGTCGAATTGCTTGCGTTACAGGAGATCCGAGAGAGGCATTCTACTTATTCCAGCGTCTCTCAGCCTGCACACAGCGATTCAATAACGTAGCTTTTAAAGGAACATTTTCATCGAAAACCAAAAACCTGCCAGAGCTGCATTCGTTCAAGATTATGACCGACGTCGAGAGGAACGACGTCGAAATCGAAGAGTTGAATGATGAGGCGAACGAACTGTTCATCGTCGACGACAAAACCGCTCGACAGAAGAAGAAAAAGCAGGAGGAATACAAAAGCAAGAACGCCACCAAAGCAGAGCAAGTTCTCTACGAGAATGAAAACGACATAGCTGGGGTAAATGAGCCAGAAATGCCGAAGGAGACAGAGAGCGAATCTCTACCTGAAAAATCTGAAGCTACTGAGAAATGGACTGAAGATGAAAAAGACGAAAAGTCTCGCTTTGGAAAAAACATCAAGAAGAAAATGAATCGGAAGAAAACGCCAAAAGCGGGAAAACCAGAGCAAACTGTTCCACCGTCCATACCAATTATCGACCTGTTGCCTGATGGAGGTCCGGTTGGAGCAATACAGGAGCATGACGTCGGCGCCGACAGCAACATGGCTAAAGATATATTCACGTCGGAAGAGGCAAGAGCTCGCGATCGAGTTCAGAACGACACGTACAAGGAGGTCAGGATAGCTGCAGAGTCTCACAGACAGACGAGAAAGTACATACAGACGATTTTTAATCCAGGACCGAAGCTGATTGATCTCTGCGAGACTCTGGAAGGCATCACCCGAAAGCTGATAAAAGAAGACGGTCTCCATGCCGGTTTGGCCTTCCTAACGGACGTTTCCATTAACAATTGTGCCGCGCAATACACTCCTAACAACGGTGACATGACGGTATTCCAGCATGACGATTTGATGAAGGTCGACTTTGGAATCCACTTCTACGGCCGAGTCATTGATTGCGCTTTTACGGTGGCATTCAATTCACGATACGATCCGCTTCTTGCCGCGATGAAGGATGCGACAAACACGGAGATCCGTGAGCGCAGGATCGACGTGCGTATCAGCGACGTCGGAGAGGCCATCCGGGAAGTCATAGAATCCAATGAGGTTGAATTGGACGGAAAGATGTACCCAGTGAAGAGCACACATAACCTGAGCGATCACTCGATCGCGCCGTTCAGGATCCAAGCCGGTAAGACGGTTCCGATCGTCAAGGGAGGTGACACGACCAGGGCGGAGGAAGGCGAGTTCCTTGCCATCGAGACCTTCGGAAGCACCGGAAAGGCTCACGTTCACGTCGTCATGGAGACGTCTCATTACATGAAAAACTATGAAGCCGGTCATGTTCCGACCCGAGTGACGAAATCGATGCAGTTTCTCGGAGTGATCGTCAAGCATTTCTGCACGCTTGCGTTCTGCCGTCGGTGGCTCGATCGTCTGGATCAGACCAAGTTTCTGATGGTGCTGAAGAATATGTGGGATCCGGGAATCGTCGATCCGTATCCTCCACTCTGCGACATCAAGGGCCGCTGCACCGTTCAATACGAGCATACTCTCCACTTACGACCGACCTGCAAAGAGGCTGGGGAGACAGCAAAGCAGTCAAAAAAACCACCTGCAGCTTCAAAGAAGAAGCCTCAGTCACTGGTGGAAAAAACAGTAGCTGAAGCCAAAGCTGCATTTGTTGACATTGATCTGTCGGAGGGAAGGAGTCTGAGGAAGCGGACAGCTGCTCCACCCAGCAATGTTCCAAAGATATCAACGAAAGCTGTCACGAAGAGACAGGCAGCAGGGCCTAAGAAAACAACGGGCTCTCAGGACACGAAGGACAGCAAGACTTCTGCTGTCAAGTCCGAATAGCAGATCTCCTTTCATGAAAACAACAACAATAATAATAAAAATAAATAATAATAATAATAATAATAATAATCTTATAATAATAATAATTATTATTATTATTATTATTATTATAAAAATCATGCATTTATTATTATTATTATTATTATTATTATTATTATTATTATTATTATTATTATTATTATTATTATTATGTGATGAAAGTTCCGCGGAAGGCGACTGCGTTAAATCTCTGGAGTGTCACTGATATTCGCTGTAGCAGAAAAGGATGTTTTTCTTTCATTTCCGGATTGTCGCATTAAAAGACCGCCAATTTCCTTTAAGAAGCGGAGACCTTCTTCGCTGATTGGCCCCATCGTCTCCAGAGCCAGAGGGATGAAGCGGTACGACCCAGACGTTGAAGGTATTTGGCCATTTTCCTTTCGGCTGCACGTTCGGCTGCAGCACCCGCAGTTGATGCTGTCTGACGACAGTAGGAAGCAGCGAAAGTATCTGCGACCGTAACGTCCCAAATAGCACATTTTCCTGTTCTCCATGAGATGAGAGTGCAGCCAACCGGTCGTTTCCATCGGATCTCGAAAGATTATTATTATTATTATTATTATTATTATTATTATTATTATTATTATTATTATTTCTTAGCTATTTTTAGTTTATTGCATTGAGTTTTTGTTCAGTAGATTTGTGTTATTATTGGTTGTGTTTTTAACATTTTTTAATGCTGTGCTTGTCACGAAATAAAGATTATTATTATTATTATTATTATTATTATTATTATTATTATTATTATTATTATTATTATTGGCGATAATATCATTTCCCCCTCTTTGTCCTTTTTCTCTAGTTTTTTTTCTTTCATTCATTTCTTCTTTCCTTCGCTTATTTCCTATTCTCTTAATTGCATCAGGTTCTTTCGTTATTTTCTTCTTCACAGGCGCTCCACAGTCCACTTCAATCTTTTACGCTTGAAAAGCTTCACACAATTGACTAAACGGCGTTGTCGACAAGAATACCTGATGACTTTCTCAATGCGCGAAGTGCATGACAATTGCTTATACGACGCGTCGAAGCCTACGTCTTGGTCGTCATGTTTGAGTTGCCTGCTGTAATGTCTTAACACTATTTCAGCAGAATGAGCAAATTGATGAGTGACGGCTACAATGAACAAACGTTACAGAGGCGTAGCCAGGAATTTGATTTGGGAGGGTATAGATGTTTTGGGTGGGTATAAATCTTAACTATGAACCACATAAACCATATAAACTACATATAACCACATGTAAATCACATAAAAACTTTAAGGTAGACTGATTTGGGGGAGTATATATACCGATAGGCCCCCGTCGCTACGCCATTGAAACGCTAGAACGGAAGATGTAGTCACTCCAGTGTTAGACATGCCATGACTGGACATAGTTTTTGTACTTTTTCAGTTTCTTTTTGGAGTCTTTTGCTTTAAAAATGGTGTCATTTAAAATATCTGGATACAGTCTACCATAGACTATTGTCACTGTTCAGCTTTTGGTCGAGACTCGTCGTGAGAGAGATGTCTGGAAAAAGTGAAAATTTTTCACGAGTTCTGTTCGGGTCTAGGATAAAAGAAGAGGAACGTAAATGAAATAATATTGAAACCAAGAGCCGTCTTTTTAGCACAAAATTGTCTACAGTGACTTATTCGACGCTTTAAAATGCGCATTTACAGTATTCGTGGCCATTTACGCTAGAACTAAACCGATAAAACAGGGCAGTTAGCGTCAACTAGTCAAACAGGACACTCTAGGACTTGAGTACAATCTGGCCCGAGTCACAAATAAGCAGACATAATGCAAAGCTGGCGGGAGGCGTGTTGGCGTAGAAACTGCATACGAGATAGAGATTCGTTCAATGTGAGGACACGTTTTCATAACGGCTGGTCGTTTAAGGATTCAAACTTCAACTTCATCCCAAACAAAAGTGATTGTCTTTCCATATCGAATGATAAAATGTACTGAGCAGTGGCGTAGCTAGGAATTTTAGGCCTTAATGCAAAAATTATTATTGTTGGGCCCCTTCAACTTAAACGTCACAACATGACGAACAGTGCACTAAGGCTTAAACATTTGAACACTTAATAATAACGCATCGTCTGTCACCGGATTCCGGAAACTGAAAACTGTAAAACGGCTTTGTTTTTGTAGCGCTGTCATATTTAATACCTACCAAAATCATCTGATTAAGACTGATTTTTAATGTGTTTTTAATTATTTACATTTGTTATTATTTACTTTTTTTACATTGGTGGTCAAAAAGGGGCCCAGTTCTTCTGGGCCCTAATGCCTTGCTTATTCTTGCTATATGGTAGCTACGCCTCTGGTGCTGAGGCAGAAAGAAGTTTGTCTGGAAGATTGCCAGCAACCTCTCCTCCATCTTCTATTTATCTGAGTTAGTCGAAGAGACATGTTAGGTGTTAGCTATTTATTGGACCACAACATGAATTGCAGACAAGTAGTTGTTAGTAGTGTGTCGTAAATACAACGAAGTAGGCAAAGGAAAGTAAGTGATCCAAAGGGACGCAGAACCTGCACCCACATTAGAATCTAATGTCTATGCAACTATGTGACTAAAGAGAAATTTAAATACTATATACTAGATAATTGAAGGAAGAAAGACAACCAAAGACTACCAACTATGTTGAAGGGAAAAGGAGAAAAGGAAGACCAAGAAAAACATGGATAGAAAACTTAAAAGAGGATGCAGAAAAATTGCAAATGAACTTCATCCAATTGACCAGAGCAGCAAGAGACAGACAGAAGTGGAAGGAACTCGTTCAGACCCATCGTCCAACCCAATAGGGAAAGACGGAAGGAAAGAAAGAAGAGAAGAAGAAGAATACTATACAATTAATATAACAAGCTATTATTAGCACATGGCTTAGGCGTCAGTATAAGCACGCATTTCTAGGCAGATCGGTATAATCTCGAGGCGTTTTCTGTTCTGTTTTGGAGAGTCAATCAACTTCTTTGGCTAAACTATAATGGCGTCTGAAGCATCACCAGATGGCGCACAAGAGATATTTACAAGTCAATGGTAATTCTCTCTGCTGACACTTCGCACGCCACAGACAGTCTATATTGTCGACAGCTTCGCTTCCAGGGCTAACAATAAACCTGTCGACATGGCAAAAAACTAAACAGCTTAGGTGAAATGTGCTTTCGCGCAAGGTGTGACCACAGAATAATTGGAAAATTAAAAACCGTCGCAAAATGTCAAGCAGGTATATGGCTCTGAGAAAAATGGAATGGTGACACTTTTTAAAATATCCGCACGACCACAGGTAATCAATAACACTGGCCAATAAGGTTTTTGTTTCCTTTGCAATTTCTGGTGTATCAGAGAAACTTTGTCACGTTGACTACAGGAATAATTTGGGAATTTTCCTATAACGTAGGCCTAAGGTTTTTTGAGAAACAGCCGATTTTAAAATTTAAAAAATATAGAAATTTTCAAATCGGTGTTATTCGACAGTTATGGGTATTCGGGTTAGCTCCCTGGCATTAGGTTAGGATCTTGTTAGGCAAGAATCTTGTGTTACAGCCATATCAAATGTGATTTTCTCTGCAGAACCATTTAAGTACATCGTGGATTTTAAAAATTATGACTAATTAAGCTTGTCAAGCAGTGGTTATGACTAATTAAGCGTGTCAAGCAGTGGCGGCTCCACAGGGGGGCCCGGAGGGGCCCATGCTCCCCTATTGAGTGCCTGGGCTCCCAGCGGCCCCCTGTTGGAACTCTATACTTAATACCACATATCTAACAACAAATGGTTGGTCCTCACTGATGAGAAGTTGCCACCCCAACGCCCCCCCCCCCACTTGCCAAATCCTGGAGCCGCCACTAGTGTCAAATCATGCCTAGGACGTGCCCAAACCTGTCTTCAAGATTACACACATCACACGAATTGTTGCTATGGTCACGCAATCACACACACATAATAACACACACACACAAACACAAACACACAAAACACACACACACACACGTATATACATATACGTACGTATATACACGTATGGTGTATAGATAATTATATATATATATATAATTATTATGAATATATATATATAATAATTTTATATATATGTATATATATAATTATATATTTGTTTATATATATATATATATATATATATATATATATATATATATATATATATATATATATATATATACATCAAGCGGCACTAAGAAGCAGCTGCAGTCTTTCTAATTGACGAGAGACAACTGTTCAGTTCAAGACTGTGAATTGAATATATTAACAAATTCAATTACAATTTCTGAAATGTCGCAATAGCAGTGACACGTTCTGCTACATCTGCGGAGAGTTTACGTTGAAAGCACAGAAACGGGACACGATCTGTCTATTTTACTTTAGTAGGAATGCCCATGTATGTCACGTGGAGTGTATCTGCACTCCAACAGTGATGTTAATCCTTGTCCTGGTCCTTGTCCTTAAGGACTCCTTAAGGACCAATTTGAAGTCCTCGTCCTTATCCTCGTCCTTGGGGGTTCGGTCCTCGTCCTTATCCTCGTCCTTGCAGATCGGTCCTTGTCCTGGTCCTTGTAACTTAGTCCTTGAAAAGTCCTTAGGCCTATAAGGACCAAATTACTTGTATACCATTTTCAATTGTACTGATAATTATGTTCCAAGGTAAGAGTAGTATGTGGATTTATATTTTGGCTACATACTTGCTTTGAGTTACTCTAAATGTTTAGTCATTGTTTCCTTTATAATACCAGTTGATTCTTTAGCAGAATTCTTTGTTTCCCTGCGACGTCGGCTCCAGTTGAACGAGTGTTTTCGCAAAGTGGTCTCATAATTAGACCTCACCGTGTGTGCATGACTGATCAGCTGCTGGAAACACTTTTTCATTTATTATTATTATTATTATTATTATTATTATTATTATTATTATTATTATTATTATTATTATTATTATTAAACTTGACAATTTCTTAAGCGCAGTAACATAGCTATAGGTGGCTAAAGTCAAAGGCGCATTTGAAATTCAGCATTGCTGTTGACTACATTATGCTTCAATTTTTTTTGCTTTTCTAATTTTGTGATTCGAAATGAAATTGTGTTTGGTTTTTCCTTTCTGACTTTTTTGTCTGACAGAGGTTGGTCCTTGTCCTTGATCCTTGTCCTTGGGGGTCAGTCCTTGTGGTCCTTGTGCTTGCGGGGCAAGTCCTCGTCCTTGTCCTCGTCCTTGGAGGGTCGGTCCTCGTCCTTATCCTCGTCCTTGGGGGGTCGGTCCTTGTCCTTATCCTCGTCCTTGGGGGGTCGGTCCTTGTTAACATCACTGCACTCCAAGGCTCTCTTGAGAATCAAAATTACGCTCGAGGCGAGACTCATCGAATGCACGAATAGGCCTATTCGTGTGTCAGAACTTCATTATAAATTGAATCAATTGATGCAAATATTTTTACATCTCGGGATTACACGCTGTCGTTGTAATTGTACTCCTGTAATCCGATCTCGTTGGCTGATCTATAGACCAGAGAATACGAATGGAAATCTGATTAGGAAATCATTCTTGATGGATCGGTCCTTTACGAAGGCAGATTTCCATAAAGAAACAAGTAGGCCAAACTGATTGAATCGACGATAAAACAAAGAACAGTCAATCAATGTTGGGTTCCATCCTGCATCCATTTCAACGCATAGTATTACGACTGATTGGGAAAACTATAGAGCTAAACTAATACTTCTACTCTGTTTCTCTAGTCTCTACGTTTGATTCCAGGGGCGTAGCCAGGAATTTGATTTGGGGGAGGGGGGTATAATGTGATGAGGAGGGGGTATAAATCTTTAAAAAACTTTGAAAGTCTTAAAAAGACATTAAAAGTTTTAAGGTAATCTGATTTTTTGGGGGGGCGGGGTATATATTCCGGTATACCCCCCGTCGCTACGCCATGTTTGATTTATTGATCGACAGAGCGGTCGCCATTTATATTTTTCAAGGAATTTTAGAAAAACTAATTTTCAACTAACAGTTAGACCACATTTTTTAGATTTTCACGAATTTTATTGTTAGCCTACGTTCTGCACTTAAGAACATATGTCTACAGTAGTTAAAAATGAATTGTGAATTGAACATAAACAGCAAGTAAAAAAACACAGCTTCAAAAATATAATCTCTCTCTTCCCCTCTCTGTTCTGTTTTACAGTATTTGTTTCATTATCGCCAAATTTCCCATTTTATTGACTAATCTTTTTCTTATTTTAATTTCAGAAATTTACTTGAATTTCGCTAATTAATTATAACATCTAAGGATCTTGGCCAAATGGCAATATCGTAGGCTTATAGGCCTATGTCTAATCAAGCTACAATATATTTTGAGCGAGCGTTTGTCCGAAATTACTACTACTACCACTTTATCTTTATCTTTATCTTTCTCGATCACTTCTATAGCGCCGTACGCACGACGAAGACCGAAGTCAAAGGCGCTTTGACATAATTTGGCATGCCGATGGCGAACGTAGGATAACAAAGACAGTGTAAAGTCCGCCCTGATGGGAACGAAAGAAAGCGCCGCCCTAACACACACACGGTGGCGAATCCCGTAGAAAGAGGTCTTCCGCTGTAGAACCGTTCGCAACAGACACGTAAAAGGAACAAAACACAGGATAAGATGTTGAAATTCCGCAGATGTTGTGAGAACTGTCCGTGAGGCAAGACCACACGGAGAGTTTCTGAGATGTGGACTCCCGTGAGTAGACCGTCGCCGAACTAGGTAAATCCGACTTAGAATGGAGTTCCAGGTTACAATTAGAACGGATGTCGCAGCATTCCCGCACGGGTATCTAGTCTGCAGTTCTGCCAGGCCGCGTTGATAGAAAAATCGCAAAACAAGATGGCGGACCAGACAGGCGACGAATCAGCGACTAAAACCGTCCTAATCCACCCGAGAAGAGCGCAGAGGACCTCCCGAAAATGACGAGAAGGTCACTACTCGCGCATTTTGCGCTAAAACGAGCGCAAAATATCGTCGAACCGTCGAACTACCCAGGACGCTTTTCCGAGCCATGCACAGAAGCATGCTGGCCGCCATTAACCTTCGCCAACCGGAAATACTACTACTACTACTACTACTACTACTACTACTACTACTACTACTACTACTACTACTACTACTACTACTACTACTACTACTTACCACTACTACTACTACTACTACTACTACTACTACTACTACTACTACTACTACTACTACTACTACTTACTACTACTACTACTACTACTACTACTACTACCACCACCACCACCACCATAGAGAACTATGTGTTTTCAACTAGGTTATCATTTCTTTCAGGCGACGTTTCAGGTTTTTGCTGTGACACGGAATAGCGAGAGGAAATGATAGCTTTACTCGAGTCAATTTATCGACACCGTTTACAGCTTTCCCCTTCAATTTGCTTGCAAAGTGATTCTTTCCGTTTAATTGACAGGCGAGAGCTGATGACTATTTCGCAATGCTGGGCACCAACTACTGTGAAAGTAGTTCAACTACTGTAGTGAACTACTTGATAAAAATGTAGTTGTAACTACTAGTTAACTACTTTTTCCACAAAGTAGTTATTAACTAATTGGTAACTACTTCCTGAGTAGTTAACTACTTTGCAACTACTTTTGACCCTGCAACGCTCAAATAAAAATATCCATTGTTCAATGTCTTGTTTTTTTTAAACACCACACAAACACTGTCAACACGAACTTCAATTCTATCAATATAAGCTGCTTCTGCAGCAGTTCTGCTTATGTAATCAATGTAATGAATGATTACTCAGTTCTTACATGTACCACAGTCGGCAATGAAGTTTTTATCATCACTGCGTTCACTCTTTTTACGTGGGTTCACGAAACAGCTTTTGACTAATTGGCTATTCATATTTAATGATATCTATGAGTTATTAAGAATTAATCTGTTAATTCTGTTAACTTTTATTACTATTATTAATTATATCTCCTCAGTAAACAACACGAACCTGTATTTTTGGTACTACTAAAAGTTGTGTAAGTATGAGACCGGAAATCAGGAATAGAATATTATATTACTGGTAGGTAAGTAAGTAAGCTTGTATGCACAAGGGCAACAAAGGGCAGGCATGGGTTACATCGACGATGTGCCCGCTACACGACAGAGTCTCATCGAAGAGCTCACCGAGAAGCCTGGCGTCAGCGTTGTTGGCAAAAGCGGGTTTAAGCGGCAAATAATGTTTTAACAAAAGTAGTTGACCACAGTAGTTAACTACTTTACTTGATAACTACTGCAGAAAGTAGTTAAACTACTTGTAGTTAACTACTTTTTCACACGTAGTTACTAACTACTCTGTAACTACTAAAGTGTAGTTAAACTACAAGTAGTTACCTACTTGTAGTTAACTACTGCCCGGCATTGCTATTTCGAGGCAACAGAATTGCAGCACGTCGCATATACTACTGCAATAAGAATCGTGGCTTGATCAGTATTAGCACTCTGATGTGGCTGCTACCACTGCAGCTGCGATTAGTGGCACTGGCCGACGTCAACATGTTGCACGCATTATTGAGTAATGGCACGCGATGATTAATTTCCCGATGCCAAGAAGAATAGGCCATATCGGATCAGAGGCGGATCTAGGGTATTCGGCGCCCGGGGACAAAGTGTACGTTGGCGCCCCTAACATAGCTGACAAGCAAAAAAAGGTCGTCACATCGTTTTCGGCGCCCCTGCGCGCTCTCTCTCTTCATATAGTGCTGACAGCAAAAAAGGTCGTCACACGTGTTTCTTCTACTTTATTGTGCATTTCACTTACCAAAATATCCGATTTTGGCGCCCCCTCACCTCGGCGCCCGGGGACATGTGTACCCCCTGCCCTCCCCTAGATCCGCCTCTGTATCGGATTCACGTCAAACTAGCATAAGCCTTCGTGACGCAAGGACTGCTACTCTTTCTGTTTTGACGAACAATTTCTTTGACAGAATGACAATCTTTTTGGCGTAAAAATTGACAAAAATGAAAAAACCGCATTTCGGAGATCTACTTCAAAAAATCATGATGCTTAGAGATTGATGGCGGTCGCGACGTCAATTCTGATTTCGATATCTATGCAAAGAACAAGGAAGAAGAAAAGACGTATGGCTCAAAGGCCATATATACAGCTTTGGTATGGCTTAGATCTTCGTGGAATTCAGATATCTTTGTCCTTCTGCTGACTGTAGAAGTAATTGCCTTTTCTGTCCACTTTTCTTGTCCACTGGAACTCAAAAGTTTCTCGTTGTTGTGACCATTTGATTTTACGCTACCTCCTAGACCAATTTGTTTCAATTTTTCGCTTCTAACGCTTGATTTGTACTCGAAAGAGTGCGTCATATCATATCACGCCACAAAACGTCTGCTCTATCGCCTGCAAGTCTTCAGACGCGACGCCATTTTGAAACGCAATTATCGAGAGTAAATGCCATCCCGTTCTCGGAACACGTCTTTGTATGTTCTTTTTTATTACTCAATCTTCTTAGTTTGCTGCGGGCTTAGATGTCTTCACTAATACCCGCCCTACCGGTTTACCTACGGGTTTCAAAAACGTCCTTTAATGTGCAACGTCACCGTCAAAATAGATATTCTCGGCCTCTTTGCAAAATTTACTTAGCTGGTATTAGGCTACTAAGGGCTTTGGATTGCGTGACAACGAATTTATGTTTGACTCGCCATGAAAAATCGTCTGCATTTTCAAACTTTTTGATTTTGTGTGTTCACAACCCAACGTTCTTCACAAATGAATCTTCTCAAAATTGCACCATAATATGTTAACAATCTTAAATGCCTATGGCTTCCAACGTATTTCTTACAATATTCCATATTGCGACACTACTGTAGGTTGACAAAGAGATAAAGATTTGAATCATGACCATTAGCGTAGATACGAGGGTCGTACGGGAGCGCCCTATTCGGGCTGGGGCTAGTCGTGTGATTAGCGCAAAACCGATTAGCATTTTCTCGGACATGGATAAGGCGATTGTTGACAGAATTGAAAAAGACCTACTCAGTTGCAGGGCCATCTTTAGAATTTTGGGCGCCCTAGGCAGATTTTTTCATTTTCGGAAATTTTCGCCCATCCACATCACATACGGAAAAAGTCTGATGACGAGCAAAAAAAAGCTGGTCGGCTCCCCGAAATAACCTGACGAGCAAAAAAACGTTATTCGCTCATAAAAAATTTCATCCCCGTTTTATTTCGCCCTACAAACTTTTTCGCCCCTAGGCAGTGACTAAACTGCCTAATGGTTAAGGTGGCCCAGCTCGGTTGTATTACAGCTTTTTGTCACTAAAAAGACGCAACAAAAGTCAATAAAGTATGCACTAGATGAGATAAAGATAGAGCAGATAGAGAAAAAATGCTACGACCGTAGGCGGATATAGAAGGAGCAGGGGCCACGTACTCTTCCCAACTCACCCCAAGTTTTGGCTAAAGTAGGAAAAGCGATAGAGGCAGGAATAAGTAGGCCTAAGCAAGTGTCTTTTTCCATATCAATAATTTTAACAACATGTACTAAAACCAAATGGATATATATATATATATATATATATATATATATATATAATAGGCTATTTAATCTAGGCCTATATATAAAAACTGACCTAATACTGTATATAGGCCTAGATTAAATATTATATATTTGTAATATAGACCCTAATATATTAAATATTATATATAGATTAAATATTATATATATATATATATATATATATAATATTTAATCTAGGCCTAGCCTATATATAAAAACTGGCACATTCACTGATTTTTGAACCGGTGTAGAAGGTCTATAGTACGACGCCTAGTATCCCGATACACACACATGTATATATATATATATATATATATATATATGAAAATAACCTATATAAATAAAAGCTCGCTGGTTTTTGAACCAGTTTCCATGCATAAAGAAACTGGCTTTAAAAGGTGCGAGAGAACCACATGTAGCTAAAAGCAGGAATTGTATTCAATGCATTTGTATGTTGCGAGGCCATTCACGCGGCTTTTAGTGACCGTCTGTCCAGACGAACTGGCACCAAGTGCCACTTCGAAGTCAAAACCAACCGGCATAAAAATGTACTATATATGATGATTGCAAAGGCGTCATTTGGAGGGGGTTGGAGGGGCGTGGCCCCCCAAGGAAATGAAAATATTAATTTATAATGTATTAATGTGCAAAAAAATGCAAAAATTGCCAAAAAATATATTAAAAAATGCAAAATTTTTCCAACATTGGTCCTAAAATTTGCCAAAACTGCTCAAAATTTGCAAAAATTTGCAAAAAAATTGCACAAAATGTCTAAAATGTGCCAAAATGTGCCAGAATTTGCCCAAAATTTGCCAAAATTTGTCAAAAATTTGCAAAACAATTGTCTCGCTCCCCCCCCCAAGAAAAGTGAGATGACGCCACTGGATGATTGTATCAAGTAAACAAGGCGTTTTCATGGTCCTTGCTATCCCAGGTGTAGTGTAAAATCTGTTAGTTACTGATAGTCTAATGTAAGTCGGAAATGAAGATTTAATGGTCCGAACGCACGCAACTGTCTTGGCAATTAGCCTGACTGTGAAAAAGAGATTGTAATTGAATGGTGTTTGACCAGATCGTCCAGATGGTTTCTCGGCTTCCAATTTAACTGTGCTTTGGAACTTCCAAAGCACAGTCGTTCGTTTGTAGGTTTATTTAAAGACGCGTCCGTCAAAAGACGACGGGCGTCTGGTTCCTCCTTTCTCACCCGAGCTTTCCAAAGTACAGCTTCGTTGGTTGGTGTCTTAGTGTTCAAGAATTAAAAAAAACGGTTCCAAGGTTAATGAATTAGACAATAAACTTCTTCCATTAACCACGCCGTAGCCGGCGGCAAGCCCAGTTGGGAGAGGAGGAGTGACACACATACATACACACACTCACACACACACATACACACACGCACACATGCACACAAATAGGCCTACACACACATATACAGACGCTCATGCCTCATAGTCTTAGGTACGGACGCATCTATAAACAAGCACACCACACGCGCTTCTTTCATTCGTTTCTAAAGTTTCACTGAATAATTATCCCAAAATGCTCATCCTTAAGTTATACATGGCTCAATTTTCAATTTACTTTACTAAAAATATCCCTATTTTCATATTTTTCCAGGAATCAACGATCTTAAATTTTCAGCCCATCTAGCCGAAGGCCTAAGCTTAATATTATTATTCACGGATCCCGTTAAGTCAACTACGGCTTGTTTGATTCACTGAATGTGGAAAGATTCAATGTTATGGTGCAACATATCTCGCTTTGTTTCTAATTCTTGAGCTCCACTATCGCCTACACGCCATGTAGACAATAATCGACAAACATCATGTAGATTCATGCATGTGCTCCCCTGTTGTTAACTTATACATGACTTGCCGTAGGAAACCTCAATCACTCACTTCAAAACGCAGCTGATGTCATTTTCCTATTCGAATATTAATAAACAGCGAGCATACCTACGGGCAGATGCAGGAACTCAATTTGAAATCCATTATTATACTGTATAAAATATATCTATTTTAGCCCCTCGGGACTTATAGGATAAAAAGTGTCCGGAGACAGAAGAAAAATATGGACATACATTCCGGCTCTCGAGTCTCGACTAGATCCGAGACAGAGGCTGAAAAAAGTCCTTCGTAATCACGGACTATAAAGTCATGGAATGTGTGGAATAAGAAGTTTCTCTCCATTGTCCTCGAAAAGAACGGATATACAGACTATACGCTTAGGCCTATACGATAGAAATTATCACAGAATTGATCCATCGTTGGTAAAGTTTACTATAGCCGCTCTTCTGCCCTGAATGGGTTATCATCTGGGGTGGGGCCCGTACCGGGCCGGGCGCCCCGGTACGGGCTACGGGCCTCGACGTACGGGCTACGGGCGCAAATGTACGGGCTACGGGCCTTGTACGGGCCGGGCGCTAACAATATTTCTTTAATAAATTCAAATTTATATTTGTTTAGTCTTGCCTTTTCCCTCCTCTTTTCCTAACAGCAGCATAATATATAATTAATGTTCTATTGACAATTATACAATAGTTACAACTAAGCTGTAGTAAAAATTTTAATTAGGGAACAGCTAAGAAAATAATTTTAAAAATACAATTAATGAAAATTATTTGATTTTGAGTTTACAAACGAATATTGTATTTAATATCGTGTTAGCAGATTATACTTTTATGAAATTGCCTTGCAGCCCCGCCCGTATCTCGGGCCGGGCGGCAAGGTACGGGCCGGGCGGGCCTCAAAGCTCGGGCCTCGGGCTCGGGCCGGGCCCCACCCCAGGTTATCATTTTTGGTTTAGTTTAATTTCAATAGCGCCTCTGGCGAATAAATATAATAACAACTTCGTTTATCTAATTTACAGCACAGTCCAGTTTCTATTCAGTCATAGACTTTGTCTTGTAAGAGAGTTTTATGCCTACTTTGGTATGCCCGTGGTTGGCACATGAAACCGTTGACAAAAAAGGTATAATGGCAGTGCGGCCGAAAAATATGCAACGCAATTGATTTTTGACATTTCCCGCTTTTGTCCCCGATTCTAATTCTGCTTGGATTTGGGACGCCACTGTCTGATGAACTGAGCATTATGATCATAGTGGCGCATCTAGAATTATTCCATTGATTAATTTGGACATAACGGAGACACACAAGGTCAACAAATATCTAACAAAACCGGTTATCAGTAATTATTCGTCGAGTCCTACTGCTTGTCCCTCCTCCGTCAAAGACCTCCAAGTTTGGAGAAAGGTCATTCTCCAAAGGGAATCCGTTACTTTGGAACTCGTTATCTGACGTTGTGTCGGAAGCTGTCTCTGCGAAATCATTTCTTAGGAACTTAAAAACACACTTATTTAATATCGGATTTTACTGATTGAGTTATGTCAAAGCGCTTTTGTCGTAGGCCTTAGCCTTGTTTACTGCGCTGGAGAAATTGTCTAGAAGTAATAGCCTAGTAATAATATTGTTCTGTGTATTTTGTATTCTTTGTATTTTTCTAAAATAATAATAGTTCGGTAGCGAAAACTAGAAACACGAAGAGGAAAGGACCGTGAAAGAACACTTCCCCACCGTTAGCTTCTACGGTCCTGATCAGGGGGCTAGTCAAAATGGCTCCCCAGGCAAGTCCTCTGCTCCTCCCCACACAGACCCCCTGTGCAGTGGCGGCTCCACAGGGGGTGGGCCGTGCCCCTATTGAATGCCTGGTCCCCTGTTGGGACCCTATACTTAATGCTACATACATAACAACAAATGGTTGGCCCCCATGATTAGAAGTCGCCACCCCAACGCCCCCAACTTGCCAAATCCTGGAGCCGCCACTGCCCCTATGACAGCACGGTTACCTCTCCCGAATGATGAAGCAGCCAAAAAATATTGCGCTAAGTTATTTTATAAATAAAGTTTTGTTACTACTGTTATTCCGTTATTAGTATTCAGCTTCAGATTATCAAAATAAAGTTGCGGTTTCTGACATGGGCCCCCACATAAATTTTTCCAGGAGGGGCAAAACACAATGGTCACGGTTACATGACATAAATTTTTTCCAGGGGGGGCAAAACACATTTTAACACAATGGACACTGTTAGTATTTTAGCAAAGTATTCAAATTTCAATGCAAAATATATATTGGTATTTGCATTTTCCAGGGGGGCAATTGCCCCCTCTTGCCCCTATGTGCGGGCGCCCATGGTTTCTGAGTTACTAGCAGAAGACTGTGCTCTTACTTTAACAGGCAGAATGATTTTAGTTTTGTTTAAAACAGTTCGAATGCCAACCTTTTTCCCATTTGAAGCTAACAGTTAACTTCTGTTTGTTTTCTTTTCTTACGAGATTGGACACCCGGTAGGCCTAACTTGTGACGCTTCACCACAGGGTTCGAGCTTGACTTAATTTGAAGGTTTTCTAAATGCTAATTTATGTTTTAAAATACACAGTAATTATGCATACAAAGCTGTACATAAATGTTTTTTACTTTATCAAAATATATATTCCAAAAACATTTAGCATAGTTACACAGGGATCCGAAATTAATACAAAAATCTGCGAAATGTCAAGATAAACGCACAATTTGTCTCAATATCAACTCTGTAGTAAATCATAAAATGTAATGCAATGGCATGCACAGGCAGGATGTTCTAACAGGAAACCAGCAAAGAAATTCAAAAATGTGTCAATTAAAAAAAGAGTACAAAAAGTTCAACAAATCAAATAGTCCTAAATACTGATCAGGGGCGTAGCGACGGGGAGGTATATCGGTATATATAGGCCTACCCCCCAAACTCAGTCTACCTTAAAGTTTTTTATGTGATTTACATGTTGCTATATGTGGTTTAGGCCTATATGGTTTATAGTTAATATTTATATCCACCCAAAATATTTATACCCTCCAAATCAAATTCCTGGCTACGCCCCTGATACTGATCAAAATGAAATTCCATTTTGAATAACAGTTCGTTAGAATCAAAGATTGATAATTTTTGAATTAGATTCATCTTCACGAATTAATAAGGTAAATCTAAAAGGTAAACCTAAATAAAAATACCAGTAAAAAAACGTTAACTATGTGGCCAACTGACTCATAGCGAACTAAAGTTAAAGCAAGATGAGTCAATGAATAAAACAAACATTACAATAAACCAATTGCAAAAAATAAACTAAAATCAGATTTTATTAATCGAAAAAGTCAAAGTCCTCTCCGACCTTCACGGGCTCATATCATGGCACTGACCTCCTTTGCTATAGCCATCAGCCAGGCGCGCAATAGGCCTGCCACGGAAACGGTGCTAGTGCATTGCGTAGCGTACCTGTTTGACATATATCGCATTTACTTAACCCTGCTCATTTTACCATCGCCCTCTAGCGAGTAAGGCTGAGTCGACAGGGCTCTTTACAGGTGTCAAACCAGCGACCTTATGCCAGGGTTTAATCTAGGCCGTTTTCGGGGAAGGAATTGCACTTCCCCCGGAAATTTCAAATTCCCCCGGAAATTTTGGCATACTACATAAACTAACAGCAGCCCCTAGCCAGTGTTTATTCTAGGCCTGGTTTTTTGGAGGGGGAATTCCCCCCCAAAGTTTTAAAATTCCCCCACAAAATTTGTATATGTTGGCTTGGGGATGGAAATTTTCCCCCAAAAGCGCGGAGAGACAAATCTTGTACCCCCAAACATTTCAAACTCCCCCCAATGTCAAGGTGGCTAGAATAAACACTGACCCTAGCAGAATTTCCCCCGGCTTTGTCAGTTTTCCCCCGGAGTCTAGTTTAGACACTGCCTTATACTCTGTCGTCCAACGTTAATACCATTCTGCTAACGTCCGCCGGAATTTAAAAAATCCTAATTAAACAAATAATAATTGGATTTTAGGTCGCTCAGTAGGATCTATCCCGTGTTAAAATATCAGTATGGGGCCTAAGTAAGAATCAAAAGCTCAAAATTATTATCCTATTTCAAATAATTTTTATCTTCTCAATGTAAAAATGAATTATAATAAAAGAAACTTTCAATTTCCCGCCCTTAATATCCTGGGTATGACTTAATTTAGATGCTCCTTAAACATTCAACAGTAAAACATCAGCATTCAAGCACACAGCGAATACAGCAACTTTCACAAAATATTTTGATCTCCAAAGTTATCCATTTTGGAGTAGGTACAGTGTAAGTATCCAGGGAAAGAAATGTTCTGTATTCTTAGGTGGTCATCAGTATGTTTGAATTAAAAGCCAAAAGTTTATCAAATTTCAAATAAACACCTTCTCGAAGTGCCGGTAATATTACAATGAATTCACATTAATAGAAACTGTCAATTTCATGCCCTAATTGCCCTGGTTTTACTTAATTTAGGTGCTTCTCGATCAGTCAATAGAAAAATTTCAAAAATCAAACACATTAAGAAATACTGTGTCATTGATCTCGATCACAAATTCTATCCAGTTCACAATCCACTTAGACAAAATATTTTGATCTCCAAAGAATCTGGAAAAATTTCCATTTTTGAGTAGGTAGTGTCTAGGTAAAGACATGTTCTGTATCCATAGGACCATAGGTGGTTACTCAAATGCAACATTATCCACAGACTCCTTCTTATGGCCACTATGTCCAAACCATCTCAGACTGTTTGCTCTGACAACATTTGCAACATCCTTTATTCCAAGTTGACTGCTCTTATCACTGATGGAAAATACATGTTTTGCTCCTTCATTAGAAACAATCCAATGACAACTAGAAAGAAACAACAAATCTCCTGGAAAATTACTGTCATTTAAGTGAAGAGAATAATGCTTGACAAAATCAGTTTCATCTACAAACATTTCATCACAAAATCCACATCCAAATGGCTTGACAGCAACAGGAGTTCTCTTTGAGTGTTTATCAAACAATATACCTGCAGAAGTCAAGTTATCAGATATGTCCTCAGCATCACTATTTGGAATATGCCCCAGGCATTCAGTATTAGAAGAGAATTTCTCAGAAATTTTTCCATGCCATCTCTTTTGTTGAGTGTGTCTTCTCTGGTGTTTTAGCAGATATTTTCTCTGACTGAATAACTTGTTACAGACATAGCATATATAAGAAAAATTACCAGAATGAATCCTTTCATGAACTTTAAGTCTCTCTAATAGTCTGAATGGTTTTGTGCAGATTTTGCAAATATAAGGCTTTACTTCAGAATGAATTCCTTGATGATGTTTAAGAGTGGATAAATCATTGAATGCTCTTTGGCATACAATACAAACATATGGCTTTTCTTCTGTATGAATTCTTGCATGAACTTTGAGGTTGCTTAGTTGACTGAACGCCTTGTCACATATCATACAAACATGAGGCTTTACAGTGGAATGAGTTATTTCATGATGTTTAAGATTTCTGATATGACTGAATGCCTTTGAACATATTTCACAAGTATAAGGCGTTTTTTCTGCATTAATTCGTTTATGAACGTTAAGATCATTGACTTGGATGAAGGCTTTCTCCATATGAATTCTCTCATGAACTTTAAATGTGTTAAAATGCATAAATGTTTTTTTGCATACTTTACAGACATATGGCTTTTCTCCAGTATGAGTTCTCTCATGAACTTTAAGAGTGATTAATTGGGTAAACGCTTTTGTGCACCAAGTACAGACATATGGCTTTTCTCCAGTATGAATTCTCTCATGAATTTTAAGGGTACCGCTATTGTTGAATGATTTCTGACATATTTGGCAATGATGAGGTTTTTCTCCACTATGAAATTTTTCATGACGTTTAAGACTTTTTAATTGACTAAATGCTTTGTCACATATTTTGCAAATATGGGACTTTTCTTTGCTATGAATTTGACGATGAACTGTAAGTTTGCCTGAATCACTGAATGTTTTTGCGCATATATTGCAAGCATATAGCTTTTCTCCGGTATGAATTCTTTCATGAATTTTAAGAGCTCCTAACTGACTGAATGCTTTTCTACATGTTTTACAGTGGTACGGCTTTTCTCCAGTATGAATTCGTTCATGAACCTTAAGATCAGACATGCGACGAAACGACTTATTGCAGATATCGCAAACATATCGCTTTTCTTCAGAATGAATTTTAAAATGGCCTTCAAGATCACCTGATCTACTGAATGCCTTACCACATACATTGCAGCAATACGGCTTTTCACCAGTATGAATTCTATTATGAATCTGAAGGCTCCCTTTTTGACTGAATGCCTTTTGGCAAATGGTACAGACAAATGGCTTTTCACCTGTATGAATTCTATTATGACATCTAAGGCCCCCTGCTTGACTGAATGCCTTCTGGCATATTTTACAGACATATGGCTTTTCTCCTGTATGAATTCTATTATGAATTCTAAGTTCCCCTTCTTGCCTGAAGGCCTTTTCACATATTTTACAGACATGTGGCTTTTCTCCCGTATGAATTCTTTCATGAGTTTTAAGATTAGCTAACAAACTGAATGTTTTTGCACATATTTTACAAACATAAGACTTTTCTCCTGTATGAATTCGTTCATGAGCTTTTAGATTCCAAAACTGACTGCATGTTTTATTGCATATTTTACATACATACGGCTTTTCTCCTGTATGAATCCGCTCATGACATTTAAGGGTTTTTGATTCATTGAATCCTCTTTTGCATATTTTGCACACATATGGCTTTTCTCCTGTGTGTATTCTTTCATGAACTTTAAGGTTCCCTAAATGAGAGAATTCTTTTTCACATATTTTGCAAACATACGGCTTTTCTCCGGAATGAATTTGTTCATGAGTTTTAAGACTACCTTTCTGACTGAATGCCTTGCAACATAATTTGCAAACAAATGGTTTAACTCCTGTATGAATTCTTGCATGAACACTAAGCTTACTTATGGAAGAGAATATTTTGCCACAGGTATTGCAACTGTGCAATCTTGATACACTGTGCATGTTCTAAAAAATAATTGGAAACTCTCTTTGCTCTTTTGATGAAATAGTTCTCCTGAAAGTAAAGCAAAGCAAGATTTTCAACAGAATGTTCAGAGCAGCTTTTGATTTCATTAGTGCTCAAATAAATTGCAGTAAGCACAAAAATAAAAGCTATTTTGACCTTTCAGAAACTAAAGTCATAGAGAAAAGAATAGAAAAACATAAATTCAAGATAAAATATATTCAAGTCTAACGAAAAATAACACAAAGATTTCATAAATACTAAAAATTCAATGAACGTAAACGTAAACCAGTGGTGTCGCCAGGAATTTTGGGTTGGGGTAAAAGAGGTCTGGCATGTCAGATTCCTTACCCCCAGAAAAAACTTTCTCGCCGGATTTGCACCAATCTGATAGGTGGTCTGGGGTCAGGTTGGGTGGCAGTTGCCCCCATTTGCCCTCCCCGTGGCGACGCTAATGACAGTAACCGGCCAAAAAGTAGCGCCTGAAACTGGAAAAACTTAATCTGCTACAAAACATCAGAAGTAATATAAAACTCTGATGCATAAGAATCCCATAAACCTATAAGTACTGAAATACAGATAAGCAAAGCAGAGTAAAACGCATCTTTGTCATTCTCAGCAGATCAGACTCATTTATTTAAATTACCAAATTACTTTGCATACATTTCAAGACATCATTACATTTAGAGACTTGTAAAGACATCATTAATTGCTTTGGAATATGCATAGTTATTAGCTCATATTTAACATTCCAAATAATAAGTAATATAGTGAATAAATATAGTTGATTCATGCCCTTTTGCACTCTACTTTCTATGAGATCACAAGTAATCAATCATACATGCCATCAAATTCTTTCCCCTCAGCTTTTCCTTGATAACAGTATGGCTGCAATTTCTTTTATCTTAAACTAGATGTTTTCTCATGAGCCAATGTATCTTCACATTAGCACACAGCAAAACAATAGCAGCTGTAATATTTTCTGAATAGCATATTTTTACATGTTACATTTATCTGCTATGACAATAATGACAATATTACAGGAGCACACATTACAAAACAACATTTCTCTGAATGATAGAGGAAAAAGAATTCATACTTCTTCTACATTTGCATCACTAAGGAGCAATTCTGATAGGAAATCAGGAAAATGATTGTATTATTGGTTCCCTGAACATTTGGTACCGGAATATTCGGTACCGGAGAATTCGGCTCCAAAATTTTACTTGTGGAAGATTCGGTATCGGATAATTCGGTACCGGATAATTCAGTACCAGATAAATCGGTACATGTTATTGTTCGGCATACAGATCAGATGACGCCTCAACACCTAACCCTAACCCTAACTCCAGCGGGCCCCCCATGTGGGCCATTACCGACATTTCCATCCCAAATTTGCCGTCCTAAAAATTCGGTACCAAATCTTCCATGACCGGTACCGAATTTTCTGGTACCGAATTTTCTGTCCCGAATCTTCCAGTACCGAATCTTCCGGTCACCATATTATTTTGCTCTACTGTTAATTTCTGCACTTAATTTCTCTGACATTTACAATTAATCTGGAATTCATTGCCAACATTGCTTTGTATATGTGTAAACATCTTTTAGATCAAATGTTAAAACACACTAGAGAACCACAACCCTTATATTATGTCAAATAGATATATCTCCCAACTACACTAAATAATAAGTATGAATGCTACAATATGGTAATTGGTCAAATCTAAAGAAATAGAACATTATAAAATTCAATTGTATTACTGCTGATTCCAAAGCGATGTCACCAATGAATGCCAACACCAAGGGTTGCCAAATATCAACAAAGTTATTTAAATTTCCTAACTTAGAAACCTTTACTTGTTTAGGCATAATGTCTTCAAATTCAAGCATCATTCAATGCCCTCTTAGTCCATTATATCTCATGCTAGAGGAACCTTTATTTGTGTAGGCTTAATAGTAGGCTCAATTAGGCTAATAGTAAGCTTATGAGCAGTAATAGGCTTCAATAGGGGTAATCCTCCAGTTTAGGTGCGTAGATTATTTTGTGTTTGGCGGCATTGAACACGGCATGGGTAAGTGCTTTCTAATCGAGGTTCCTAACTGCACAGCTGCTATGCTGGAGCCATTTATTCAAAGATTTATTCTCCCTGGTAGGCCTACACATATACCGTATATACTCGCGTATAAGTCGATATCACAGATAAGTCGACCCCTAGTTTTAGGCCAAAATTTAAGAAATTTGCTATGACCCGCGTATAAGTCGACACAGAAAATTTAGGGACTTACAGGTTTTTTAAATGCATAATTGTACCAGATCGGACGGGAATCTGATCCTATTTATAGAAATGGTACCAGAAGTGGGGTCTATTTATGGAAATGGTACCAGAAGTGGTGTCTATTTATGGAATGGTACCATAAGTGGGGTCTATATATGGAAATGGTACCAGAAGTGGGGTCATTTAATACAAAATATGTAATAAATGACCCCACTTCTGGTACCATTTGTAGCGAATTAACTTGTAGCAAATTAAGGGTTAGGGTTCTTTCAAAAATTGCATTGACTCGCAGATAAGTCGACTTTTAGGCAAAAATTTTTCGACTTATACGCGAGTATATACGGTAATTTCTGATGGTTGGCTGTCTTACGCAAATATTGACTGTGTCGGCAATGGCATATACATGCATGATGTTGTAGTCCATCAACATTACTTCGTCGATCCTGACGATAGTGATATTCACAAGTAAGTTGTTGCTATGTTAACCTTACGAGATAATAAAGATACTTTTGTTGTTATACAGAGGTCTTAATGTTATAAATACAATTTAAAATAATTAAAATAATTTATGCACTTAAACTGGAGGATTACCTCAATAGGTTTAACAGGTATAATAGTAGTAATAAGGGTAACAGGCTTATTAGTGGTAGACTTAAAAGTAAGTTTAATAATCTTAATAGGCTCAATTTCATTTTCTGCAGGGATGTTATTTACCGGTAACCTCGTTCATAATCCACCAAAAACAGAATTTCTTTTAACTCAATTACTTCACTCATCAAAACCAATCTGTAAATCTGTTTGTTAAAACTAAAAACGTCCTCAATTCATCATAACATATCCTAGGTGCATTGAATCAGTAATTGAGTGAAAATCTGAAACTGCATTTTTCATACTCCATACGAGTTCTCAGCTGTCTGCAGCATGGTCAAACATCAAGTCCTCAGTCACAACTTCAATTCACATCTTGAAATATCTTCTCAAATCGTTTGATCTAAACCTGAACAATTTCTCTTCAAACTCCTCCATAGCCATAATGTCCCTGTTCATGATGACCCTTTGGATATAAAGATCTTGTCTGACTTATTCACACTATCAGCAATTGCTACTTAAATTCAAATTAAGTAGGCCTACCTAAGAATAAGCAACTACAAAGTTACTAATTTCAGAAGCATTATCTAAATTCACAAGATTTTTTTTACAATCTCAACCTCACCAACAGCTATTGGGATGAAACTGCTAATAACAATACGAACCCTGAAATACATACTTAAAACCAAAACTACTAAGTTACTACTTTTGAAAGGATTATCTACAGGGTGTCTCTGAAAAAACCCCAGCAGAAAAACTATGATTTCTTAAAAATTCCAAAATTTATTTCGATCAAAATTGCCATACGTATACAGCACATATTTCCCCACCTTTCTGCTTATTTTCATCTCATTTGCATGTAGGGTGGCCATATCGTGAGATATCAATATCAAACTTTGATTTTTACTACTCAATCGCAGCATGACGGGCCTAAATATCTACCTTCACATAAATTTGGTTTCATGTCAATGTTGGTAGTAGTAGTAGTAGTAGTAGTAGTAGTAGTAGTAGTAGTAGTAGTAGTAGCAGTAGTTTTAAAACGGCAACCCCAGCTAAGAGGTTAATAGAACTTAATTGATAATTCCATTCAAATTAGACACTATATCCAAATTGGAAGTAAAGAAAACTGATATAATATAAGAATGAGATTATTCACACTCCATAGGGCAAGATATTAAACTCTGCCTATCTGCACTCCGTAGTGCATTGACCCGACAAAGGCTTATTGGCACTCCGGAGTGCATGTGCACACTAAAACATAGGGCAAGATATTAAACTCTGCCTATTTGCACTCCGTCATTGCTTTTTACGATTAGCAATACCCTTTAGGTGTGCTGGACACTTAATCTTCATTGTTCTGAAAATTTGTCAACAACTGAAAAAATGTTAATGAATAAAACATACTCGACTTCAATTACACACCCTTAGAGTGTAGTTAATTAGTTAGTCAGTCTGGTTGGAATCTATAAATGTTGTGACTAAACAAAGAAAATACAAGCAGTAAAATTTTACTTGAATGGACACTTTTGTCACCTGTAATTATTACCTATTGCTAATGTTATTATCATTGTTTGGCTTCAAATGATGGCAACAACAGGCACACTGTGTCATACACCTCTCTGAAGCATGCTACGGCATCCATAATGTAAGCAAACAACAATGCATTGCACGAAAGCACATGATATGGCCACGTCAATAACGGCTCTGATTGGTGGTTTGAGAATAGGCTTAGTTTCGACTGTTCGCACTCCAGAGTGTGAATAGTCACTTTCATAATATATTAGATTATATACAAAAATATGTATATTATATATGCTGCTTTTATCAACTTAGGCAAATTTGGGTTATTTGTTCTTCGCTTTCTTTTATCTGCAGCCAAATCTCTGGTTCATGCTTTTGTGGCTAGTAGGTTAGACTATTGCAATTCTCTTTAGCGTGGCCTGCCCAAAAGCCTGCTCTCCACTCTGCAATCTGTTCTGCAGCACTTTGAGGTCAGGAACTGTCTTACATTACTGAGCTTTTCAAATCATCCTCTTCCGCTGCTCATCGCCTGCTCCGCTCCACTGATCAGAAGAATGTTTATGTCCCCAGATCACGCACTGCTCTTACTCAGCGTCGGGCTTTTGCAATGACTGGACCCTCCCTCTGGAATGCCTTGAACCCATCCATTCGGGAATCACTTCTTACTCCCTCTCTCTGCTGAACGCGAAAGCTAATGTCTCACTACTTTACCCTGCGACTCCAATGCCAGGAGCGCCTCTGAAAAGAAATATAAGAGGCGCTATACAAATGCCACATTACATTACATATATTATACATAAATAATATTAAAATAAAACATATATTTATTTAAATTCTTATAAATTGAGTAAACTTTCATAACCTTTAGATCGATAATGCCTATTTGGCTAAACTATAAATTTAATAAAACTTACATGAAAAATATCGCTGACAGCAATTATTGAGAGGAATTCGCAATAATTAATTATAGTTATTTTTTTAGCGCTCAATATTCCTTTGTCTATCAGGCAAAATGGCGCCGATCAGAATGCTCCTCTACAAGTTACAACCAATATCTGGACTGCAATACATTAATCTAAAATGCCGAATCCTTCCGGGCCTTTATATAAAATGTATTGACAATCATTTTAAAGCGCTAAACATATCATTAAAATGTTAACGTTGCCAGAACAGCAAACACTGACTAATAGTTCGTCACCAATGTCATTGTCGACGTCATCATCAATATCATCATCATCATCATCATCGTCATCATCATCATCATCATCATCATCATCATCATCATCATCATCATCATCAATATCATCATCATCATCATCATCATCATCATCATCATCATCACCATCATTATCAACATCAACATCATCATCATCATCATCGTCAACGTCATCATCAACAACAACAAAAACAACACACAAAAAACAACAACATTTGAACACCATTAGTTTAAGCGGTGAGTGAAATTACCAAGGCTATGTATTCGTAATGAAAACGTGTATAAGGCGCATTACCTCGCGTTTTTACTTTTCGTTCAAATGAACATTCTGTCACGGGTCACAAATTAAATATCTTAAGATACTCAGTCCAGATCCTCCTTTCATTAGGAAATGTTCTTATCGTCGCCATTTTATATTAGAGACAAAAGAAAATTGAGCATTTGAAGTTAATTGCTATCGTTATCACTAGAGGCGATATTTTATTTAGCGCTGCTACATTTTCCGTAAGTTTTGCTCATCTAGAGTCTATCTTGCTGGGGAATATCGATGAAAGTTATTTATAGGGATTCATATTGTAACTGTTCCATATTAGCGGATATTTATGTGCAGCGCTGTTTTAAGTTGTGGCAACGGGTATTTAAAAGTACTTTTCTGATGCAATTCTACGATCTCCCGCGTTAAGTAAGAATAGATAAGTGATTCTTTTAATATTCACTGCTTTCTTATCCAGGCAATTCGTGTATCCAACACCCTTGCACTGAAAAGGATCTTCCTTGGTACTACTCTCTTCTTGAAAACTTCGCGTTTGTGGCTTCTTCTGCTGCCATAGTGTGTTAATGCAGAGAATCTACCATTTGATACATCGACTTGGTCTGCCATTATTTTATATGTTTCTACTAAATCTCTCTCTTGAGTCTCTTCTGTCCTTTCTAATGTTGTAAACGGGGTGCGATTTGTGACCTGGAGCAGTGGGGGGGGGGGGATATGTCAAGCTTGAGGGGGATGTAGTTTTTAGGGAAGTGTAGCAGTGGGGGGATGTAGTGGTCGGGGGATGTAGCAGTAGGGGTGATGCAGTTGGGCAGCGGGGGGGGGGGAATCCCCCTTCCTCCCTACAAATCACGCCCTGGTTGTAAATCCACAATGTTGAAGTCTTTTTCCATTGTTTATATTATGACATTCATTGACCATCTTTGTTACTTCTCCCTGAATGTTTTTGAAAAGCTTTATGTTGGTCTCTGAAGGATGGATCCTGCACCTTTATGCCATATTCAATATAATGCCGTACTAATGTCTGTTTTAGTACCACGATGCGTATATATCTCGACTCAGCATGGCATATTCGCTGTCATAAGTAGATATCCCTATGGATCATTGGAACCTATCCAAATTCTCTGTTTTGAGTCAATCAAAGACTATGCCGTTAGTTGTAATTACCAAATTTTGCAGGCAATCTCTTTACAGACCTTGATGTGGACCTTCTAATCTTAGGCATTTGAACAGACTATATCTCTGGAAATGCAACATTTTGCTGCAATTAAATTTCATTAAGACAAGTCTTTGCCTTCACGTACCTGGGCACCATTATTACAAGCGACGCCAGGTGCGAAAAGGAAGCAAAATCACGTTTGGCAAAAGCCCGTGCAGCAAATGCCGCCTTAACCAAAATAATTATGGAGAAATCACGGATATCACTTCGACTGTGGAAAGCCTTGGTTTGGCCAATAGCAACATGTGTCCGCGAGAGATGGACATTGGCAAAAAAGACGAAACTCGTATAGAGGTTTTTGAGATGAAAGGATTAAGAATTTAAGATCAATACTTAGAGTGCCTTTGATAGCAAAGAGGACCAACGAATGGTTAATGAAAAGAACCAAATATCAGAAAATTCTATTGGATAACGTCAAAAATAGAAAACTCATATTTTGGGCACATTGTAAGGATCAAGGGGATTGTCTCAAGAAAGAGATCATACAGGGTACAATTCCAGGAAGAAGAGCTCAAAGAAGGCGAATAACCTGCCTCCACAACATCCAAACTTGGACTGGACTTAAAACATACAATGCCTTGATGGCAAATGACAATAGGCAGCAATGGAAAGGGATAGTGCATAGTGCGACCAACCATTTGAGCAATGAAGGTTAAGGATAAGGAAGACTGGTAGTATTTTTTAGCTTGTTAGTTGGAGAGTTTTATGACCAGGTGACTTATTCCTAACCAATGGGATGCAAGGAGTATATGGACAGTATCAGAGGCATAGCCAGGAATTTGATATGGGTGGGTATAATGCGATTTGGGGAGTATAAATCTTTAACAAATGTTGAAAATCTTAAAAAACACATTAAAAATTTTAAGGTAGCCTGATTTTTTTGGGGGTATATATATATACAGATATACCCCCATCGTCGCTAAGCCCCAGGACAGTAAATTTTATACAGAAGAAGGAAGCATGATGCATATCACTGAGAGGTACAGCCAGAGTTAATGCTTAGCAGACCTTAAGGCATGAATGCAAAACCGAAGGTGCTCAGCAATGTATTTTGTGTATCATAGATGTAAAGTATTTCATTCTCAATCTACTGCTTTCTACTATTTATTAGTTAAGACATTATAGGTGACCAAGTCTGTTTTTCTTTTGTTGCCATTCATTGTGTACTGCATTAGTTAGTTAGTTAGTTAATATGTCAACTTATATAGCGCTATAGTCACAGCAGGCCAAGATCAAGAGCGCTTTACAGATTGCACTTAAATGGATGTTAAACAAGTGCGTCTTTAGTCTGGTAGCAAACATTTCAAGACTAGTCGCATTAGTCACAAAGTCGGGCAGCGAATTCCAGAGGAGGAGATTCCCCCGGGTGAAAGACCTCCCCAAATTTCACTGTCTTAGATGGAGGGGGTACAACCAATTGGACCCGATTACGGGAACGAAGCTGCCGCCGACAGTCAGTAAGCGAGGGCCTATTACTGTCATAGAAGTGAAACATACAGGAAATGATAAATCTTAGTGCAAGATTCTTATTCAACAAATTTTGATAAAACAACATATGCTCATTACATTAGCAGAATAATAATTTGTTGTGTTAGTTTAGACTTTACCAAAGGGTGACTGCATATAAAGGCAACTTTTGTTTAACTTTTGAAACAAAGATATTCATAAATGTATCTAAACAAGAAATTACCTTTTAATTCTAGAGAGCATTCTTTTCAGATACATTATTTATTTATCTGATGCTCATGGAATTTACATATTAATTGTATTGTCTCCGAGCTTTGCTTATTGGTTTTATTTTGATTTGCAATTTGTCAAATTAACACTTAATCTTTACTTTCAGGATGAAGACTTTTCCAATTCAGTGTATGTGACCAAGTATTTGAAGAAAGAATTTACCCATTTATTTGTGAAAACATGCAAAGTGTAGCAGCAGAGTATAAATGTAATACATGTGGCAGATCTTTCTTATGCGTGAGTAAACTTAAGGCTCACGAAAGAATTCATACTGGAGAAAAACCCTACGCCTGTAAAACATGCACAAAAGCATTTTGTCGATTAGACACTCTTAAAGCTCATGAAATAATTCATACAGGAGAAAAGCCGTATGAATGTAAGATTTGCATGAAGGCATTCAACCGATCAAACCAGCTTAAAATTCACGAGAGAATTCATTCTGGATTAATGCTGTATAGTTGTGAAGTGTGTGGAAAGACTTACAACAAATTAGGAAATCTTAAGGTTCATGAACGAATTCATACTGGAGAAAAACCACATGTTTGCAAGATATGCAATAAGGGATTCACTCAATTAATCAGTCTTAAAAGTCATGAAAGAATTCATACTGGCGAAAGGCCATATACCTGTGAGATTTGCAATAAAGCATTCACTCGAGAAGATCATTTGAGGGCTCACGAACTAATTCATGCTGGAAAGCCGTTTTTTTGTGGGACTTGCAAAAAAGGATTCGGTCGATTGGACACTCTTAGAATTCATGAGAGAACTCATACAGGAGAAAGACCGCATGCCTGCAAAATATGTGCAAAATCATTCAGTCACTTAAGCAGTCTTAAAATTCATGAGAGAGTTCACACTGGCATAGAGAAACCATTTGTTTGTAACATATGCCAAAAGGCATTTGATAAAAGATGGAATCTTGAAGTTCACGAAAGAATTCATAATGGGTCGAAGCCATTTGTATGTAAGGTATGCAAAAAGGCATTCGCTCAACCAGGCTCTCTTAAAACTCACGAAAGAATTCATACAGAAAAAATGGATTACATCTGTTGCATATGTGGCAAAGCGTTTTCTCAGAAAGAATATTTGTTGAAACATCGCAGAATACATGCTACAAACTACTCATTTTCTGATCCTGGTTGCTCAAAACATCTTGAAGAAGGTGATATTGCAGAAGGGTCTGTTGCAAATGTTGATTTTAAGGAGAAACCTAACGAGATGCTTTGGAATAAACGATTCGAGAAACACCGTTTCCTGGTTAGACCATTTGGATGTGGATTTTGTGATGAAATGTTTGTGGAGGAAAACCATTATCTTACGCATTGCTCTCTTCATTTGGGTGATAGTGATTGTTCACTAGATTGGATTTTTGATTCTAATTGACATGAATTTGAGTAAATAACAGAGGAAAACTCTGGAACTCACTACCGGACTATGTCATGAACTCTGACTCTCTTGGAATTTTTCTACGTAATCTTAAGACTTACCTATTCACCATCAGGTATACTGTACGTAGTAGGCCTACACTGTATTGTAAAGCGCTCTTGTCTTTGGCCATTTTAGCCATGCTTATTGTGCTATAGAAATCGTTTGGCTAATAATAATAATAATATTAATAATATTAATAATAATAATAATAATAATAATAATAATAATAATAATAATAATAATAATAATATATTTACTATATCAGTTTTGCAAAATTATAGTTTTTTGCAGATTGATGTAATGCTTTCAAAATCATTTATTTGCAAGACTTTACAGTGGCGTAGCCAGGGTTTCCCAAGGGGGGGGTTATGATTCCCAACTTCAAAAAATTATCACAAGCATAAAAAGGTCATCAACTGTTATTTATTTCACTTCATTAAGGGAATTCTAGAATAATGTATAGGCATATGAGTGCGTACAACTATATTGATCTGCAATTAGAAAATTTCTGATGAGACAGCCAAGGATTTTAACCCCCAACCCCCACCACTTGGCTATGCCACTGACTTTAAATAAAAGTTTTACTCACCCAAAACTGTTCTCTTTGGTATTTGCAATAAAATTGTAATTGGCACTGTCAGATCTGATGTTTCTTGATCTTTTAGCTGTGTTCTACAGAGGTGATGACACATACATCTAGGCAGTGTTTTATCCAGACTCCAGGCATTGGGGAGGGGAATTGAGGCCTTTGGGGGAAAATTGACTTGGCTGGAGGGGAAGACACAGTTCAATGCAAGATTTGTGTAAGTTCTGTTTTTTTTTTTTTTTTTGGGGGTGTTGAGGCTTTGGCGGGGGTAATCTCCCCCTAACAGGCCTGTATAAAACACTGCATCTAATTCTTATAGAGCAATAAATTATTAGGTGTTTTAGTTTTGAGGCTTTAATGGTTAGCATACCATTTTCTATATTGTAGCAGGCCAACCCCTATAAGCCTTTATATATATTCTTGCCACATATGTGTTTCTCTGTCTGCAGAGGGAAAGAAAATTTAAGGACATTAAATATGAGTTTTTCATTTTCTATTTATAGAGCAAAAACCTAAATTTTGGCATTTTCGGGTTATTTAGGTTTGCTTTAAAACCCTAAGTTTTTTCAAAGGGTCATCCATATTGTACGTATGCAAAAAGGGCATATTTTCAACCTCCATTACTCATAGCGTACATAGGAACAATTTCCAAAATCCGACCCCCTCCCCCTCATTGCGTACGTTCCATATGGATGGACCCAAACCATATTTCCAGCCTGCATTAAATCCAAACGAAATAAGCGCCAGGTCTGATAGGTGTGGGATCAATCTAAGAGGGATAGGTAAAGCCAAACACTCAAACAGACTACCGGTAGATGTAAAAGAGATTGATATCCTGGTTTTACAAAGTGATTCTACCTGGTAGTGACTTCCACAACTCAGAGCCACACACTTAGTATCGTGCGATCATGATCATGAACGATCATAAGCATAATGATCATCGTCGTCGTCATCATCATCATCATCCCGTAAGTGTTCAATGCCTTTTGTGCATGGCTCTTTCACAGCTGCATTCTTGTATCTTGTGGTCTACAGGTTGAATGTCTGTCTAGCTGGGCCAGCTGGCATCAGTCACGGATAGCGTCTTGACACAATCCAGTGTTTAATCTAGACTCTGGACTCCGGAGGTAACTGACAGAGCCAGGGGGAAGTCAGCTATGGGGCTGCTGTTCAGGTTATCCATTTAAGAATAGGCTCTCCTGAAAAAGCATATGCTTATTTGGACTATGAAAACGTTTGCTGCTGTTAGAAAGGTAGCAGGACTTTTGCTCCAAGATTGATTAATTACTCATAGGATGATCGCTCACAAGGTCTCACTGCACTTTAATCATATGGACAATCACTTAGAGGACAATTGCTCATAGGCAGCTGTTGATAGATGACCTAACACAATAATATTAACAGATAAAAGTCCATCATGTTTTGAAGCTAATGTCCACATTCTTGTTATAACAATATTTAGGTTAAGGTAATATTTAAACAATAATACTGTATTAACATACTTCCTCAGTTGTTTACTCAAAATCATGTATATGAGAATCAAAAATCCAATCTAGTGAACAATCACTATCACCCAAATGAAGAGAGCAATGCGTAAGATAATGGTTTTCCTCCACAAACATTTCATCACAAAATCCACATCCAAATGGTCTAACCAGGAAACGGTGTTTCTCGAATCGTTTATTCCAAAGCATCTCGTTAGGTTTCTCCTTAAAATCAACATTTGAAACAGACCCTTCTGCAATATCACCTTCTTCAAGATGCTTCGAGCAACCAGCATCAGAAAATGAGTAGTTTGTAGCATGTATTCTGCGATGCTTCAACAAATATTCTTTCTGAGAGAACGCTTTGCCGCATATGCAACAGATGTAATCTAATTGTTCTGTATGAACTCTTTCATGAGTTTTAAGAGAGCCTGGTTGAGCGAATGCCTTTTTGCATACCTTACATACAAATGGCTTCGACCCATTATGAATTGTCTCATGATGAATTCTAAGACTTTTTAAGTGACTGAATGATTTTGTGCATAATTTGCAACAATGTGGTTTTGTTCCTGTATGAGTTCTCTCGTGAATTCTTAGAGTGTCCAATCGTCTGAATGGCTTTCTGCAGGTTTCACAAAAGTATGGCTTTTTTCCAGTATGAATTAGTTCATGAGTTCTCAAATTATCATTTCGAGTGAATGCTTTATTACATATTTGACAAATGTATGGCTTTTCTTCTGTATGACCTACTTCATGACCTTTAAGACTGATTAATTGGTTAAATGCTTTATTGCATATTTTGCAGACAAACGGCTTTTCTCCCGTATGAATTCGTTCATGAACCTTAAGATTCCCCAAATCCCTGAAAGTCTTTCCACACTTATCACAACTATACGGCTTTTCGCCAGAATGAATTCTTTCATGAACTTTCAAATGGTGTAATCGACTGAATGTTTTCGTGCATGCTTTACATGCATACGGCTTTTCTCCGGTATGAATTCTTTCATGAACTTTAAGTTTACTCATGCACAAGAATGATTTTCCACATGTATTACAAATATGCTCTGCTGCTACACTTTGCATGTTTTTATAAATAATTGGAAAATTCTCTCTTCAAATGCTTGGTCACATGCACTTGATTGGTGAAGTCTCTATACTGAAAGCAAAGCATCAGTGTTCATTTGACAAATTGCAAATCAATATAAAGCCAATAAGCAAAGCTCGGAGACAATACAATTAACATGTAAACTCCATTAGTATCAGGTAAATAAATATATTTTTTGAGAGCAATGCTCTCCAGAAATAAATGCAAATTTCTTGTTTACATAGAATTATGCATATCTTTGTTTTAAATTTAAACTAAAAATTATATTCATACAATTGTCATCAGCATTAGTGAAGTCTAAATTAGGAAAGTTATTTTGCAACAGTAAATAAGCACATGTTATTATATTAGTATTTGATGTATTTGTATCTTGAAATAAATATTGTCACTTCTAAGAAGTTTAAACTACTAGCAACTATTCTACAAGCTGAAGAAACACATGCTTAAGACATAAAGCAGATTCAGTGGTCCACAATATGAACTGCTTTATCTAGAACTCAACAAAGTCACTCCCTTTCCACATTTATAATCTCAATTTTGGCATCTAATAGCTCTTTATACTAACCACTTAAATTCCAACAATCTCACCAGCAATCCTGCTTTCTCTTTTCCTATTGCATTAACTTTTGTGCTTTCTGTACATATATTTGATAATTTAAAAGGCGCTATATAAATTTTAAGTAGAAAGCTACAGTATATCTTATATTGCACAGATAGGCTACATTTATTTTAAGTACAGAGCTAAAAAGTATTAAAAAGGAATACTTGTATATCATAAATGCATGATAACAATGACAGCGCTATATACATTTTGGTACAAAGCTACAGTACGTTTGATAATTTAAGATCGTGATATGAATTTTATGGACAAAGCTGCAGCAGTAACACTGGTCTATCTTTAGCTCTGGAATTTTGTAAATGACTGTTGTTAGCGTTTTCGTCTATTCTCCATGGTGTGACTATTCTTGAGGTCCACCCACAATTGTACCTAAGCTATATTTAAATGCATTCACACTGATATCTATAATCAAGATATAAAGGATTTACCAATGAAATACCACAAATAGTGAAAAGAATAAAATATCAAAAATGTTAACGTTCAATTGAAATGCGCAAAATTCATTTGTTAACTACACAAAATGGCGACGATCAGAATGTTCTCTTTGAAAAGACCAAGATCTGGACTCAATGTTTTGAAACAGATTGTTGGTCAAACCGCTATTCAACAACAATAGGCCTAAAAATAATGCAATAAGAAATATAAAATCTACGTTGATAGTAACCACAACATGGCTAAGAAAATAGCAGAGAAAACTTCGTGACAGAATTCAACACGGTGAAAGGTTTCAGAAAGGCAGATTTGGAGATTGTGGCTGCAAAATTTTTGTATCAGTGGTGAATTCAACGTCATTATAGGCCGTGTAATTGCAAATGAGTTTCGAATTCCAATTTGAATAGTACTTAATCATAACGTCCTCATATTAATTGAATTTGAGAGCATAACATTTGTCAGTCAAATTGGTAAGAGGGTAGACTACTACATGCATCGTTACCAAAAAATTAAATTATGGCACCCACTGACCGTCTTCGTTTGCATAAACTATTTTCAGAGAAAACACCAGACTTCCACATTTGAGCGAGGGGCATTACTGAGAGCAAATGGGAATTTCTGATTAATTAAAACCGACATCATCTGCACTGCATGCTTACTTTGTTCAGGTGTCTGTTACATGAGAAATAGTATTTTATATGATCTGGTAATTGACGAATTAATGATTGATTAATTGATATGAGTCATATGACATAGAAATGTTATGTTAACTATGTACAGCTAGTGTGGCATTTAGCTGTATAAACTAAAACTGTTGCCGTCATTACAGTATTTCACATTGACATTGGAATATGATAATTTCTATTAATTTGATTAATATCATGAATGACAGGTACATGTAATTTAATATTGGAAATACAGCTCCAGTAGTCATCTCTATAAACCGTGTAAATTCTTTTTTATGTCAATTAAAAACAATTATAGTTGGTTGTAACAACAGAGTAATGTTGCTACTAAATGGCTGTAACAGTAACATTTTACGTTTGAAATTTTGCAACAAGCAACAGTAACAAATTACATTTTAAGTCCAGTAACAAGTAACAGTAACTAATTACTTTGCAAAAGTAACATACCTAACACTAGTTGTTATTATATATATATATATATATATATATATATATATATATATATATATATATATATATATATATATATATATATATATATATATATGTGTGTGTGTGTGTGTGTGTGTGTGTGTTACAGTAATGTGAAACTAGTGATTTCACAAAATCCATAATGAAGTTAGTAAATTCGTGAAATCCCCATTTCATTTAGTGAGTTCATGAAAACAATAAAAACTCTAGGTATTTCGGTTATTTACTGAAAAAATGGGTGTTGTATTACACAATTTCACCAAAACGGAGAATTGGTAGGCACAAAATAATAGTAAATACACAAAATCTCTAGTGTTACATTCCTTCAAGGTAATAATGATGCTTAGAAGATTTAAATCCTTATAGATCGACACTGCATTTATATAAAAACAGAGTTTAGCACACATTTCATTCTCAAAAGCATTCTACTTGGAGTAAAACTCCTCCATTTCTTTTATGTCCACTGCTATGCAGCAGTATCAACTGACTATTGACTCTTTCATATGGTTGGAATGTCCAAACCATCTCAAACCACTGCAGCTAATTGCATCAGTATTCGACTGTATTTCATCAAAGTGTTTCCTCAAATTACTGATGGGAAATATCCCATTCAATCGTTTATCAGAATGAATTCCAGGAGAATCAAATTTGAAAACAAAATCAGAAAATTCACAATCACAGTTACCCAAGTGAAGTGAACAATGCATAAGAAAACGGTCTTCTTCCGAAAACATTTCATCACAAAATCCACATCCAAAAGGTTGAACTACCAAAACACCTTTATTAGGTTGTTCATCCCAAACCATCGTGCCAGCATATTTCTCTTTAATATTATTATTCTGAAGATGTTTCAGACAATCTCCTTTGGAAGACAGTTTCTTAGTAATGCTCGAATGATAACTCTTTTCTTTCACCACATGTGGTTTTTCTACATGAACCCTTTGATGAACTTTAAGATTGCCTAATTTATTGAATTTTTTCTCACATATTGCACAAACATAGGGCTTCTCTCCGGTATGAATTCTTTCATGAACTTTAAGAATGTCTAATCTTCTGAATGGTTTTGTGCAGATATTGCAAACATACGGTTTTGCTCCTGTGTGAATTCGTTCATGAGTTTTAAGCGAGGCTAAATGACGGAATGCTGTTCCACATGTTTTACAAATATGCGGCTTTTCTTCGGTATGAATTCTCGCATGAATTTTCAGAGTGCCCAGCTGACAGAATGCTTTATCGCATATTTTGCAAACATACAACTTTTCTCTGGAATGAACTCTTTCGTGAAGTCTAAGATTGCTTAACTGACTGAATGTTTTTGAACATTTTTCACAAGCATAAGGTGTTTCTCCTCCTTTGTGACTCTTTTCATGACTTTTAAGACCGTCAATCCGACTGAATGTTTTACTGCATATTTTGCAGGCGAATAGTTTTAGGCCACTATGAATTCGTTCATGTGCTCTCAGTTTGCAGGAATTTCGGAATGCACTTTTACATATTTTACAAACGTAGGGCTTTTCTCCAGTATGAATTGTTTCGTGATCTTTAAGATGTCCTAATCGACCAAATGCTCTTTTGCATTCTTTGCAAATATATGGTTTTGCCCCGGCATGAGTTCGCTCATGAGTTTTGAGATTATCCATCCGGCTAAATGCTTTACTGCATACATTACATACATACGGTTTTACTCCAGCATGAATTTTCTCGTGGACTTTAAGTTTTCTTCTTTTGGCAAATGCTTTGCCGCATGTGTTACAATTATACGATATTGTAACGCTTTGCATATCTTCTTGAGCAATTAAAAAAATTTTTGTCAAATACTTGCCTAAATATATTGCATTGATGAATTTGATATATTGCAAATTTCAATCAATTTCTTTGGCACATCCTCATTCATTGTCTTCATATTAGATTTTCTTCAGCCATTGCTCATCTCTTGTGTCCTGCTGACCTAGTGATTGTATTTTGTGAATGTCTGAATAGACTTTTGATGAAGTATTTCAAATGTAAGTATTGCAAAATACAAATCTCATTCAAAAGGCTTCTTCATGCAATCCAAACAAATTTATCTTTCATGATCAAAACCTTCCTCTTGTCTCATGAATGCTTCCTGCAAACACAACTGATGCAAAACATAAAAAGATACATTGAACAGTGATAAAAAATATAGGAGAAAATGAAATCAACACATAAAAACAATCAACATCAGTGCTCAGACCAATGTTTTTGAAAAGAATGTCATCTTGAAATAAAAAATAAAAAGATTTCAACCAAGACATTGTTGATCAGATCATGCTTTTTAAGATAGCCAAAACTAATTCAGGATGAAAAGTCATGCAGGTGGACAAAGCACATAGACACAAAGTGCCTTTTCATTCGGGGAACTACATAAGACTGGCGACATTGAAGCTAAGTACTGTACAACCAGTTTATAGCCTATCTGTGGACTTACTGACCAAACCACTTGACTAGGGCTGCGCTAACCGAGTAGTTTAGGAGTCGAGTAGGAGTTGAGTAGCTTAGCGAGTTCTCGAGTACTTGCGTAAAACCGGAAATACATGATTTGCAAACGTTACACGTCACATAATGCTTATTATTTGCCTCATGGCCCTCATTTAACCAAAGCAGAACATTAGATACAGTTACATATCAATTTTTAGGATATTCAAGCGTTTTCAAATTTAGTATAACAGAAGTTACAGAACAGAAACTATTTTACCGGTTCTGGCAAAAAATATGAGGTCTTCACTAGAGTTGGCCCACTGTGGACAACATCTTAACCAACTGGTGCATAATGAATAAGAATAACCTAAATAAGACTGATTAATAAATATTTGTAACAAATAACGGTAGACCAAATTTTAATGAAATACTTTGGTTATTCTTTAATTTATCTATTCTATTCTTAGTTTAGTTATTCTATGCGAGTACTCGACTCCAAAAAAAATACTCGACTCCAATTTGGAGTCGAGTACTCGCGTTACTCGAGTTACTCGGCGCAGCCCTACACTTGACTCAATCAAACTGAAGCAGTTATCAGACATTTTTATTGATGGAGGCTTTGAGAAGGTTATAGTAGAGGGAGTTAAAGTAATCTAATTTGGAGTTGACTATTAAAGTGTCGCTTATGGAGTTTTGGCATCGAGGCAAGGGCGTAGGTGACGAATGTCACGAATATGAACATGCAGGCTTTTGAAAGTTGAGAGTAACCAAGATCTACAATCTTTACCATCACGGATTACGGACTATTGATTTTACCCAGATTGAGCGCTCTTGAATAAGTTGGTGCACTGCGCCAAGCTTTCGTGCAGCGCTATAGAAATTTAGTTTTACTTACATCATGGATCGATAAATTCCTTCAAGATAGAGACGATAGCTATACTAAACCCGAGAATCACTTACTACAAAAACATCTTCGGCAGTGAAAATTATAGAAACTTGCAAACTCTAACGTTTAATCAAACATTTTAATAGTAGGAATAAATAAAAAATAGACACCGCCCACAGACAGGTAAAACGCTTGGTTTGGCCTGTGACCTAAATACGTTCTGCCACTGTGCTGTAAAACGTGGATTTAAAAAATTAGGTTTTTGTTTGTTTGTAAAAATCATGCCAGGTTTTGAGTTTTTGTTTTTAAGTCGAAAATATAAAAAAAACCGTCTTTGATGTCCTTACAGTTTTTCTCTCTCTGCTGACAGAGAAACACACACATATGACTATAGAGAATGGTTTATGGGTGTAGACTGTAGAGTGTCTGATGTAGCCTATGCTCCTTAGCCAAGTAGAGTCATGCGCAACTAACAATGTCCACTAAGGCAGGACATTAGTTTTGAAACCCGCAAAGCATGATTAAAATTCGAAATGTGACTTATAAACTTGCTGTCTATAACAGCAGACGCAGGGTCTGAAAGAGTTAGATGAATTGTCTCCATAGCATTTGCATTAATAAAAATCATTTCAGTACGATGTAGTACCGGATGTACAAAATTAATCACTAAATTAATATTCGATAGGCATGAAATTTTCTGGTTGTCGGCACGATAATAAAGAGATAGTGTAATGTATTGTGTAGTATTGTATGAAACAAACTCAAAATGTTAATTAAAGTGTCTGAATCCCGTTCCTTCTTGTAGTACAGAACATTATGTTCGGCGCCATATTGCGACATAGACAAAAGAATTTGAGCGTTGGAAGTTAATTGCTATTATTTTCACTATTGTCGATATTTTATGTAAGTTTTGCTTTAGAATAAGATTCCGTATCTGTCTTGAATTCTAGAGCAATATTCTTTAACGGCATATTCTTTAACAGCCTGCCGCTCCAGCGCCTAACCCACTCTACCATCTTCCGTCCATAATTGAATGGATGGGTGGAATAAGACTGTCAATTGAAGGGCCCAGAGGAATAAGGAAGTAAATCCAGTTACCCCATTAGTGGTGAAATATCAGTTGAAGGGTCCGGTTAAATAAGGAAGTAAATGCAGTTACCCCTCTTATTGTTATTGATACTCAAACCATTAGGGGGGGGGGTCGGATACGGTTACCTCCTTATTCCACCCAGCCATTCAATTATGCATTGCAGGCATTCATATTCTTATCATAGCTGTGACGGACGGAGAGACTCCGAGAGTGGTTCAAACCCCGTCAAATCCCCTAGTGACTTTCACACAGGCAGTAATGCCTTATAAGCCACTTTAAATCACGGCATAGTCATATTAACTGGAAAGATCTGTGTAGCAAAATCAGGTTTACAGATAATAAGCTCTTTACAATTGCTGTTTCTGAAGCATATTTAAGTACACAGTACACTAGCATTGATCTGCATACATTGGATTTTATCAGTGATATTAACAAGGACCTATTGTATTCATCGGGCACACTTTTACTTTTCCATTTCACTATGCCTAAGTGATGAACTCTGATGTTGATCACAGGGCCACATCTTGATTATGGGACAGTCATCTATACAAAATGCTGCACCAGAGCCATTGATTAACATTTTTAAGTAGGTCACTGTTGATATGCATGCACTAACTTGTTAAAGCCAGATTTTAAAATTCATGATAGCAACTTAAATATAGCAATAAAGTGACTGAACTCTTTGTGATTGAGAGAAACTACTTAGCACAAAGGCATCACATATGGAATGCCTGTAGTTTTTGAGCATCCCATGCCAATAGGGTCTATGTTTCGGCGGCATATACCGGTAGGTTGATTGGCAGGACACAGGATTGGTAGATACGGTCTTGGTTTGCAGCTGCAGTGGTGTAGCCAAAGGGCGCTTGGGGGGGGGGGGTTAAGCACCCCTTGGTTGCCCAACCCACAATTTTTTTTATTACGTATTATAATTCTTTTGGAGGAGGGGCACCAAAATCGGGTTTAAGGTAACAAAAAAGAAAAATATCAATATGGTTGTATATACTCATGTAGCTATATAACTAACTTAGCCAAGCAAAATAATAGGTGACAACCTTTTTTGTCTGGAGTTTTCGAAGTTGGTAATGGTCATAACCCCTCCTTTGGGAAATCCTGGCTATGCTACTGACCTCATGGTAGATGCAGCTGATTCTATGGATACGACATTAGCATACAGCATTGACCTTTGTTAACCCCTTAACTGGGGATCCCGGATATATCCATCCATTTTACATTGAGTTACAGCTAAATACACGGTTAACACGTTGACTGCGATACGATGGATTCCTAGGACGCGGCTGGTGTCGAATGCGTTCGTGCGTGACCAACGTGAATGCCGCTAGTTTATTTTCAAGGCACAATCACGTTAGACACCTGTAGGGGAAAATATTTTGAAGCAGATGCTTTTAGAAGCCATCTGTTACTAGTATCATGTTCACTTTACTCAGGTATGCGCCAATTCATAGGAAAAATGCCGGTGCCCTGTAAGATGACGGAACAATAGTTAGCTCAACAATAGCGATTGGAGAAATTACTGCCATAAAATGGAAACAATTTCAATTTAAATTCCAACCTTTATTATCTGGTCCAAATGCCTCCCTCACACCCCGAACCAAAAATTGTCCGCTTCACTGGATGGAAGACTTGACAATGCAAGCCCCGTAATTACATCCTAGCAGGAATTCTCCGGGTGTACGCTTATACCGCGCGTCAGGGAGGATTATAATTACGAGACTGTGGTTGAGTATATTGTGTTTATTTGAACAAATGTTTATAGGACAATTATTCATACATCTTCCATAGAATACGCCTTTTTGATTGGTCACTCATTCTAGTAGCTAAAGGAAGCAGAAGAATGATTCCAAGATCCGTATAAGCTAAAATAGTTTGCATTGAACTAAGGACGTCATATGACATCCCTAGCGCCCTGAGAAACCAAAATAAGGACGTCAGTTGATGTCCCTAGCGCTCAACGTGTTAAGGGGTTAAAGCTGCATGAGAATAGGCAGCAAGAATGTTCGCCTGTTGATTTTCTGCTGCAGATTATTGCTTTTTGCCTGCTTACACTTTGTGATTGTTGATTGTGTGTGAAATAAGTATTATCTTTTCATTTTTGAAGTAAGGAATGAGTTCATATGTCTTGAGCAAAAAATTCTTCTTAAACCTTTTTAGTGTGGAATAAAATTTTTGAAAACTCTCCCTAAATGTGGAATTATTTTAAAAATCTTTAATATTTTTTTATTTTCTAAGATAACTATAAGCATAGGAAACTATTATTCTTGATTGTAAAGAAATATTATGACACCAATGCGATATATTCGGAAAAGTATTTGAAGAAAGAAATTTTCTAATTTGTTGAAGAAGACATGCAGAGCAAAGATAGAATGCATAATTGTAACACCTGTGGCAAAAAACTCAACTGGAGAAGTAGAAGTAAAGTGGTTTTTATTCAAAAATTAACACAAAATTATTGGGAAATAAGAATTATTTGAAACTTGTCTCTGCTGACTTAGACTACTCACAGTTGTTTTTTAAACCAGATTGAAAGAAGTTCTGTTCAATCAATGCTAATAATAAGATTTGGTGTGATATATCTTAAAATATGAGTTTATATTAGAAATATATGACAAAAATACTGCTATTGCGTAGTGACTTTGTTTTGAGAGGGGTGACCCGCTTTCTCATTCTAAAGACATGTCTTTACTTGGTAGACATTGAGTTGAAAATCAACCAATAAGCTACTAGATATCAATATAACATAGGAGTCTAGTCCTACCAAATGTCAGGCTTCCCACTTAGCTATTGGCAGAGAAAATGACGACTTCAGGATAAGCTAGGGTTTACACGACAATAGTCAGCTTTACGCCCTGCCTGTGATTTCCCATGCCCAACTGTTGCTGAGCTTTCCACTAAAGGGGTTAATGACATTCTTTGTTTCATTTATGCTCATTGATTTGCATATTGATTTTGTTTTCTCATTTTCTAGCTTATTGAATAATGTTGTTTTATAGATTGTCAGAATTTGTTTATATGCTTTTTCTAGCACTCTGTCCAGTAGCACTTGGATTTGTCCAGAGAATTCATGACATCGACCGGAGCAAAGATAAATCAGTGTGCACAGTGTGTAGGTCTGCACTCTGGAGAAATATTATGACACCGATGCGATATATTCGGAAAAGTATTTGAAGAAAGAAATTTTCCAATTATTTGTTGAAGAAGACATGCAGAGCAAAGATAGAATGCATAATTGTAACACCTGTGGCAAAAAACTCAACTGGAGAAGTAGTCTCAAAGCTCATGAAAGGATACATGAAGGAGAAAATCCGTATGTTTGTAAAGCGTGCACAAAGGCCTTCACTCGGCCGACTGGTCTTGAAGGCCATGAATTGATTAATACAGGAGAAAGGCCATATGTATGTGAGATGTGTGAAAAGGCATTCAACAAATTATCCACTCTTAAATGCCACGAAAGAATTCATACTGGAGAAAAGCCATATATTTGTAAAATGTGCCAGAAAGAATTCAGTAAATTGTCGAATCTTAAACGTCATGAAAGAATTCATACAGGGGAAAAGGCATATGGCAGTACAGCATGTGCAAAGCCATTGTCTAGAACAAGTGATCTTAAAGCTCATGAAGTAATCCATTCTGGAGAAAAACGGTATATTTGTAAAATATGCACACAGGCATTTAGCAAATGTAGCAGTCTTAAACGTCATGAAAGAATTCATACTGAAGAAAGGCCATATCTGTGCAAAGTATGTTCAAAGACATTTAGACGATTGGAGCATCTTAAATATCATGAAAGGATTCATACCGGAGAAAAGCCGTATGTATGCAAAATATGCTCCAGAACATTTCGTCAATTGAACCACCTTAAAGATCATGAACGAATTCATACTGGAGAAATGCCATACGTTTGTGAAATGTGCGCAAGAACATTTCGTCAATTGAACCATCTTAAAGTTCATGAAAGAACCCATACAGGAGAAAAGCCGTATGCTTGTAAGATATGCAAAAAGGAATTCAGCCAAATAGGCAATCTGAAAGTTCATGAAAATATTCATACATGATAAGATTTGACTGTGGAAAGACATTCATTAAATTTTGCATACTGTCATTTTTCAATATAGCTTGTTGCAATATCAATGCAATTTTGCCACTTTTCTGCCGAGCTCTTTATGCTTTGAGTAAAGAATTCCATGTTTAGACCACATTTCAACAACTGTTTTCATTGACTTATCTTCAACCATCTTCTACACAACGTGGTTTAATTGACAACCAAACCACAGATACAAATGCTGCTGCAAAACCAGTGACTTGTGGACTGTCATGTCTGAACTAGCTGAACCATATTATTACCTTGTGGTTATTAGATGAGGAGGGGAGGCAGAGTCTCCATACACAATGACTAGTGACCAAGAATTGTTGAATTACTGTCACACTAAAACCTTCTTTTAACCCTTTGACTGTGACATGAAAATATATCTGCTGCTGATAGATTGCCCTACTTACATCCGGGCATAAAACTTGCCGGAAATCACTGAGATCATGTGCTTTCCAGCCAAAAATCACTGCTCAGTTGTCAAAAATATTTATTCAATACTGCTGTCATCAGGCAATTCACTACTGTGGCCAACAGACCATTACAGGACGCTGGGAATGCAGAATAATTTTTGATGAGCACACCGTATTGGCTAATTATATATGTATGATGATGCTTATCGTTACACCACAGTCAAGAGGATAGATAACAAGACTTTTTTTCTTACTGGTTGATACTCACATTTTGAATTGTTTATCTCTTATGCCAGTGATAAGTGAGAATGTGATGATATCACCATTTGACAAATGGAACCATTTTATGAGCAGATATTAAGTTGGTAAGATTTGTATTCATTCTCCTGGAAATCAAAATTTATCCATGTATTATTTAAAGTATCATGTTGTAAAACATTTCAATGTCCTTAATATGCTATGTATGTATGTACAGTAGGACCTCGTTATATCGAACTCGCTTATATCGAAATCACGTTTATATCGAAGTTTGAGCGCCAGTCCCGCCAAAACAGTTTAATGATACAGGTATCGGATTTATTGAAGTATTTATCACGGTCTTTTGAACTTCGATATAACGAGGTTCTACTGTATCTAAGCATTCTAAATTCTAAGTGCAGCACAGGACATTGTGGAATATCTAAGAAATTTTCTAAAGTAGGTTGCCTGAAAAATTTTAACAACGTTGATAAGTAAGATCTGGTCGACATGATTTCTGATCTGATGCTTTGGGAGAAATGACCAAAGAAATCTCGTTTTGCTGTGAAGCCATTTGTGATGATAAAGAAGCCCATTTTCTTTTGCATTGTTTTCATCACTTGGAATGTAGTTATTTTCAGGAGATTTGATATTTCATTCTTGTTGTCAAAATTTTTTGTATAAATGTAAAAGTTAAATAGCGATTAATTGCCCATTAGTGATCTTACCAAACATTATGGAATAGAGGCTATTCCAGATATTGGTAGGAACAGCCTGGACTTGTGTTGGAGATTTCAAACACATGACAATCTGTCGATAAAGTTGCCTATGAGTAATATCAGAGGAATACAAGCATACAGTGCTGTGAGCAATTAACATTTTCACGATGGAGTACTTTGTAAAAGGAAATACACTGTGAAACTGTTGATTTGGACTTAATATAATTCATTGATTATGTACTGTAGATCAGAGGTGGGCAAACTGCGGCCCACAGGCCGCATGCGGCCCACCAACAGACTACATGTGGTCAGCGATATCATTCAGGAACAGGGTTTAATCTAGGCCATTTCTGGGAGAAATTGGCCTTCCCACCCCCCGGAAATTTTGGCATACTACATGAACTAACAGCAGCCCCCTAGCAGAATTCCCCCCGGCTTTGCCAGTTCCTCCCGACTTTGTCAGTCCCCCCCCCCGGAGTCTAGATTAAACACTGTTCAGAAATATGCATGCGACTGGCAGAAAATGAGATAATTTGAAATTATTTTATGGGAACATAACACTTTATTTGGAAATTTTAGAAAGATTGGCAGTGCCTGGGGCAAAAAAGAAGGGTCATGCCTCCAACTTCTCCCTCGAAACGTCTTGACAAGCTAAAAAGGTCATCGCAGTTATTGCATCGTATTATGGCATTGCAATAGGGGATTCCGACTCTGAAAGAGTATTTGAAATGCTTCTTTTTTCCCAATTTAAATTATAAGCATTCGGCTTTTTGTATGTGTGTCTTGCCTAATGTTATAGGTCTTATTTCGTTTCAAGCGGCTGTTTTTAAGAAAAAGTTTGTCCACCTCTGCTGTTGATTGGTCCTTATTCACAGCATAACATCGTGTGTTTTTATGACGTTCATGTGATCTGCAGTGCATTGATCTTTGTCAAAATGTAATTGAAAGTTTTTTTATTTGAATTTAATTGTTTACTCTTAGAAAATATTTACTGTGATTCAGGTCAAGACAAATCTTAGGCTGTTGCTTCTGACTGACTTTTGTTCAAAACTTATATTGATTTTAATGAACTTTTTTACATCACATAGTGATTTGTTTATTGATTTCTTGCATAGTTTTTATTTGTGCTCCTGGCTGGTTACAGATTTATTTTCCAGTGTGTATGTTTAATATATTCGCTTACTGCTTAGTTGATTCAGTGGTTTATGTTATAAAGCAACATATTCAAAAGAGATGGTGATAAAGTGTAGCTCTGTCTCACTCATATGTTTAGGCCTATCTAAATAAGAAAGTGTTTTAGCTCTGGCCCACAGTGGGCCATACAAATTACACAATAATTAAATCAGATGAAGTGTAAACCCACATTCAACATGCTGATCCTATACTGTAGCCGACACTGTGAACCAATAAATCCCAAATCCTTTCTATTCAATTCAACCAATGGTTCCTGGTCGACCATTTAAGAAAATTATTAAATTTACCAGAAATGTTCCCCCAAACATCCAAGCCAAAGTTTGCAAAATTTTAGCCTGCTATCTTATGTAGGTTTTCAGATACGCAACTTTTAGAGTATCTAGGGATCAGGCCCTGGTGGAGTTTCAGCCGCTTCAATTTATAGTAACTTCAGACTTCTACAACTTCAGTAATATCATAGTTAGGGGGTTGAATCATTCTGGACATATCCACTACCAGTAGTATTTTATAAAACAAGAGCAAAACTTTGTCTAATGACAGGACTGGCGTTAATGCAGTCACAGAAATTGAAGAAAAAGATTGCATCTTTCCTCCTTTTCAAAGTTTAGCTCTCAAAAGGGAACCTTTATTTTGATTTCAGAGGTGTAACTTTTATTCTGTAAAGTTGTACACACACATACACATATATATATATATATATATATATATATATATATATATATATATATATATATATATATATATATATATATATATATATATATATATATATATATATATATATATATATATACACACACTCATGCCCTACCCAATTGTTCAACTTTTCAGAAGCTAGTCAGAGCTACCATAGATTAGGTTATAATAGAATAACGGGGGATCATAGATAACCATAGATTAAAGGGGATCCCTCTCTTTTCCTCCAAGTTTAAGCGTGTTGTGTGTGTTCGTGTGTAAAGAATTCTATCAAACACATGGCCTAATTAGGCCCTGTTATTTCGGAATGCGTAGATTTTCTCTTGTTCCAAGCTAAGTCGATTGTGAGATGATGTTCGGTCGATGTCCCAACAGTTCAAGAATCGAATCAACGACAACGAAAAGCTCTTTTTCAAAATTTCCCATTCGCCTGCGAAAGAAAAGCAAAGGATACACTTAAACATCAAAGAAGACCCAAATCCTGTACTATTTAGGCTTACTTTCTTATGTTCGCGCTGTCGGAATTGCAACTGCTACACTACTGAGCATTTCTTATGTGAGATTGATCCTACCCTGATGAAGTGAATGAATCTAATGTGTTCTTATATTAAGCTTCATGACTCCCCCATTGCCAGTGGCTAGCCCTGAATGAGAAAAGTGGATACACACACAAACACGCACACACACTATCGTGCGCAACTTCATAACGTACAGAAGCATCAGCCGATGGCACACCAGATCAGTCATTCAAGATCAAGGTCAAATCCAGGATATCTGGCCGGACATCCATGTGACGGTCTATAGCGGATAAGCCAGCCAGCCAGGTCAAAATATGGGATTTTTATAGGGTTGCCAGCTGTTCGGTTTTTTAACTGGACTGTCCTTAATTTTGCTTGTAATTTTGTCCGTGAAAAAATTTAGACAATACCGGACATGCATGTGTTCGGTATTTTTTGCAAGCTACCAAAATACAGCAATCAAGTCACTCCCAGCTTAGCACAATGCAACATTTTGGGCTTTTGGCTATAATTCTCGTACAAATAATGTGTTTGGGAAATCCCTATTCCTAAATGTTTAACCTGTTATCAATTAACTTATTAAGCAGTCTAAAGCAGGGTTTCCCAAACATTTTAGAACCGCGGCCCACTTCAGCGGTTTTGTAACGTGCCGTGACCCTAATCAGAGCATGTAGTAAAAAAGTAAAGTCCTTCCTGAGCACTCAAGGCTAACCTCATTAAGGCTCATAGGGCGGCGCTGATCTCCGTTACCAAGGCCCTCAGCCAGGCGATTGGTGCAAGGTTACACGATACGGGGCCAGTGTTCTCATGCAACGCGCCTGTCTACTTCGCGGATTAATCCGCTACTCATTTTCCATCGCCATCTGGCGAAAGAAGGCTGAGTCGACCTTAGGGCTCCCGCGGGAGTTGAACCCGCGACCTTCTACTCCATTGTCCAACGCTGTTACCACTCTACTAACTTCCTGCCATAGCATGTACCATATCAAAATGTATTAGGCCATCTGGCGAACGTTACTGTAGATGATAAGAGTCTTCCGAGTTTTGAATAAATGACAAAGACTCTGATTCAATTCCAATGAAAATATGACTAGCATATTAGGTAAAATTAATCATATTTTGCCTAATAAGACAAAATGAGAGAAACGAAAATTGAAATTTTGTGGAAATTATTTTTTAAAAATTTTGACAGGAACATACCTTTTTTGCGCGTCTGAAAAATCCTATGAATATGGCAAATGGTTTAACCGCTAGAGTGATGATATAATAGTTCAGTCTTAAGATTCTCTATTGTAAGTGGAGTTTCAGAGCAAAATGGTCGGAATACGCTTTGCTTGCGTTATTGCAAAATAAGATTAATTTTTAAAAGTAACGATATTGTCATTTGCGGTGCATAGGTCCTGCTTTAAAGGACATGCTTTGGCTTATGTGCTTTTGGCCCACTTGACCTATTGAAAGAGAATTAGTGACATGTAATTTTTAAATATAGGCTCTATTATGCAATTGAAAAAAGATATTAATAAAAGTTCCCAAATCCAGTAAAAGTGCAGTTATACAACAGTTTCTTTTATTTCTTTATTGTAGACGGTACAGTTTACAACTTTACATACATTTATTTGTTTGTTCTATTTACAATAGGGTTATATGTTATTTGAGGTACTGAAGTCCAGAGTGGCCTATCCAAAGAAGTAAATTTTAAGAAAACAGATTTGATTTTTAGAATGAACTTGTAAATTCACCAATTTATAATTTATTAGCTTTGACAAAATATATTAAAAAATTTCCCTGGTCCATCTTGTTACGTTTGCATGTTTTCCACCTACACGGGTGTCCGGTATTTTGGAGACATGAATATGGCAACTTGTTCTAAAGATCGGTAGTGATTTTGCTGTGCACACGCGAGGCTGAGGAAACGATCGAGTTCTAAAGTGGGCGGGGGGCTGAGAAAGCACGGGCACCATACTAACTTTTACGGCGTCATTATTTATGTTACATTTTGGCATCAGACGAGGGTCGCTTGAAGATGAGCTCGTTGAACATACAGTAATATTAGGCTATGAGTTCATGAGTGTTGTAGATCTTGAGTAGAATTCCAAGATCCAGCCTTCCCATGCATGTCGGTCATTCCGGATAATACAGGTGGAGGGATAGACGATTGATATAACGCAATTTCAGTCGTAGACAGTGGCTCAGCCAGGGTTCAGGGAATAGGGGGGACACGCATTAGCGTCGCCACGGGGGGGCAAATGGGGGCAACTGCCCCCCCCCCCCAACCTGCCCCAGACCACCTACCAGATTCGCGCAAATCCGGTGAGAAAGTTTTTTGCGAAGGGGGGGTAGGGGTGGGTAAAAAATCTGACACGCCAGACCCCTTTTGCCCCCAACCAAAAATTCCTGGCGACGCCACTGGGGACACGTCTACTTTTACAGGCAAATAATTCTCCGACATGTTTTCCTCTCATTCACGTCGGCCTATTCTCTTCGAGCATGCTGCCTACTCCCTCCAGTGACTCGACGGTTTTGTACAAACCCCAGAGGCGGCGCTTGGTGTCTTTGGCTGGGTGGGTCTAATGTAATCTATACAACAAGGACCCGGCTCAGACTACTCCTCCCTCCAAAAAACAGTATTTCTCTGCGGATTTGCACGATATGCTCGGGTGCCCCTGCCCGAGGCTGGGTGGGTCCGGACCCTCGGGCCCCCTCCCAGCGTCGCCCCTTACAAACCCCATGCAATACCGCGAATGATATCGTAGATCATACTCACTTATTTAAATCTTTTAATTTCGTGTCGATGTCGATGAGGCTGATCGGCGGGTCCTTCTCGAGGCTCCGTTGACCGTCGGGCGACGGTCGGCAGACGCCGGGGCCAACGACGGGAAGGAGAGCGTCCGACTTCAGCGAACAGGAGACGGAATAGGAGCGGGCGCCGGCGGCGGCGATGGAAGGCATCATGACGGACAGGGACGTCGAGGCCTGGTAGTCCTGCTCCAGGGACCGAGCCCTCGTAGACAGCTGCGCAACCCGTAGTCGAGAGCGCGACGATTGGGTCGTCAGGGGCTTCGGTCCGATCCTCGGAATGGCGCCGACTCCGTTGGGACGACTTCTCCTCAGCAGTGGACTTGGTCGAGACGACGAACAGTGAAGAGAACGTGCTGGAGATGAGAACGAAGAACACGTAATTCGTAGACTATTATTGGATCCTGACTATAGGCGTGCATTCATGTTAGGCCTTTACGATAGCCTTTAGTTATAGGCTAATTTATATAGCGCTATTGTCATAGTGGGCTATAGTCAAGAGTGCTTTACATTGAATTAAGCGTTGCATGCGCTCCTCGCCCCCCCCCCCATGTGGAGCCGTCACTGCCTATTGTGGCATTTGAATTTATAAACATGAAGTAAACACTGGCATTCAAAATTGTCACCTAAATAACAATTATAGTGATATTTGTTGAGTTGGTCAGATGCCGAGGTTTCTTGGTTGACTATAGTTACTGGTTACAGTAGCTGGTGATAATCTGCCAATTGGACTTTTTAAAAAAACGTTAGCATGATTTAAAGTTGGCTTAGGAGGAATTGCTACCTGTGTGAAAGCTGCTATAGGGGCGCTAGCGGGGCTTGAACCCGCTCCGACAGCCCACCGCTCCAGCGCGTAACCAACTCTACCATCCTCCGCCGCATGACATGTCCGAGAACGGTTTCTTTGCAGTAAATGAGTTCGCCTACCCGGTGACTTGCGGTCCAGAGTCCGTTGTTTCGCTAAGATCGGAAGAAAGTCCTCTTCTGTCAGATGTACGCTCGCTCGTTCGGGAGACAGAACTAAGATGGCGGACTTGAGATCGTCTTCACTCGATGGATCGATTGAGTGATCGACCATTGACGTCTGTCGTCGAGAAAATGCCTTTCGCATGTTCGCCGCTCGTTCGAGAGCTGCAACCAGAAGCAACATTTCCATCGCATTGTAAAGTGTAGTCATTGTTAGTAGTGTTTTGTAGAGCTGTACCAATTACACGTTTTGCCGATTGTTCCGATTACCGATTGTTCCGATTGTTAGACAACCGATTGTTTTGCCGATACCGATTATCTGTCGAACTATAAACATCGGGCGTTTTTAACGATCATGCAATCAAATTTGCCATAAAGGTGTAGCGTAAATGCACATGCCCTCCGTATGCAGGTTCAATTCGAGGTTTGCCAAGATACTCAATGCATAATGTGTGCTTGATAATTAATGAATAATGATTTTGTTATCACTACTTATTATGTCAAATTGTGAATTTCCATGTTCACATTGTAATTTATAACCGATTGTTCCAATTATCCTAATAATCGGCAAGAAAACAAGTGTTACCGATTAATCGGTATCGGCACAGGACTGGCACCCGATTACCGATTGTTCCGATTGTCCTAATAATCGGTCCGATTATGAATGTTGCCGATTAATCGGTACAGCTCTAGTGTTTTGCTCACTTAATGTTAAGAAACCTTGCCAAAAAGGCCGACAAGTAAGAAAAATAAGGTAATTAGCTGTATTTTTCACTATTTTTAAAACTCACCGAATAGAGATCTCGGCCCCCATAGTCTACGCCAATAAAATAAAGTTATTCAGCTGATAAAATGTGAGGCAAATTTTTTTCTGCTTTGAAAATTCAGCCGAGGCCCACTTTTGGTCCACGAGTTTAGAACCACTGGAATAACCCCCTCCCCCATGCGTCTATACTCAGTTTTGCGTTCTCTGGATCCAGAATTTCTGGAAGTCATTTGGGGGGCAGGGGGGGGGCATTTGCCCCCCCTGATTTTGAGGAAAAAAATTTTTTTCTTGTGTTATTTAGTATTTAGTTTTTTACATGTCCTAAAGGAGCGCCTGATGTGATGTGGAGTAGTCTAGTCTGAAAAGTAACTAACCGTTATAACGGCTGACGAGCAAAAAAAAAGGTCGTCAACTTTTTCGCAAACTTGTAACTTGTCAGGTCAAAAGTGTTTTGCCCCCCCCCCCCCCCTGAAAAACAGTGAAATGACGTCTCTGTCCAGAAACTCATCGTTGTCTTTGAAAATAATTTCGCGAAGACCACTAAGATGGCGTCTCACCGGAAGTAGATTCTGTCGAACGTCTGTTCTGACCAAAGGTCATGACCTTGTCGATGGTCGGTCGCTGAAGCAGCACGCTCGATTTCTGTGCGGGTAAGGAATGACCGGTCTGAGGTTGATCTGCCTGCACAGAGACAGAACCATGCGAACAGTGGCTGTTCAAAGAATTCTTGATGGGATGATGCAATGAATTTTCGGAAGTTGGTGGGGGAGATTAAATCAAATCCTGAATAAAGTTGACAAGCAAAAAAGGTCACTAAACAGTGTTTTGCCCAGAAAATGTGAATAAAACTTCCCGACAAAGGCTGGCAAGCAAAAAAGGCCGTCAGCTATGTTTTGCATTGTAGCTGCATGGAAACTCGGACCAGTAGACCCGGGAAACGCAGACAAGCAAAAAAACCTCGGTGGGGGAATGCATCTCCAGTCATCCCCCAACGTGGAACCGTCCCTGCATGCAAACATATCGGTGAAGACCTAAATTCTAACTGAGTCGATGATATAATCTAATCATAAACTTCCATAACGCCACCGTATAATGCACAGAAGCATCAGCCGATGACACACCAAATCAAGCTAATTCAAGATCCAATTCAAATCCAGGATATCCGGCCGGACAACCAGTTGACGGTCTATGGTGGAGCTGTAAAACAAAGGCTGATTGAATTGCAGATATCAATTTATTAAACGTCTCTCTTCCTCGCACAGTTTGCGTCCTCGAATCCTTTATTTCTATGATTAAGTATTTAACCCCTTAACCGTGTATTTAACTGTAACTCAATGTAAAATGGACGGATATATCCGGAGTCCCCAGTTAAGGGGTTAAATAAAATTATCAGTATAATTATTTTACAATATGACTTTTATGCTTATTCGCTGAGTATTTGAGTTGGCAATAAACTTCTGCCCTATTCTGTTTATCAAATAAATACAATGTAGAAGCGCTATAAGAATTGTTGAACAATAGTACTCCTAATTAAGTATGCTTAAGTGAATGAGTGAGTGAGTGTCTAAAATATCCAACAGACCAGTCTCAGATTGAAAGTCACTCGAAATTCCTGTAGAAACTGCAACGAGAATTCCTGATACACTTTTAGAATGTCACAGAGGTCGTCGACCTTGATCTTGTGAAGGTCACAGTAGGTCATCGCCCTTACGGAGAACGTAGATTTTCCCACAGTCGTCGTCGTCCGTTTCGTTGGACCATAGAGTTCTGATATATCGTCGCCGATAATGTCGTCTTTGCCTGGTCAAAATTTAACCAGCCATTCATTTTGAAACAGCGTTAGGTTTTTCAAGAACAGTGAGGTCAGAACACCTAAAAAATTTGCATGCATACGATTGATGCAACAGTGAGATGCTGCAAGATTCGTTCGTAGGTTACGTGTTTTATTTCCGATGACAAAATACGTATAATGCGCTTATTGTAAAATTTCGCATTGGAATAGGCTACGTCACCTCACAGTATTTCCATGATCGATGTCACCATAGAGGTTTATGGACTATAGAGAACCATAGAAGTTTGTTCGAGCTTTACACAATCGCCAACGTATTTTACGTACAATATGCGTACTATTCTCTTGGGCATAAATACGTATAATACGCGTATTATATTATAGTTATATATATATAAGATTGAAAGTCACTCGAAATTCCTGTAGAAACTGCAACGAGAATGTCACCACGGACAATGATTCACGACTACGATTATTCACTGAAGCGACCATCGACTGGTGCAGATGTACTACTACAATGGCGCTAAAGAAGTCTACTACTACTACTACTACTACTACTACTACTACTACTACTACTACTACTACTGCTACTGCTACTGCTGCTGCTGCTACTGCTGCTACTACTGCTACTGCTGCTACTACTACTGCTGCTACTGCTGCTGCTGCTGCTGCACCACTGCTGCTGCTGCTGCTGCTGCTGCTGCTGCCACTGCTGCTGCTGCTGCTGCTGCTGCTGCTGCTGCTGCTGCTGCTGCTGCTGCTGCTGCTGCTGCTGCTGCTGCTGCTGCTGCTGCTGCACCACTGCTGCTGCTCCACCACCACTGCTGCTGCTGCTGCTGCTGCTGCTGCTGCTGCTGCTGCTGCTGCTGCTGCTGCTGCCACCACCTGCTGCTGCACCTGCTGCTGCTGCTGCTGCACCACCACCACCTGCTGCTGCTGCTGCTGCCACTGCTGCTGCTGCTGCTGCTGCTGCTGCCACCACCACCACCACCTGCTGCACCACCACCACCACCACAACTGCACCACCACTGCACCTGCTGCCACCACTGCTGCTGCCACTGCTGCTGCTGCTGCTGCTGCTGCTGCTGCAGCTGCTGCCGCTGCTGCTGCTGCTGCTGCTGCCACTGCTGCCACCACCACCACCTGCTGCCACCACCACCACCACCACCACCACTGCTGCCACCACCACCACCACCACCACCTGCACCACCACCACTGCTGCACCACCACCACTGCACCACTGCCACCACCACCACCACCACTACCACAACAACTACTACTACTACTACTACTACTACTACTACTACTACTACTACTAGTTGGACCCAAGGTACCGTCGTATCTTGGCTATGTATTTTCCTTTTGAAAAGAAGTATCCATTTAATAATTACTTATTTTCAGATCATTAAATTGAATTGATTGTTTTAAGTAATGTCATTGAATACTAAGTGGCTGCAGAAATGTAGTGTTGTTGACTCGTTACCGAGGATTGCCATGACAACGTCGTCCTTGGCGACTTCGATCGAACCCCTAGCAACGAAGTAAATTGCGTCGAGGATGTCCCCGGGATGGATCAGCTTGTCACCAGGTGGCGCATGGGTGGACTTGAACTTCATCGAAAGTGCTCGAAGACAACCTGAATCAAATCCGAAGTCTCCTTCTACTCAAGATTTGACATTGACTGCTACTGTTTAAACACAACACTAGCGCAGAACGCATCGAAATACGCCGCACGTTTCGCGTATACTTGTATCGCGTATACTTATTGTTTAATAATGTGCCACTAATTAGTATTATAGGCCTGGGCTACTCAGATGGCGGATCGCGGGCGCAGTCCGGACCGCAGATGCTTCCTGAACGAACCGCGACTAGATCACGTTTATCGAATTACTATTAACGAATTTTATACATCGCACTAAGACAATTTTTATTGCTGCAACCGCTATAAAAATGTTCACTTTGCTTATAACTGCAGAGTCGAAACGGTAAAAATAATTAATTATTCTTTTATTGCGGTGTTTTATTTTAAAGTTAAAAGCGCGGAAGATATGAAACGATATTTTCTTTATCTTTTGGTCGTCAAGAAAAAATTACTTGGACCTTTCTATCGGACCGGACCCTAGTAGTGTCTCGGAACAAATATTCCGGGCAGGCTTTAATCTGGGCCGTTTCCGGAGGGGAACATTGCCCTCTTCCCCCAGACATTTCAAATTCCTCCCGGAAATTTTGGCATTCTACATCAATTAACAGTAGCCCCTAGCAGAATTCCCCCGGCTTTGTCAGTTCCTCCCGGCTTATTCAGTTTCCCCCGGAGTCCGGGAGTCTAGATTAAAAACACTGATTCCGGACCGCAACGCGGACCATTCGAGTGACTCTGATAATAGAAACGGTCCGTCTCGGTGGCTAGGCTCTATTGGCAGAACGTCAGCTCTGAAACCGGGAGATGTTCTATCAGCCTGTAGGTTCAAAACCAGGGCGGTCAGAGATTTCATTTATCAGGCAATCGCATGTCCGCTGGCACGGAGTGGAAGTTAAAATGGCCTGTGTAATGTATCAAGGTTCGCTGTGCTCTGATGTGCTAACGGCGATAGCCTGTGAAGCTGTAGTAGCCATCTACCACGAAGGGTGCTATAATAAATACACGAAAAAGCGCCGCACACAATTATCAAAACACGTAAAACAACCAGTTGTTCACAGGAACGCCGGATAGACAGGGATTGAGGGTGAGAAAAAGTGCTGGAGAAACAGCTAATTCGTATCAGCGCCATAGTAATTAGGTTGATTACATTATATTACCCGGTGTTTTATCCAGGCCCGTTAGGGAGGAGATTTGCCTCAAAACCTCAAAATCCCCCACCCCAAAATTTCGGCACTGATACAAATGTTTGCATTGAACTATGTCTCTTCCCCTCTGGCCAAGTCAATCCCCCTAAGGCCTGGAGTCTGGATAAAACACTTGTATTAAAGCGATCACGATTTTCACACATAGAGGTGTGTGGGTGAGCTCATTCGGTGGTTTTATCCGATAAGAGACGTTCAGTCTGACCTGGACTTGCGCCTTCGAATGCCACACAACTGCTGAGAAGGTTTCGATTCAGGTGTAGACAGATGTCGGCCTGAAGACATTCGGGAAAACTTTTCAACACCTGAGAAACAGTTCAACCACTCTGGTCAAGCACAAAGGTCATCGACCGATGAACCCGTAAACGCTTGCCTTGGCTTTGTATATACCAAAACGTTTCATTTTAATTAAACAATGGCTTATTGTCTGATAGTCCTACATGGGTGCACAGATGGATGAAAATACGGAGGGTTCAATCACTCTACCTATCTAATCTAATCTTTTCTTAAAATTGAATGGCTGGGTGAAATAAGGAGGTACAGTAACTGTATCCGACTCCCAATGGTTTGAGTATCAATAACAATAAGAGGGGTATGTAACTGCATTTACTTCCTTATTTCACCGGACCCTTCAACTGATATTTTCACCACTAAGGGGGCAACTGCATTTACTTCCTTATTCCTCTGGGCCCTTCAATTGACAACCTTACCATTAAGGTAGTAACTGCATTTAACTCCTTATTTCACCCAACCATTCAATTCTGTAGCGCCACTTCATTATGCATATACGCATCAGCCGATGACACACCAAATCAAAATCATTCAAGACCCAGGTCAAATCTTGCCGGACAAACAAGTGACAGTCTATGGTGTATAAGCCAGGTCAAATAGATACTGTATAGGTTTATAATATAGTTCTACAAATACTGTAATTACAATGAATTAGCAGTGCACATACCCTTCCCTATAGCCTAACCACTCACAAAGTGGGACGAGACTCGAGCCTAGCAGCCTAATAGAAGTTAACGTCTATGGTTAGATGTGATACCGGAGGATTAGACGCTGGGAAGTTACAACTGACGTATTTGGTGCGCGATCGGCTGATGCACTGGGCATTATGATAGCGGCGCTATAGAAGTTGAATGATTGATTGAACTGACGCTGTTCATGTCGATCCCGTGAGTGTAGGAGCGACAGTGTTGGAATGACTCAATCAGTCGGTTGGCAAGAGGCTTCGGAATGAAGTGGAATCTGATGAACTCCTTGATGCTCGTCTGCATTTCATGAAACTCCTCGCTTCCCTGATACACCCGCAGCATTATAGACGACACATTCCCAAATATAGTGGCACTCATCAACGCTGTAACACCAACCGATCAATTCAATCGAACTGTCAAACATTTGATTAATTGGCAATATTTTACAGTAGTATTTCGCTATAGCATACTTAGCGCAGAGATGGCCATGGGTCCATTTGTTAGAACCCAATCAAACCCAACCCATTAAATCTCCTACCCAACCCAACCCATGCCGGTAATAAGGTTACTTGACCCAACATAACCCAACTCCCCGTGATACATTACAAACTTTTAAACCATGACTTCTTTTCTGACCCGACCCGACCCAACCCAACCCACCATTAATTGGTAAAAGTCTGACCCGACCCAACCCACGGGTTAATCTATGGACATCTCTGACTTAGCGTGCCTGTAACATTTAGTAAGTTATATCCGAAGTACATTATACAGTATATCCAATACCACTCACAACGGTAGCGCATCACGCGGGACCGTACATTGCGGTACGTTATAACCGAGTATACGTACGATAAGTATATCCGACTTGGAACCGGGTCACATTTTGAGACCCGGTGACCCGAAATAAAAGTGACCCAGTGACCCGGTGACCCAGTGACCCGGTTCCATTATAACTGTAGGCCTAGCTGTAATATATTCTTAACTTTAGTACACGACCAAAACTTGAAATATATTGTTTTTAAACCAAGAAATATTTGAATATTTATCAATGACGTCAAGCAAACGTTGTCATCACACCATAGCATTTTTCATTGCATTTTATAACATTCCATAGAGTAATACTACCAATATCCCTCAGTGATAAAATAAATTACTTGTATCTGTGGATCTAACTAATATCAAGCGGACAGTCTCTTCAGCCTTTTCAGGATTGATGAACCTGAATGCTTAGCATCTGAAGAAGTTTTTAATTAATACCGGGTCTATAACCGGGTCATAAAGATGACCCGGAGACCCGGTGACCCGGTGGACTAAGGTGACCCCATTCAAAGTCTGACGTATTTGTCGGGTAGCGAAAATCTGTAAATATTTATTCAGTTGCCAAATTGCAACACTCTTAGAAAATCCGTCCATTATAGTGGGCATGCAAAATAAATGTATTGCTTTCTACGGAGCTTTCTAAAGTTTCTTTATTTTTTCAGTCCCTCCCAGTGGCGGCTCTAGGATTTGGCAAGTGGGGGGCGTTGGGGTGGCAACTTATAATCATGGGGGCAACCATTTGTTTGTTTAATGTATGTAGCATTAAGTATAGAGTCCCAACAGAGGGGGCCACTGGGGGGCCAGGCACTCAATAGGGGGCACGGGCCCCCTGGCTCCCCCGGTGGAGCCGCCACTGGTCCCTCTTCCAGTCAACGATTTAGCTTGAACGCTTGACCATTGTCAGTCAATCTATCAGCGGTCGGGCGCCTGTGCATTGCGTGACGGTTGAAGTGTCGGGATGTCCGAAGGCAATTGAAACATGTCAGCACCTGTACGCAGCATCAATTCGAAAATTGGCAATTGCCGCTCTAGGACCAAGCAAATAGATTGCTAACCGTTACTTGAACTTACTTCTAAACCAAACTGAAAATTATGGCGCCAGAACCGACAATGCCAGTCGCTATCATAATTAAGCAGTGGTATATATATATATATATATATATATATATATATATATATATATTAATTACTTAAATTATTATTAATTAAATTTAATTTAATTTAATAATTTAATTTTAATTATTACCCTATAATTTAATTTTTAATTACTCTATAATTTATATATTTTTAGAAATTATAGAATAAATATAATTTATTACTCTATAATGTGTGTAGATGTTCAACTTGATAGAGCACTTTAATGCCAACCAGTAGCGTTCAGAGGAGGGGCTGGGCGGTGAACCCGGGCAGTGGCGGATTTACTATGGTACAAATACATTACAATATACCAGTACAAATGCATGGTTCTCAGGTCAAATACATGGTACAAGTACATTTGTACCGGGCCCACCAGCAAAAATAAAAAATTAGGGGCACGTCATTTCTATGTAACCATATTTTATAATGACAATTTATGATTTTGTTAAACTACTTTAGGGCCTATTTTCCGAAATGCAATCATTTGTCACGCAACGTGTCCTGAAAAGAGAATAAAAAGGTTATCGTCATTATTACTCTCGTACACTTGATCTGCAAATCTTCGGCTCTTCCGAAAGTTTCCCGAGAAAAGCCTAAACTTGACAAGCAAAAAAGGCCATCTAGCCACTTTTCACACTTGATGTGTAACTTTTTAGGAGAACGTGTACCGGGGCCTAAAATCTAAATCCGCCACTGGCGCCGGGCATCCGCCAGATGGGGTCACCCAAATTCACGTGACAATCTTTTTTCGCTCGTCAACACCAGGCATGCGCCAGATGATGGAGCATCCAAATTGACCTGGATCCGGGAATCCAGTTGTCCCTGCACGCCACTGATAACAATAATTACTGTATAACGATGCGAACAGCGCTTTAAAGCACTCAGCAGGCCATCATTTTGATCTCCGCACAAACAGCTAGACCTTCGTGCACGCCAACCGCTAGATGACACGAACCAGTTAAACCACCAAACAATGTCAGCACCGTAGCGAGGTGGGTCAATATTACAGGGCATGTCAATAAAACCAATCAAATTTTTTCGATATGTTTTAACCCCTTAACTGGGTATTTAACTGTAACTCAATGTAAAATGAACGGATATATCCGGGGTCCCCAGTTAAGGGGTTAATGAATGCGTTCTACCCAAGTCCCTTGGTCTGGGTTTCGCTAGATGGCCCCGCCGCACGTTGGAATTTGAAAGAATAGCGTATGGCTGCCTTCAGAATATAATGCAGCATACGTGCACCACATTTCATGCGCCTTGACCCGGGGATTGTGGAAACATTTGTTTTATTGGCAACCCTGTAAATATCCCCCGTCTAGCAGGTTCCAATACTCGGTGCATATAGACATTGTCCGATATATATATATATATATATATATATATATATATATATATATATATATATATATATATATATATATATATATATATATTGTCATTTATAAGCGTTGGTTGCCAAATTACAATTCAACGCTTCAACGCAATCGCCTTCCGAGGTTCTTTTCCACACCTCGAACCGGACGAGAGTTAGCAGCACACTATTTTTATATGTCTCCGAACAATTTTTTCATAAGTCCTCGGGAATGAAGTACTGAGGGCATATATATATATATATATATATATATATATATATATATATATATATATATATATATATACAGTGTTGCGCGGTAACGAAGTAAAAGTAACGCGTTACAATACTTAAGTACAATTCTGAGTACTTCGTACTGTAACGAAGTACACAACTTACCCAGTACTTTTTACTTGTAACGAAGTAAGTTTTTATTCAAATATTAGTACTTTTACTTCGTTACATTATGTCTTTCACGTTTCGTTACAAGTAAAATTTTTCATCGCCAAATTTCGATACATTTACTGGAGTATCTGTGTTTAATTCTTCACAACTTCCCGTGTTTAGTCGTACAGGGTTGACAAAGACCAACAAACGTACACGCATGACTGACAGATTGTTTGAAAACTTGATCTTTCTTAGACATACATGCAATCACAGAGCCGCAGTTAGAGCAGTCGGCGTCCGGGGCAAGGTATAAGTATTCTGCGCCCCTAAATTCCGGTGATGGTCTTTTTTTGCTTACCCGAGTTTTCACGGCAACGTACAACATACAAATTTTTAACCTGTGACAGTCTGAAAACCGGTGATGACCTTTTTTTACTTATCAACATTATTTTCACGCCGGAGGAAAGTGGTATGAAAAATTAAGGACTTAGTGTGCAAATTGCGCCTTCGAGGACGGCGCCCGGGACAGCTTGCCCCTGCCCCCTAGCTACGGCTTTGTGAAACCAGCACTTATACTAATGCAGTTAATGGTGTAAATGTGTACGTGTTGACTGCTGAGGCTTCTGCGTGTTGCTTAAAAGTAGTAATAAAAATGTGATTTAGCATGATAATGTGGAGTTGTTGATGATTCCGTCTGTCACGGTACTTTTTACTTTTTACTTAAAAAGTAACTTTTTGAGGAGTACTTTTTTACTTTTACTTGAGTAACTATTTCTATAGGTACTTTTTACTTTTACTTAAGTAAGAAAATGACATAATACTTGTACTTTTACTTGAGTACTCAAACTCAGTACTTCATACAACACTGTATATATATATATATATATATATATATATATATAGAGAGAGAGAGAGAGAGAGAGAGAGAGAGAGAGAGAGAGAGAGCCTTTGTATACTGCTCATCTCAGCGCGGAGCAGTCGCTCTTACAAGTGAGACAAGGAGTTTTTGCCTAGTTTCTAGTTTCCAAACGATGCGCTTTGCGATTTCTTTACTCCGTGCCCAGTGCAAACATTTAGGCAAACAGCCCAGTTAAGTTCAGCTATCACTTTCCTTGTAACTTACATCCGAGCAGCATCGCAAATATCGTGAAGATCTTTTCGATGTCGGTGGACGGAGCCACGTTTCCGAACCCGACGCTGGTAAGTATGGTGAATGCAAAGTAGAGCGAAGTTATATAGCTCGTGAACTGGTCTGGACAGCCGGGCATCGATTCGTTTAGGACGTACGGCGTTGCGGTCTTGTTAGCCAGCGAATGGAGCCAACTGATGCGCGGCTCGTCCTTCCTTTCTAGCCATCCGATGGCGTAGAAAATACAGGCCAGCCAGTGAGAGATCAGCACGAATGTAGCCATGAGGAGCAGAAGTACGGCAGCACCGTACTCTGAGTACCGGTCGAGGCGTCTCGCTATCCTCAGCAGCCGAAGCAGACGAGCGGTTTTCAGAATACCTGTCGTAATCATCTTCTGCGATCAGAAATCAACAAAAGACGTCCTCCGTTACCTCATCCGTACTGACGATGAAAATTTTGGGGGTCAACCCCAACACCGTCCTTTTCCCTAAGACAACCTCTCAAGAAGTGTGGATTTGGCTAATGGCTCGAGCTTAGAGGCCTGCTAGAAGTTTACGCCAAAGGCATTTTTATACTGAAAAAGGAAATGTATAGGTTACTTAAAATGTTTAGAACAAGATTAAAAGTCCATCGTTTTTGACATGGCTTATCCGCCATAGACTGTCACTCGTTGTCCAGCCGGATACCTCGGGTTTGACCTGGATCTTAAATGATTTTGATTTGGAGTGCCATCGGCTAATGCTCTGTGCATTATGAAGTGGCGCTATAGAAGTTTAGTGTTAGATTAGATATCTGCTTTCATTGCAATGCGGTAATGTTTCTTCTTCTAGTCCTCCTCCTCCTCCTCTTCCTTCTTCTTCTTCTTCTTCATCTCCTTCTTCTTCTTCTTCTTCTTCTTCTTCTTCTTCTTCTCCTTCTTCTTCTTTTTCTTCTTCTTCTTCTTCTTCTTCTTCTTCTTCTTCTTCTTCTTCTTCTTCTTCTTCTTCTTCTTCTTCTTCTTCTTCTTCTTCTTCTTCTTCTTCTTCTTCTTCTTCTTCTTCTCCTCCTTCTTCTTCTTTCTTCTTCTTCTTTTTTTTCTTTTTTCTTCTTCTTCTTCTTCTTCTTCTTCTTCTTCTTCTTCTTCTTCTTCTTCTTCTTCTACTTCTTTCCTTCCGTCGTTCCCTATTGGGTTGAGTTCCTTCCACTTTTGTATGTCTCTTGCTTCCCTAATCCCTGGTCATTTGGATGAAGTTCATTTGCAATGCTACAATGTCTTTATTAGATCCGGCTTTCGGATGGCGAGAACAGAGACTCATTAAAATATTGTAATGGATTTCTACTGCACTCATTTTAACTCGGTTGAAAGTAAACAATAGCGGAAGCGTCTAAAACATAAAGTCGTAGACGTAAACTTCTATTAGTCCTCGAGACTCGAGATCTTTCCACTTTTTGAGAGGCCACCGTAGGAGAATAGAATATAAAGGGGTTGCCCTCCAATTTTTCACCCAAGTTTACACCAAACCTGGTGACGTCATTGACCCGCAATGCCGTTCATGTGATGGTCGAATTTTCATTAAATCATTTGAGGATCGGGTTACTTTTACCCAAAAGTTCTCAAACTTCAGCGGGGTGAGGTTAATTTCGACCAGTGGAGAGTTTAACGCCCTCTCTATATGCACTGAAACGTCTACTGTATAATTACCACGTATTTGACTATGAAGACAGATGTCCAGTGGCGGTTACACCATGTTGATGACTGGGGATGCATCCCCCACCGGGGTTCCGGATGACCTTTTTTGCCTGTCAACCTATTTTTCGGTGAGTTTAAAAAAATAGTGAAAAATACTGCGAACTACCTTCTTTTTTAAGCTTGTCGACCTTTTTTGCAAGGTTTATTAACATTTAGTGGGCAAACAATGACCTTTTTCTCTCTTTTCTTTTGTTTTTTCTTCTTCACTTTGCATCCCCAACAACAACTTCCTATAATATTTTTTCATCCCCCCACCAAAAATTCTTGGAACCGCCACTGCAGATGTCACTTGTTTCTGAAATCTTCTTTACATTATAATGCAGCAAATCAATGCCACTTGGCCATGTTTTTACAGCCCTTAGTCACTCACCGACAGGACCGTACTAACCATGTTGCATATGTTTCATTTGAAATGGATCAATTCATAAATCGCCGACAAGTGTATCAAACTATGAGTCTACTAGATTTATAGCATCTCAAATACTCGCTGGCAGAATTCAATACCACTAACGCATGAATCTTCACGACACTTATATTATATTAACAATTTTATTCGAACATGTGTGGTTTTCCTAAAAGCGCTCTAGCAAAAATTAATTAATTAATTAATTTATTTATTTATTTATTATTTCATATTTTCTGACATTTTTGTGTAAGGCATAGCCATAGAAAGGGGGATTAATGTATTTGTGAAACGGGCCATATGTAAGCTTAATTTAACCCTGATAATCAAAAGTAACCTTTAACCGTTTATCATACATTCGAGTATTTTAAACATTAGGGAGAAGCGATTGTCGAATTAAACATTGGCTGATAATAAATAACATTGTCCGCAGCCCAGGATGTGTGATCAACTGATCATGATCATTGCTATAACCGTGACGTCTATTAAATTTTTTAGCCCAACGTTGAATCTGAATTTGGACCAAAGAACGGTTCTAAATGACTACACCAAAGCTTCGTTATAGCGTACTTAGAGGGTCTGGAATTTTTAGTAGCCTACGTTGTATCCTGGGTACATAATATCTAATGCCGTCCAATACGGCAGCTCATCACACGAGACCGTACATCATACATGGACATGGGTCCATTTTTTTAAAACCCAACCATAGCCATTCATGTTCAGACCCAACCCACGAAGGCAATAGCGTTACTTGACCCAACCCAACCCACCATGATACATTACACTTTCTTATACCTTGACTTATTTTCTTATCCAACCCACCATAAACATGAACATTTCTGACCCAATCCAGACCAACCCATTTCATGGGTGAACCCAACCCCTGTCCATGTCTGCCGTACATAGGGGTACTTTGCAACCGTGTATACGTTATGAACGGGTCCGCTGTAACGAAGCTATACTTTATATAAAGGTAAAGGTAGTCACGTACTCGAAATAGCGTAGGTTTTCCTGCGCTGATCTCAAGTATTAGGCAAGCAGCGAAGCAGGTGGCTTACGCCATTTATCTCAAGTAGGTTGACATTACCTTCTCTAGACCAGCGTCTTACCTTGGCAGCTTAGCGCTGCTACCACAATCTATCGACGCCTAAGCGATGAACGGCTTGGTTGGCCGCCGGCTCCACGGCTAGACCCCAGGATGGTCACCCATCCGAGTACTAACCGCGCTCGTCGTTGCTTAACTTCGGTGTTCTGACGAGAACCGGTCGCACAACGCCAAATAGGCCGTGCCATACTTTATATAGATAATGCCGTGATAAGTATATTGGCGCCGTGTCGTACAGCTGCATCTGCTTACGTCACTTCCGATTCCGAAGAAGAGCAGATCGAACGGAATGGCGGCTGCGACGTCGATGAAGAACCATCCGCGGACGTAGTTGAAGGCGATCTTCTTCGGCTGCGTCACCACTTCGCCGTTGTGCAAATAGGACGTCCGAAAGTTGATCAATATGTCCGTTATGAACATCATGTCGACGACCAAATCGACCATTCCCAGAGGGTCGACGTCACCCGTCGACGCGTGCAGGAGACGCTTCGAAAATGACGACGACGACGACGATGATGATGATGATAACGATGATGATGATGATGAGTTGGTGGGTCGGGGTTTCGTCGACGCCGCTTCGTCGAACAGGAACGCGGCGACGTACGGCGTGACGACGGCCGTGTAGAGGACGAGCAGGAAGGTCAACCAGTCCCAGATGACCTTGAAGGGCGAATAGTGAAGGACGATGCAGAAGGGGACCTTGCGTCTCGACGACTCGATCACTTCCGTCAAGGACACCGCACGATGAGGCGGAGCCTCGTTCCGACCAACCTCACGCTTTGTCAAAGCGAGGCCCTTCTGTCCGAAGACAGAAAAATCACAGCAAAGCGTTAAGTCAATGTAACGACAGAATACATCCAGTCACCTAACGGAAATGGAAATGTTACTTGTTAAAGTGAAGAACATTAGATAATGCAAGAGGTACACACTGTGTGTGTGTATAGTTTATCATAGGGTAGCCACTGTGGTTTAATTTATAGTAACTTTAACTGAAATGGTCTAATGGAAATAGTAGAAAATCACAGAAAAATAACGAATCAATTAGCTGTAACAGTAAATTAACAATAACTTTAACTGCAACTGTAAATTAGCAATAATTTTGACTTTAACTGTAACAAAAGAATAATAATATAATAATAATTATGCACTTCTATAGCACCATTTCTAATACTCAAGGGTATCAATCGATGGTACTTCAAATCCATCCGCAAAAGACCAGGTCATTCCAGAGATCAGTCAGAGGGAAACAGCAAGACAGACTATGGAGGAAATGCTAGTTGGAAGAGATGTGCTTTAACCTCCTTGAGGTTACATTCTCTGGCACTTTTCCATGCAGAAAGCGCTCCGTGCATTCTTACAATGCTTCCGAAGGACCGTCCCATATGTCACACTAATCAGCGGCCAACAATGGTTCGCTCCTTTGGCCGAGGGGCATTGGATATTGGAATGCCAATAATTGGCTCAGAGTGTCCACTAAGAATACCTCGAGTGCCACAGACCGCGGCTCCATTTGGTTGGGCGTGTCACCAAAACAATTAGGTGGGTGGTCACCTCCTGCTCCTGCAGCTGCACCTGCTCCACTGGAGACGCAGACAATAGACGACCGCAACTCGTCGTTAACCCTTTTTACATCAAAATGGTTGTACGGCTAAGAGCCGTCGTTAACGCTAAGAAGGTTAAGCCTAGATCTGAAAATGCTCAGTTTATTGGAAGATCTGACAACCAGAGGGAGAGAGTTCCAGATTTTTGGCCCAGAAATAGAAAAAGCTCTCTTACCAATTTCAGTGTTTGTTCTAGGTACATTTAACAATGAATCAGCAAATCTTGTTGAATGATAATGTTTTGGATGGTTTATCATAGATTTTAAATATTGAGGTTGGCCAGACTGCAGAATTTTAAAAAAAGGACACCAGTCTTAAAAACAATTCTTTGTTCTACTGGCAGCCAGTGTAACTTTTGAAGGACAGGTCTAATGTGATCATGTTTGCGAGTTTTTGTAATGGCCCGAGCAACAGAATTCTGAATCCTTTGAAGTTTTTGTATATTAGATTTGGCCATACCATTGTAAAGAGAATTGCAATAATCATGCCTACTGCTGACAAGGGCATTGGCAAGAGGAATCAGAGCAGGTTTCGGCACAAGATCACGAATTCGTCGAATGTCTCTGATTTGAAAATGAGCAGCTCTGCTAACCTTATTTATGTGTTCATTAAAAGACAGATTTTTGTCAAATATTACACCTAGGTTGCGGACAGACTGACTTTGATTAACTGAAATGTTGTCAAATTTAAATGAATGCATGTCCTCAAATTTACTTAAATTAAAAGATGTACCAAGAAGTAAAAACTCGGTTTTTGACGGGTTTAATGCAAGCTTATTACTAAACATCCAAGACTGAACATTTTTCAGACAAATGGATAAATTTCTAACTTAAACCACGCTGTCTTCATCTGTTTTTCCTAACCAGTGGCGTAGCCAGGTTTCCGGAATTGGGGAGGCACATCGACATTTTGGACGAGTAAAATTGGAAAATTCTAGAAGGAATAAAGGTCGTCAAGAAACTTCACGTATGCCTTACCTACTCACCTACCCGCAATTAATTTCTCTAAGGTTTCGCGCAAATCTCACGACTGGTCTCAGTCAGAATCGGAGCCCCCAACTGGCCCCGTGGGTACTACAACAATGTTCCTATAACAAACCTGATCTTCTTCGGTTGTCGCTGATCCAGCAGCAGCAGTAGCGCGGGTGAGTGCGTCCAGTGGAGGAACAGACGTCACCTCAGACAGGTCGTCTATCCGTCTTTTCCTGACGATGTCCCTGAGAACTTTCAGCATTGTCACTCGATTATAATTCTTCGCCTGCAAAGACGACGAAATACCCGACTGTATACTGACTGAATTGGCGGTCTGTGTGTGTGTGTGTGTGTGTACTTGTAAGACCGGTCAAGTGGGGACAATCGTCGGAAAAAATCCCCACAAACAGGGGACCTTTGGAAAAGTGTGTGTGCGTGTGGGTGGGTGTGTGTGATAATCAAATCAAATCGAACGTCGAAACGAGTTCCGATCACCAGCAGTGACGTCAGCTGTCGTGATGTGATGAGACAGCAAATGGATTTCCGGTTTTATCGACCGCTTCAGCGTCATCATGACGCACGTCAACAACGGACGCTCCGACGTCAAATACTGAGTCATTTGGAGTCATCCGCTTTGACGCAGACACGCAGCAGCAGAACCAGGCCATTGTTCACAAGGTCTACTTCACGGACCAATGTCTAGTCTCTTCGCTTTCAGTAATTGGATGAATATATCGGTATACGATGATGAAATCATATACAGAAGAGGATGATAATGATGATGATGTTGACGACGATGACGACGACTATGATGATGATGATGATGATGATGATGACGCCGACGACGACGATGATGATGATGATGACGACGACGATGATGATGATAGCGATGATGTTGAAGATGATAATGATGATGACGATGACGATGATGAAGACGATGACGATGATGATGGTGATGATGATGATGATGATGATGACACAGGACAGTACAGCACTGGTTCGATTATGCCGGAGAAAAATTATGAGTCGCCGCATTCTGAACGAACGAGCGCCAAAGATATTCCTTCTAAGAAATCAAATTACACCAAATTGCAAGAATGCGTAAGTCACCTCTCGATGATTCAAACTCATCCGGAGAAACGCTACATAAGCTACAGTAGTTGCTTCTCTGACATTTTATAAAGTACTCTTTGAGTCTTTCATTTTATTGTATGAAATAAAAAGTCGCATGGTAGCTGATATCTGGTAGGCCTAAATTATAATATTTGACGATTTCGTCTCTCATAGGAAAACTAGACAAAAGACGCAAAGAGAAGAAGAAAAAACCCTAAAAGGATGTTCAATTACGCTATACATTTTCGTCTTCCGTCCTCGCTCAAACCAACGCAGATGGTCCACATAACATGATTAAAGAGACCCACGGCTGGTAATCGACTGAATCAATGTCCGTCTCAAAAGAGCATCGAGAACTGGCCAATGTCTCTCACTCTCTTTCTCTCACTCTCTCGCACTCTTACTCTCTCACTTGCTCTATCTATCTATCTATCTATCTATCTATCTATCTATCTATCTATCTATCTATCTATCTATCTATCTATCTATCTATCTCTTCAATCGCCTGTGCTACTAGCGAAGCGAGACATGCACAAAACCTTACTCTCTCGCTCGCTCGCTCACTTACTCACTCTATCACTCATTCACCCAGTCATTCACTCATTCAATCACTCAAATCACTCATTCAATCAATCGCTCATTTATTCACTCAGTCATTCGCTCAAATCACACATTTATTCTCCAGCTCACTCGCTCATTGGCTGACAGAGACCATAAAAATCTGTCTCCTGTCCCCTACATTTTACGGTTTCATCTCTTTCAGAATAAACCTAATTATTCCACGTTGCAGTCTCAGTGTTCTATCTGCCTTCTATCTGCCTTTATCGTTCGTGCTCGCTCTCTCTTTCTCGCTCTCGCTCCCTCTCTCCATCTTTCTCTGTCACGCTCTTTGTCTTTGTCTGTCTGTCCTGTCTGTCTGTCTGTCTGTCTCTCTCTCTCTCTCTCTCTTTCTCTGTTGTTCGACAGAGCATCTCTAATTAGAGGTTTAACGAATTGTGTAAACAGCATTCAGGCGCTGTTGACATCGTACTCTTCGCCGTTGCGCACAGAGAGAGAGAGAGAGAGAGAGAGAGAGAGAGAGAGAGAGAGAGAGACAGACAGACAGACAGACAGACAGACAGACAGACAGACAGACAGACAGACACAGAGAGAGAGAGAGAGATAGAGAGAGAGGAGAGAGAGACAGCCAGCCAGAGACAGAGGCAGATATAGAGACAGAGAGAGACAGATAGAGACAGAGAGAGAGACATTGAGACAGACAGAGACAGACAAACATATAGAGACAGACAGAGACAGAGACAGACAGACAGAGACAGAGACAGAAAGATACAGACAGGGATACAGGAGATATGTAGAGAGATGGTTTTTAGCATTCACTATGAGATCGAATCCCTGAAAACAGTCGATCGCAAAACTAATTTCGTTCAATCTAAACAATCGTTAATTCCATAGGAAGTCTATTCCCTCGCCTGAAAAAGGTTTGTCTCTCTCTGCCTGTCTATCACTGTTTCTCTGTTCCTGTGTCTGTCTCACTCCATCTCTCTGTCTGTCTCTGTATTTCTCTTTTTTTACTCTGTCTCTCTCTCTGTCTCTCTCTTTCTCTCTTTTTCTCTGTATCCCTCTCTTTCTCTGTCTGTCTCTCTGTCACTTTCTCTGTGTCTGTCTGTCTCTGTTTCTCTGTCTCTGTTTCTGTCTCTGTGTGTCTGTCGCTCTCTCGCTCTCTCTCTCTCTCTCTCTCTCTCTCTCTCTCTCTCTCTCTCTCTCTCTCTCTCTCTCTCTCTCTCTCTCTCTCTCTCTCTCTCTCTCTGAATGTTGCGGCCTTTCCCTTGCATGCATTACAGTCGTGTTGTCCGTTTCTTTCCGTCTGCGTGTCTGTCTGTTCGTCTGCCTGTGTCTCCTTCCTCCAGCAGAATTTCCGACTAGTTAACCGACCGTGGCAGAAAATCAATTTTCGGTTCCTGAGTGCTGAGTCAATCGGACTCTTAACGGGCGCGTCTTTACGTGAAAGCGCCCTCTTTGGAAACACTTTTCATATCAAGGGAAACCAAAGCACAGCTGCTCTGTGTTCAAAGCTCTCTGACCGACGTCGATGTCGGATCGATTTCCATTTCTGCTATTTTTCGATTCGGCGTCTTATTCTATATATATGCCATATGCCATATGCAGTATCTTAGACTAAGCATGAAAGACAGGAACGCCGTCAGCCAGCAGTGCTGCCGCTGCTGTTAATTAAAGAATTCTCGTCTCTCGTCTTTTCGTTCTCGTCTTACTTACTTAATACTTACGCTGTTCCCACACACAGAAGATTCGCTCGTGCATACTTTAATTGCCTCTCTCTCTCTCTCTCTCTCTCTCTCTCTCTCTCTCTCTCTCTCTCTCTCTCTCTCTCTCTCTATCTATCTATCTATCTATCTATCTATCTATCTATCTATCTATCTATCTATCTATCTATCTATCTATCTATCTATCTATCTATCTATCTATCTATCTATCTATCTATCTATCTATCTATCTATCTATCTATCTATCTATCTATCTATCTATCTATCTATCTATCTATCTATCTATCTATCTATCTATCTATCTATCTATCTATCTATCTATCTATCTATCTATCTGACTCTGTCTGTATGTCTGTAAGCATGTATGTCTGCCTCTCTCTCTCTCCTCTCTCTCCCCCCTCTCTCTCTCTCTCTCTCTCTCTCATAGGCGGCGCACTCCTATCGCCCCGTCGGCCCAGGCCGGGGTACTTTTAAAAGTACCCCGGCCCGGCCTATGGCGGGCCGGGGTACTTTTTAAGAAGTGAGAACTGAAGAATTGTAATTCTTTAAATTGTTTGATTTAATTTTCATTTCCAATTCAGAAGGGAGCTGCTGTCGTGGGAGGGCACATGCGCTGCCGAATAAATAAGGCTTTATAGTAGCAAGATCAGATAAGATCAGATATAGGCATATCATATACTCATTTAACCCGAAGGTGTCAAACACCGTAGTCAGAGACTTATTAGATTAGATGAAAAGACGGAGATTAAATAAGATTAGATTAAAAGACGGAAGAAGGCACTGGGACGAATGAGGGAGCTAGCTGCTGTAGCGGGAGGGCGAATGCACCGCCGAATAAGGCTTTATAGTAGCAAGATCAGATAAGTATGTCATATACACATCTAATCCGAAGGTGTCAAACACCGTAGCAGCGTATGTGTATTAGTTGACATTAGATTAAAAGACGGATGAAGGCACTTAAGTTAGACGAACAAACTGTAAGTACTTCGGATAATACAACGTCTGCGGAAATTATTCCATAGTGATGAGTGCAGGACTAGGACTATATATGCTACGAGAAACTAACCGTCTAAGACTCGACACTTGACATGGACATCCCGGGAATTATGGGACACTCCCAGTTGTTTTTCTCCATAGTTTTTCATCCTTCCCAATCCCATTGTATGGAGACCCTTTGATATTCTTGATTTTATATCTTCTTGCACCTCCAACACTTCTGAATGACCAGACTTTTTCCATTTCTATGTCCATTCACTGTAATATTCACGGGTTTTGTATTCCCTTTAGTTATTTCTTCGTTCTCCCACCATCCAAGACGTACCGTGAAGATGGGAGAACGGTCGTTAGTAAATTCAGTGGCGTAGCCAAGTGGGGTTGGGGGTTAGTCTTCCCTTGGCCGCCGAAACATTTTTTAATGAGTTTCCGTGTATTTTTAATTTTTTGACGCGTCGTTGGGGTCAAAACCCCCTTGGCTATAGATGGTAAAGGTTTAAGAGGCGAGGACCTTTTTTTGCTTGTCAGCTAAAAAAGTAGAGGTGATAACGTTTTTTTGCTGCTCAGGATTTTTCCAAAGTTGGTCACATTCAAAACTAAAAACCAAACCCCCTTCCGAAAATCCTGGCTACGCCACTGAGTAATTTAGTTAGGCACCTCGACCCTCAGCGCCCCGCGGGCCGCTGCCGCTATATAGTAAACGGGCCGGGGTACTTTTTATTGTCTTCCGCCGCCTATCTCTCTCTCTCTCTCTCTCTCTCTCTCTCTCTCTATATATATATATATATATATATATATATATATATATATATATATATATATGTATATATTAATGCCCTCGGTACTTCATTCCCGAAGGTCGTATGAAAAAAGTGTCCGGAGACATTAAGAAATTGTGTGGCTAACTCTCGTCCGGTTCGAGGTCTGGAAAAGTTTCTCGAAAAGCAATGGCGTTGAATCGCTGCAGAATGACAGACGATCGTTGGAAAAGGAAGCTTCCTTCCTCTTGTATCCGGATTGCTGAGAAAGACGACGTCCAAGCTCGTTGATATATATATATATATATATATATATATATATATATATATATATATATATATCTTGGTGATGCGATATTTCTCTTGCATTTTAGATGTGATTTTTTTCTTTCTCTATGTCTGTCTCTAATTGTCGCATGGTTTCCAATAATTCTAAAAAGACATAACGTAGAAGACCAGGAAAGATATCTTAGGCAGACAGTGCTCAAAACAGAGACATATATACAGACAGACAGGCAGACGGACAGACAGACAGACAGATAAGTGGAGGGAGAGACAGACAGACCGACCGACACGAAGTCCTGTGCAAACACCGGACGAATCATGAGTCGGTCTTTGTCGTCGTCGAAGCAGCTGAGAGCGTGAAACTGAGCGTCAACAGGCAACCATTAACCGATGAAGTCAAAACAGCACTTGGGACACAACCCCCCCACCCTTTAGCATCCGCCATCGAACCACCTGCTTCGTTCACGTGACCTCCACTTCCGGTTCAATTGTGCTGTATAGGGGTCCACTCCTTGCTGCATTTTCGATGAGAAGAACACTGCTTAAGAATTCAAGTTCATTCTTCATTTGCATCCTTCAAGACGTCGCCGACAACACACACAGTACGGACATCAAACATGGGCGCCCACATAAATTTGCCCGGCGGGGGCCATAAAACAATGGTCACGGTTAATATTTAAGCACGGCTTTCAAATGCAAAATTTGACAATTTTGAAATAAATAAATAGTTTGCATTGAACGGAGGACGCCATATGACGTCCACAGCGCTCAACGTGTTAAGTACGGCTTTTAAATGTAAAATTTGACAATTTTAAAAGATTTGCAGAATGCCAGGCAAGATTCAAACTAATAATATTCAGGAAGGCCATCATTTCTTATACTTTAACTAAGTAGTGTTTTAGTGCAAAAGTATTGGTTAAAAGCAAAAATACAGTTAGTATCAAAAATTAGTTTGCATTTTCCAGAGGGGATTGGCCAAGTGCCTTTCATGCCAGTGGCTGCCGACAATTTTAAAAAAAATAAGGTCTCTATACATTTCTTATTTTCGGACGCGATTTTGGGGGTCAAACCCCCCTTGTCTGCCGACCCATAATTTCTAGGCCGTATAGAATGAAAGAATGTAAAGGTGTAAGAGGTGAGGACCTTTTTGCTTGTCAAGATATTTTCGAAGCTGGTCACGGTAAAAACCAACCCCCCTTCCGGAAATCCTGGTTACGCCACTGCCTCTTGCCGCAATGCATAGGCGCCCATAGCATACAGTTGTGAAGGAAACAATTTTTCCGAGATCCTCAACGTATCCTGACGATCCGCTAAAGCACAGTCGAAGTCACGCTCCAAGACCAAATTCCAAATCGACCGTCGATTTTTATTTAGACAGAAACGACGAATCGAACCCCGGCCAGCGGCGAGCATTCAGGTCGTCACTCATCAAAGCAAGAAACCCAGTATAAAGACTCAGTTGAGTGCTCGATGTAAGAAAACTTATCTCCTGGATATATTGAACGTCTTCCTGCCAGAAAGATATTTTGTAATCTGAACTAAAACTAAGACTAGCTGCTTTTTCTATCGTCTCTGTCTCTCTGTCTCTCTCTGTCTCTCTCTGTCTCTCTCTCTCTCTCAGTATGTGTCTGTATGTCTGCCTGTCTATCTGTCTGTCTATCTGTCTACCTGTCTGTCTGTCTCTGTCTGCCTGTTTGTGTCTATCTGTCTGTGTCTATCTGTCTGTGTCTGCCTGTCTCTGTCTGTATGTCTGCCTGCCTATCTGTCTGTATGTCTCTGTCTGTCTTTCTGTATCTACCTGTCTGTGTCTATCTGTCTGTGTCTGTCTGTCTCTGACTGTCTGTCTATCTGCCTGGCTGTATGTCTGTCTGTCTGTCTATCTGTCTACCTGTCTGTCTGTCTCTGTCTGCCTGTCTGTGTCTATCTGTCTGTGTCTATCTGTCTATGTCTATCTGTCTGTGTCTGCCTGTCTCTGTCTGTATGTCTGCCTGCCTATCTGTCTGTATGTCTCTGTCTGTCTTTCTGTATCTACCTGTCTGTGTCTATCTGTCTGTGTCTGTCTGTCTCTGACTGTATGTCTATCTGCCTGACTGTATGTCTGTCTATCTGTCTCTCTCTCCCGTCATGTTTTTGTTCGCTATCGGTTGACGCCACCTAGCGGATGAGTGTCGCTTCAAAGCAACGATTACAAAATCCCGGAAATCGTTCAACTGGGATTTATTCTATCAGAAACTGTCTGGATTTTCGGTTAGGTCATTTCACACACACGCACGCACGCACGCACCCGTGCCCAAACACACCCATCGCAAACCCACACCCTCGCAAAAACGATCAATATTATAGGGCAAAAGCGCGCGTTGTTGTTGACAAGGGGCGCATGTAAGAAATTTAGAGTAACCATCAGGGAAAACGGTCCAAGGAGCGCGCATTGTGAAGTCTTCGCACAAATCTAAGAGGATTGATTTATATATATATATATATATATATATATATATATATATATATATATATATATATAAAGAATTTAAGCGCATAGGAATAAGGAGCAAAATTGCAGCTGCTTTAGAATTCGACCTTTTTGACCCGTTTTCTAAAATTCCTTTGTATAGGGATTCCTCTTTTAATTTCTTTGTGCAGGTAAATGCATGGTGCAGGTAAATGCAGGTAAATGTCACTGCGGTAATTGACGCAATTTCATGGCTATGTAGGCCTAAGGTATTTTTGCTCACGTATGATAGCGCGTATGATAAGGAATCATACGTTAAAATACGTGCGTATGATACGTATGATCAGGGCCATCTTTCGGATTTTGGACGCTCTAGGCAGATTTTCATGTTCGCTAATTTTCGCCCATTCACATACGGAAAAAGTCTGACAAGCAAAAAATGTTTTCAGCTCTCCAGGACAGTCTGACAAGCAAAAAAACCATGTCAGCTCTACAAATAATTTCGTTCCCGTTTTATTCGCCCCTAGAAAATTTTTCGCCACAAGGCAGTGCTTAAACTGCCCAACGGTTAAGGCGGCCCTGCGTATGATCGAGCCTTGAAGCAAACTGATCCGAAAGAACCATTATCTACAGTTAAGGGTTGCTTCTTAGAACAATGTAATCCAGTAGAACTTCGTTATAACGGACTCGGTTATAGCGTATACTCGGTTATTAAAGCATGCCATAATATACGGTTCCTTCTGAAACTCCACAGCATTGGCTGGTAATGGATGTAACGTATCTTGCATATAACGAACAAACGTTTACAGACCCGCCCATTTTTTCAAGCTAGGCCGTTTCCGGAGGGAAAATCGCCCTTTTCCCCCGGAAATTTCAAATTCCTCCCGGAAATTTTGGAATACTGCATGGACTAACAGCGGCCCCTAACAGAATCTCTCCCCGGCTTTGTCAGTCCCCCCCCCCCGAGTCCAGGAGTCTAGATTAAACACTGGACCCGCTAAGTACGCTATGAGGCTGTCCATTGATTACGTGAACAAAATAGGAAGGTTTTCAAACAGTTCGACAGTTGTTGACAGGGGAGGGGTCAAGAGAAGTTGACGTCAACAATTTCACTTTTCACAAATAAACAAAACATAGGATATTTCATGGAATACTATTTATTACAACGAGGAAAAGCCTGACAAGCAAAAACGTAATCATTTTGACACTTGATGAGCAAAAGCAAGGGGAAAAATTCACCACCGTCACTAATCTGAGAGGGTTCAAAAGTTGTTGACATAATTATAGGGGGTTCACTGAAAAAAGTTGACAGCTGCTGACAAGGAGGGAGGGGCAAAAATTGCCCAACAATTGTTCAAATAATTAATGGACAGCCCCTATGACGAAGTTATGCTGTGGCATCCAAAGAGCTTTCCCGTTGACACTTTCCATCTTACCTGCTACAATGGCACCACACAAAAACAAAACAATAATAATCTCTCTCGAAGCGCTCTCTTCTGTATTCATCCAATTGTCTCCGACGCTCGGTCAAGAATAACGATCTACGCTCGCTGTCATCACAGACTCCAAATCGAGAGAGAGAGAGAGAGAGAGAGAGAGAGAGAGAGAGAGAGAGAGAGAGGAGAGAGAGACAGAGACAGAGACAGAGACAGAGTCAAAGACAGATAGGCAGAGATAAAAAGACAGACAGACAGACAGAATAAGGGACATACAGAAAAAGATAAAGAAAAAGGAGATAGACAGTCAGAGACACAGACAGAGAGAGACAGAGAGTGTCAGAGAGACAGAGAGGCAGAGATAGAGAGAGGCAGAGAGAGAGAGACCAACAGATTGAAAGACAGACAGACAGACAGAGTGAGAGAGAGAGAGAGAGAGAGAGAGAGAGAGAGAGAGAGATGGGAGGAGAGAGAGACCAATTAGCATCTGGCGCCGAGAATATGTGCCTATGGAACGACGAGACTATGAGAGAGCGAAGGCTCCAGGGCAGCATCAGCATCATCATCAGCAGCAGCAGCATCAGCAGCAGCAGTCGACGACGACGACGACGACGGCCTTCTAAGCGCCAGACGATCGCCGGTTCCTCCAATCTCTTCCTTTGAAGACGTTCGACGCGAAGGCGCCTCGACGCTTGACGTGCTCGGGGACCAGGGACGCAGCTGTGCAGACGACGGCAAAATCTCTCCTAATTTCCCGATTATTATCCAGGACGACTCCCCCCGAAGAAGAAAAAAACCCCGAATATCCAGATGGTTCGAAGGACGCTTTGATGCTGACAGTGACAGCTCCACGTGAGGGATGAGTGGGGATCAGTGTTTATTCTAGGCCTTCTTAGGGGGGGGGGGATTCCACCCAAAGTACCCCCCAAATTGTTTTATATGTTGGCTGGGGAATGGAAAGTTCCCCCCCAAACGTGTGGAAACTCAAACCTTGTCTCCCTAGACATTTCAAAAATCCCCCCAATGTCAAGGGGGCTAGAATAAACACTGGTGGGGATGCATCCCCCACCAGGCAGCTTTTGCTTGTGAAACCTATTTTTCTGTAAAAGCCTAGTAAAACTACAGGAAAAATCTGCGGATTACCTTTTTTGATTGTCAACCTATTTTCGGTAAAAGTGTAGTAAAATTAGGGAAAATCCCCTTTGTCAGCCTTTTCGGCAAAGCTTGTTGATTTTTTCTTCTCTTTTCACCCCCTCGCCTATTTTCATATTAATTCATTTCATCCCCGCCACCAAGAAATCCTGGAGCCGCCACTTGACGCTGATACAAGAAATCCAATATACGAGACAGAAAGGCGTTGCCATTGACTGCAGACAACTCTGAAACCCGAAAATTTAGCTGGTGTTTAGTCGGTATGTCTTTCCTTCTTCGCGTCTTCACTCTTCTTCCTCGTTCAGTGTACTCGGCCTCGTGTTGTTCCATGTCTCTTCTTTAGTATTCGTTAGTTTAGTGTTGAGTTCGGTAGGTACGTGGTTTGGCAGTTCAAGGCTCGACTGAGATCCATAAGCAGCAAGACTCGGATAGTTATCCTGGACCAGTTACTCTATATGTACTAGTTTAGTAGAAAATCTCGTCGATTCTGGAAGAACTTCTCAATAGAATAATGCAAAAATATTTAAACATAGGCTATGCATTCGTTAATCTCCATCTGTAACGCTCATGTATGCTTATGTTGATTTAAAATATTATTCTTTAAAAATTATTTCCTGTTAGTTCTAAACAGGACTGTAAAAACCAGGATTTCTAAGAAATGAAATGCAGGTTTTCAGGGCTTTTAATTTTCAATGTTTTTATGTTTTAATTTTTGGCATATCAACATCCATAGACCATCTCTATATTTTTCCCTCTGACTGATCTCTGGAATGACCTGGTCTTTTGCGGATGGATTTGAAGCACCATCGATTGATACCCTTGAGTATTAGAAATGGTGCTATAGAAGTGCATAATTATTATTTAGTCACAAGTCAACACTCCTAGACCTTCTCTATATTGTTGTCAAAATTAATATGTATCCTGCTGTTTACAGAGAGTAACAACATTTTAAAGCATTAAAGGAGGGATTTTTCACATTTCGACTAAAAAAACTTAAAATGTGACTAAAACATCTAGACCTTAAAACATCTAGGCTTTAAAAACCTAAAAAACCTAGGTTTTTGAAAATTACATTTACCAGCCCTGGTTTTGTTTCATCCTATGAAGCGACAATTCACTTTTATATTTCCGTTTTATCCAGCGGTTGGGCAACATAATTGTCCGTGTGTCTGTTTTTTATGTATGCGCCTCTTTTGCAAGAAATTGATCCTATAGTAAACTGTCTAGTTATAATTAATCAGTCACATCGTGACATTTTACTTAAACCAGGTTCGGTTTTCAGTTCTGTCCTTTTGTTGTTCCTACAAGAAGACTTGCTTTTCCTACGTCTGCTGCCTTCGTTTCTGGCTCGGATTTCTTTATACACGCCTCGATATAATAGAACTAGCTCTCTCTCTCTCTCTGTCTCTCTGTCTCTGTCTCTCTCTCTCTCTCTCTCTCTCTTCTCTCTCTGTCTCTGTCTGTTGTCTGTCTCTCTCTGTCTTTCTCTGACTCTCTTTCTCTGACTCTCTCTCCTCTCTCTCTCTCTCTCTTCTCTCTCTCTCTCTCTCTCTCTCTCTCTCTCTCTCTCTTCTCTCTCTGTCTCTGTCTGTCTGTCTGTCTCTCTCTCTCTGTCTTTCTCTGACTCTCTTTCTCTGACTCTCTCTCTCTCTCTCTCTCTCTCTCTCTCTCTCTCTCTCTCTCTCTCTCTCCGCTTTCAGACAGCCTTCGCTCAAAGGTCAACCAGCGAATGGATCTCGATGGGAAAACAAATTCATCCGCCGTACACCGCAAACCGTGTGTGTGTGTGTGTTCCCGCTGTAGATTTTCTTATCGCTTCCTCTGATAATTATAGCCAGGCGTATTTCTTACTCGAGTGCAAGAACACAATGACGCCAAACGGTAAACACCCAACACTTCTTACGTTTTATTTGCAACCGCTCGTGTCCATCCGCCCAGCCGCAGTGACTGTGGTGAGCCGTATCTCTACGCTGACCAAATACTCTGTTGAATTTGCACTTCTATATCGGCTGCCTTCGTGTTCATTGACCCATAGATAGTTGCCAATGGCAATCTACAGTATCAGACAGTCAACGTCTTTCTGCGGTTTTTTCTTGTCCATTTGTTTCGGCGGCTGTGTTCATAATTTTATAATCTATGTATTTATTCTAGCGGATTGCTGGAATGCAGTCTCGCAGAATATAAAGTGTGTTTCTTCTACTACTATCTTATCTATCTATCTTTTTTATTTTTTATTCTTTCTCTGCTTTTCTTATATTCATGTTTTCATGGCTTGCTTTTTATGCGTAAAAACTCCTCCAAGTGTGTTACTCGTTGCTTGACCATCGACTGAGGACCATTGCTTTGTTGCGATATCAGTATTAACTCTTCCACGCTAACATCGTCTGGCACTATTCATTTAGTCTGCCGCTGAGTTAACGAGTCGCTGTATGAGCTGAACTACAACATAACTTTTTTTAACCCATACATCCTGTCAAATGCGATGGCATGCTGTACCTTGTCAGCATTATTTACATTAGCAATGTTCTTGTGTGCGATTTTCTGTCGCGCCTTAAAGTGCTATCAAATCCTCTGTCATATCTTTTCCTTTCGTATTCTGTCTTGTTGCTTCCTCACTGTGACTGATCTATAAAATTAACCTTTCCCGGCTGACCACTCAGGCCCGTCTTTATGCGTTGGAAACAGAGACGTAGCCAGGATTTTCGGCGTCCGGGGCAAGATTTATATTTTGCGCCCCTAAATTTCGGTGATGACCTTTTTTAGTCGTCACGCAGTTTACTTATCCATTTTCGGGCTAGTGACTTTTGACTTTGTTTTAGTCATCGCAAAGTTACAACAGACCAAAATGCGCCCCCCACCGGTCGGCGCCCGGGGCGGCTTGCCCCCTCCTCTTAGCTACGGCTCTGGTTGGAAATTGGGCACTGTGCCAGGGGCCTCGCGAATCTTAGGGGTCCCGCGCGCTCCAGCCTTTTTATGTTTTGACCTTTTTTTGCTTCTCAACTCCTGGAGGATAAATTAATTGTAAGATCTTGTAAGATGAAACACTAAAAGACGTGGTGACTTTTTTGCTTGTCAACATTCATCGGGAGTTGTGTGCTGTGTAATTTATCTCGACTCGACGAGGAAAAGGCGGCACTTTTTTATTTTCGCCCAGGCGGTACTTTGCCTCGCTACGCCACTGCCTTCTTGATCCAACCCATCCGGGGCTCCGCAGGCAGCCAGGTGCCAGGGGCCTCACACTGGCAAAAGACGGGCCTGTGACCGCTACACTTTGGCCACAGCCTCTAAGGAACAAGCAGCTACTGTGGCATCTACTTACGAAGCGCTGTACAAAATTCACTAGATGACTGCCTTCAGTGGCGTAATCAGAGGAGTTGGGGGGGGGGGGGTTAAACCCCCCTTGGCTGGCCATGGGCGTATTTAGAAAGGCTGAAAGGGGTATGCTGAAATTTAAGAAGTTCGAAAAATAAGTTTTATTCTATGTTCTGCAATAGCATACAATTTAGTTTTTTAATAATTATTTATTAATTATGGAGCGCATACTTTCTTAAAGTTTCCTTCACTTTACTACATTTTTACTAATTGCACAAATTAAGTCATGAAGCAAATATCTCTAAAACAGATCTTAAAATATTTTGCTCTGCAATCGAAGGAAATGACCACAGACCAAAGGCCAAAGACCAAAGGGGTAGGCCTACGCTATGGATCAGGAGCATACCCCCTAAATACGCCACTGTGGCTGACCGACCGAATTATTTTTAATGCGCATTATTCTGCGGGCGGCAGGGGGCCAAAATCGGGTTTAAGGTAGCAAAAAGAGAGAAAAAGAAGCAAACAATGAATATAGTTGTATAGACGCCGTCTGCGCGCTCATTTGGCTATATTATAACTAACTTAACCAAGCAAAAAAAGAAGTGACGACCTTTTTGCTTTGGATTTTCGAAGTCGGGAGTGGTTGGTCGTAAACCACTTCGGAAAATCCTGGCTACGACACTGTTGTACTTACTTACTTCTTTTTAAAATTATGTTTTCATGCTTTGCTTTATATTTGTGCAATTACCCATCCGAATATGTTACCGACTGTCTTAGAGTATCTTTAGTTGTAACCTGCACAACGCACATTAGAACATGGACATTAGAACTAATTCAACGTAGACTACAACGCTTTCATTTCTGGCCTCAAGAACACGATTCGATAAATCAATGCAAGCTCTATTAACGTCTGAAGTTTGCCACTCTCTCTGTCTCCGTCTGTCTGTCTGTCTGTCTGTCTGTCTGCCTGTCCGTCTTATCTTATCCGAATGCAGTGGCGTAGCCAGGATTCCAGAATAAGGGGTACCATAATTATCGACATTTTCAACCCAAAGGTCTTGACGAGCAAAGAGAGTCATCGTCTTAAGCGCTTTGAATTCTGTCGCGTTTCTCCTATATCCAATTCTTCTCCTAGCCCACACTCCACCCCCAACTAGTCACCGGTTTTGGACAAATCTCACGACCGGTCAGAGTCCAGAATGGGGAACCCCCGTGTCCCTTTCCCTGGCTACGCCAATGCCTGAATGAGTTGAACATAATTCATGTTGCCGTCACTCTAAAATAATACTGATTGAATTTTCGATTCGTTGCGTGGGACATGAGTTGCCCCTACCCCCACCCTCCATCAGCGTCAGTCGAAACTGTTTCTAATCGAATAATTCAGCGCACGCGAAGAGACGACGCGCTGGTTCAATGGTTAACGAACCCGACTGTCAATCGTGAGTTTCGAAGGCAGGTAGGATGGGGGTCACCCCCACTCGGTCGGTGCACTCCGAACTAGAGCTGTACCGATTAATCGGCAATATTCACAATCGGACCGATTATTAGGACAATCGGAACAATCGGTAATCGGGTGCCAGTCTGGTGCCGATACCGATTAATCAGTAGCACTTGTTTTCTGGCCGATTATTAGGATAATTGGAACAATCGGTTATAAATTACAATGTTAACATAGAAATTTAAAAATTGACATAATAAATATTGATAGCAACATCATTTTTCATTAATGATCAAGCACACATTATGCATTGAATCTCTTGGCAAACCTCGAATTGAACCTGCATACAGAGGGCATGTGCATTTACGCTACACTTTTATGGCAAATTTGATTCCATGATCATTAAAAACGCCTGATTTGGAGAAATCGACAGATGATCGGTATCGGCAAAACAATCGGTTGTCTAACAATCGGAACAATCGGTAATCGGAACAATCGGTACAGCTCTACTCCGAACCTGGTCAATAGACGGCTGTGAGAAGAATTACAGTACGTCATCTGTCAGGTATTCGTGGTTTCAGAATGTATTTTGAGACAAAAGGCACAGGTGCAAAAATGCGTTTCAAGCTGTTTTCATGAACCATGGTAACAGGATTATTTCTAGGATTATCAATTTGGCGGGTTGTCGATATATTTTGGAGGCCCATCCATGCCGAAAAAGTCTGACAAGCCAAAAAAGATCATCCCAGTCTCATATTTGGGGGATTGTTGGGGGTGTAGGTCTCAAATTAGGGGTGTTTTGGGGTGTTAGGGGGAAGTACAAATATCCATGCAGGGTAACGTCTATAAAATGCTTAATTTCTTCATTGCTTTGGCATTATAGTTATTCTTCTTCGATGTATCGCTTGACACATTAAGACGCGACCATTCAGAACTCAGGGAAACTCTCAGAGATTACTGACAATGTGACAAGATGATTCTGATAAGTAAAGAGTTTCAGGTTGATTGCCTAATTGCAGGGACGTCATTTGGGGAGGGGTAGGGGGGGGGGGGCAACTGCCCCCCCTGATTTTGAGGAAAAATTTTTTTGTGTTATTTAGTATTTAGTTTTTTACATGTCTTAAAGGAGCGCCTGATATGATGTATCTGATGTGGAGTAGTCTAGTCTGAAAAGTAACTAACCGTTATAAACGGCTGACGAGCAAAAAAAAGGTCGTCAACTTTTTCGCAAACTTGTAACTTGTCAGGTCAAAAGTGTTTTGGCCCCCCTGAAAAACAGTGAAATGACGTCTCTGCCTAATTGCCTTTGGTCACCCCCTGCAGTTGTGGACCGATTATTCTATTCCCAGGATTTCATTCTTTACGTCGATGCTCTTTTCCCCTAATTTCGCAATTCTATGTGGGACACTATCAGTGGCGGTTCCAGGATTTCTTGGTGGGGGGATGAAATGAATTCATAGGAGATGGTGGGTGATGAAATGAGAAGGAAAAATCAATAAACTTTGCGGAAAAGGCTGCCAAAAGGCCAATTCAATCCCCCTAATTTTACTACACTTCTACCTAAAAATAGGCTGACAAGCAAAGAAAGGTCAAACGGTCATCCACAGTTTTCCCCCTGTAGTGTTACTAGACTTTTACCAAAAAATAGGTTTCACAAGCGCACAAATCAAGTCCGAAAGTCCTGTGGGGGGCTGCACCCCCACTCATCCCCCACGTGGAGCCGCCACTGGACGCTATATACGTGTACATTAATGGGCTAAAACAGCTAAGAGTTCAATTCGGTCTGATGCGCAGAAAAAAATTAGAGAAAAATAGAAAGAAATTGAGGAAGCTGAATAATTAAGTAAGTAAGTAAGTAAAATCTCGTGAATTTATATAGCGCCCTGGAGCGCAGCACAGCATTAACCGCTTATTCTCAGGCACTCAGCCTCTCTTAAAATAGCCACAGGAAAGGTATGAGATCAGCCAGGGCCATCTTTAGAATTTTGGGCGCCCTAGGCAGATTTTCATTTTCGGAAATTTTCGCCCATTCACATCACATACGGAAAAAGTCTGACGAACGAAAAAAACTCCCTGAAATAACCTGACGAGCAAAAAAACGTCATTCGCTCATTGAAAAAAATTTCATCCCCGTTTTATTTCGCCCCTACAAAATTGTTCGCCCCTAGGCCGTGCCTAAACTGCCTAATGGTTAAGGTGACCCTGAGATCAGCCAGGCAATAGTCAACATCCGAAGGGCGGTGAGGCTAAGAGGAGAAGTGGGAAAATAACAGGATGCAAGAAGAGACGTGGGACAAAACGAGGCTGAATAGATTAGAAGAGGAAAAGAGGGTAGAGACGAAGAAGGGGAGACAGAAAATGAGACGCGGAAGAAGATGAAAGCGTGGACGAGTCATCTTCAAGGCACAATAACGGTCTCGTCGTCTTCCCCATTTCTCATTATCCCCCTCCCCCTTTAGTTCAAATGCTGTAGCGTCCTCTTTCCTTCAAATTGCTGCTTCCTGCTCCTTTCTTCCCATAAGTCCCCTTTCTCATTTTGTCGTCCTTTCTTCCGACGAACCACACTCTCTTCAGACGGAAACTGTAAAACTCATCAATTTCCTGCCTCATTTTTCTCTTAGCCTTTCTTCTGCTACTTTCTGCCAATTTCTCTGCTTTGTTTGCTTGGTTCTTCACTATAGGTGACGGTAGGCGCGGAAGTAAACGCTTTCATTCAACTGCATGACCGACCGACTGACTGACTGTGTGACTGACTGACTGACTGACTGACTGACTGACGGACGGACTTGACTGGCTGACAGGCTGACAGACACTGACTGACTGACAGACAGACAGACAGACAGACAGACAGACAGACAGACAGACAGACAGACAGACAGACAGACAGACTGACTGACTGACTGACTGACTGACTGACTGACTGACTGACTGACTGACTGACTGACTGACTGACTGACTGACTTACCGACAGACTGTCTGTATAGCTCACCGTTCATATGGTCAATGGCTTTAGTGATTCTCTAGACTTGTAGCGTATATACTCTTGTTGTAAAGGAGGGCACTGATACGTGAGACGGATAAATACAAACTGACATTTATCCCTCTGACAAACGTTGAACTGTTCTGACATCATGAATCGCAAAATCGTATCCGACCGAATGAAGATCTCAGTCTAAGAGTCCTGCTTTCCAGGGGCGTAGCGACGGGGGGTATATCGTATATACCCCCCAAATCAGTCTACCTTAAAGTTTTTATGTGATTTACATGTGGTTATATGTGGTTTATTATTATGGTTTATGTGGGTTATAGTTCAGATTTACACCCACCCAAAATATTTATACCCTCCCAAATCAAATTCCTGGCTACACCCCTGATTTCGTGCTAAATCTCCCGTGCAAATGGAAGAGCTGACACTCATCTATACCCGTTTCCACGACTATTGCATGCTATTCGAGGTCAACCATGCCCCCTCCAATTCCACAAGTGCATGGCCAGTTCCTAATTAGCCATTGCTGTCGGTGCATACATTAATGTAAGTTTGTGGATGAGCGTTATACAGTATATTGAAAATGCTGTATATTTTATAAACGATATCACGGCTTGTACGTAAAGAACTACAATACAGCAATAACAACCTAGCAACCTAGCCTCATTGCCCTTTGAATGTTGACTATTGCCTGGCTGATAATGTACCTTCCCCACAGCTATTTTAAGAGAGGCTGAGCGCCTAAGAATAAGCAGCTACTGCTGTGCTGCTTTCCAAGGCGCTATAGAAATCCACGAGATTTTACTTTACTTTACTTTAATAAATGACAACAAGGTGGTAAAACATGGCGGCAACACGCACATAAATTATTGGCTCAGTTAACGGTTAATAATAATAATAATAATAATAATAATAATAATAATAATAATAATAATATTATTATTATTATTATTATTATTATTATTATTATTATTATTATTCAACGTAGAGATTATTGTGGCGACTAATACAGAAACTGCGCGGACACATTACAGATTATACTATAGATTACAATAGGTCGTGCGAAATAGCCAAATATTGAGCAAACTCTTTCATTTTGACGATGACTACGAGGAATACTACGACAACGATAACAGCGACAACGAAAGTGACGACGACACTGTTCGTTGTTTCGCATGCGGGAAATAAATCGCTATACATACTTTTATATCTTGATATACGAGTATTAGTAGTTGTATTTGCATATCCTTCAACTTATGTCTGTATTAATTTGGTCGCCAGATGGCATTTATTGTGCACTTGTATCCTACATAATTCGCGGTCTTTGCTAGCGTTCGAGTGTTTATCTTGGACTTAAAAGGAATTTCTCTATCAGTTATTTGGATTACTAAATCCAGTCAGTCCTAATGCCTCGACGCCAGTCCGCCATTCAACAATGCGTATTGATTCTAATGCGCTATTTCAAGCCGGGCTCCTAGACGATGAAACATTCTTAAAAGATACGCCATAAGACTTTATCATTGGCAATATCTCGTTTCCCTCTCCCTCCTTTCTCACTCTCCCTCCTCCCTTCTTCTTTAAAAGCAGGCGTGAAACAGTTGTATCGTGTCATTGAATAGAAAATCTAGGTTATTGAATTAAAAGTGGAGTGTAACTACAGTGGTTTTCACTTGCCCTCCTAAACCAATTTAATTCGCATTATTATTACTATTATTATTACTATTATTACTATTATTAGTATTATTACTACTACTACTACTACTACTACTACTACTACTACTACTACTACTACTACTACTACCACTAGTAGTAGTAGTAGTAGTAGTTGTAGTAGTAGTAGTAGTTGTTGTTGTTGTTGTTGTTGTTGTAGCAGTACCGGTAGTAGTAGTAGTAGTAATAGTAATAGTAGTAGTAGTAGTAGTAGTAGTAGTAGTAGTAGTATTAGTAGAAGTAGTAGTAGTAGTAGTAGTAGTAGTAGTAGAAGAAGAAGTAGTAGTAGTAGTATAAGAGCTCAAATGCTTTAAGGAAGTTGCTGTTGTGCTTAAGAAAATCTTCCTGGCTTGACAAGATTTTCTTCTTCCTTCGCTTTTCCCTTTTTCCTTTTCCTAATCCGTGGCTTCTTCTCTGGCTTCTGCTGTCTAGGATACAAACGCGAAACGGAAGAAGAAGCGCTAATGCCTTTTATGCACAGACTGTGTCGTTGTCTTTTGACGTATATTGTTGGCCACTGGCCAGAGATCGTCGTCCACGTCAGCGTATGAAGATGATTCTCTCTGACGACGTCACCCCTCCCCCGTCCTCCTTCTATCTTCATCTCCAGTGGCGGCTCCAAGAACTATTGGTGGGGGAGGCAATGAATTTCTAGGAAGATCCCGCCAATTGTCAAAAGAATTATATGTAATCGGTTTAGAAAAATTCTGTAGATTTGATTTATAAAATATAAAGTTCAGAATTGACAGCGTATATAAGAGCCATTTTAGTCTGGTTGTACAAAGTCATAGTGCAAACTAGAGTTTTCTATTGATGGGGGCGAATTTGCCAATGATATTGTCTACGGATATGTCCATATCTATATGGATATGCATCGTGGCTATAATCCTTGTAGACGATCATATTTCATTGAAGACGTATTTTTGGTGGGCCTGTTGGTGGGGAATGCATCCCCAGTCACCCCCCCCCCAACGTGCAAACCACCTCTGTTCATCTCTTCATCCCCATCCGACATGTCTCTCCTCTAATCGTACGCTACGATCGATCGCTAGATGTCAGCACTGAGAGCCATACAGTCGGTGTAGGCCTACTTGTACTACAGCCTCTTCTCCTCCTCCTCCTCCTCCTCCTCCTCCTCCTCCTTGCTCTTCTTCTCGCTCTCCATGTCATGCTTTGCATTCGATAGCAGAGGGGAACCGAAGGGCCACCGGACACTCTGACGGCGATTGGACTATCCGACCAAAAGGACGACACGAAGGGAAGGCAGCGACGGCAAAGGCAAACATCTGTCTAACAACGATTTATCAACGCCCATGGTGCAGTCGCCGTCATCCCACCCCACTAATGGGCGCCCGCATAAATTTTTCCAGGAGGGGCAAAACACATGTTAACACAATGGTCACGGTTAATGTTTTTATCAAGTTTTTCCAATTTCAATGTGAAATATTGGTATTTGCATTTTCCAGAAAGGGCATGTGCCCCCTCTTGCCCCAATGTGCGGGCGCCCATGCACTCCACCCACCCCATCCTCGAACGCACCTAAGCACATATACATACAAAATCTCTCGCCTCTTTGTCTCATCACATCCCATTTCAGCTGAACATCAATAGAGATAACTAGACTGCTGAACCAGACCACGGGGGAGGGGAGAACCAGAATGAGATTTTGTAGCCATTGATAATATAATGTTATTAATCTTTTGTTGTATTTTTCAATTCGCTTAATAAAGATTTGTTTCTAGAAAAATATGTTTATTTAAAAAACTTCCCAGCAAAATAAAATTCCCCCAAGTATACGTCATCGATTTTCCTTTAACCCCCGACATAGTGACCCCTATCCAATTAAACTTAATTTTAGAATCACGAGATTTGTGAGCTGCGGACCTGTTCAAACATTCAACTATCTAGTCTGACTTCCACTAAGAGTTGAAAAGGCTTGAAATTGATGAACTGAAAAACGCTTGTCCTCGGATTATAAACCTGCTGCGCCAAAACCCGGCAACAGTGAAAATTGTGACCTCCGTAGGCCTACACTGGCGTAGACTTGGATGAAAAAAGTGAGAGGCCTAGCTCTGTTCCTTCCCCTTCCCTATTGTAGCTTCCCAGAAAGAGTGGGAGTGGGCTTGAGCTTAGATGCCTACTTGTCAAAACATGGAAAAGGGAAACCGGACGTCCTCGCAACAGATGGCTGGATCATTTCCGTTAGGACACCAGAAGACCGCCAGTAGATCTCTGGAGAAAAGCAATGGTTCATGGTCACCGAGGAGATAAGTTCAGATAACTACGACGACGACGGTAATAGGAGTATCCAGAACAATCTCTATGGTCACTGATCTATGCCCACCAGCCAGAAATCTGCTTCTGCCATTGGCGTCTATTAATAGACAACGATGGTTTCTATGGTTTCTGCCCACCAGTGGGCGGAGCAACCGGACCTTGTTGGTAAACACTGGATTGTATTGTAAGGTTAAGGCAAGCATTTCAGTGCGTAAATCGATGAAAATTCCTCCTCACCACCACCGCTCTTCGAACCATGGGCGTCCACCAGTGTTTATTCTAGGCCTTCTCTGGGGGGGATTCCCCCAAGCTTTAAAATCTCCCAAACATTTTTATGTTGGCTGGAGGATGGAAATTTCCCCCCAAATGTGTGGAGACTCAGACTTTGTCCCCCCAAACATTTCAACCCCCCCCCAATGTCAAGGTTGTTGGAGGATGCACTGTACGTACTTACTTAATTAGTATTGATGAGATCTTCCGTTTTGTTTGATCGACGTGATCAGTCGATTTGAATTAAAAGGCTTAAAATCACGTCTTTCTTATTAGTTGCGCACCGAGCCTCCAACAAGGTGGCTAGAATAAACACTGGGCGTCCACAACAATTTTCTAGTTGGTGCAAAACAGGGTCATGAGACGAAAGAAACGAAAAACACTGTGCAAGTTTGCCAAGATCTACAGTGTATAGGACTCATTATAAGTAATTTACCGCTACACGGCTACAGGATAAGGTAACCGAATTCTTTAGATAAATTCATATAATTTTGACATAGCATTATAGTGTATAGTTAGTTATTACGAATAATTGGCACTTTCTCAGTAATTTTACTTTTTTCATAATTTCACAATTTATCCAGATGATTAAACTTTCACCCATTCGGACGCCCATGCTTCGAACTGCCACCAATCCCCAGAGGCAGGGTTTAATCTAGGCCGTTTCGGAGGGGAATTGCCCTCCCCCCGGAAATTTCAAATTCCCTCCCGGAAATAGTTTGGCGTACTACATGAACTAACAGCAGCCCCTAGTAGAATTCTCCCCGGCTTTGTCAGTCCTCCCGGGCTTTGTCAGTTTCCCCCCGGAGTCCAGGAGTCTAGAATAAGCATTGCCCAGAGGACGGTGCATCATGCAACGCTGCATAGATTCATCGTTCACTATAGTACAGCAATTCGCCTTCGAATACTAGAGTAGTAGGCACTAGCGCATAATTATAGCTCCTGTAGCTCATGAATAACTAAGACTGTTTTCTTCCTTCTGATCACTAATCTACTCAGGTGGCTTTTAGTTTTCATCTTTTGTCAACAGATGACGCTTTTTAACTCTATTTTCAGAAACTAAAAAGTGGCAATTTAGAGATCGGGGTCTTACGTAGGGGGCCTAGATGTTGTCGATCCCAACAACTTACCCCTCCCTTCCCCAATTTGTCCCCTCCCACTGCCCAAGAGACCTCAACGTCATTCCGCAAATGCTCTATTCGTCAGCCTCTAACGGCCAAACGAATCGTCACGTCTCAACTCTCAACCACTTAAGGTCGATTTTATGCGCATGCGCATGCAGACGACCAGAATTCATGCGCAGAATTTTCTTTTTTTTCTACGGAAAAACTTTCGCTTTCCAAATTTCGATTCGCTAAGCGAAGTTTCCAGTATTATTAAGGCGACGCCACAAGGGCGGTCCCACGTTGGAGATGACTGGGGATGCATACACCACCGGACCAACAAAAATATGTCCTCAATGGATGATGACCGCTTAAGCTGATTAGCCTTGATGTATATCCAGAAAGATGTGGACATAACCATAGACAATGTCATCGGCAAATTCTCTTCCAGCAATAGAACACTCGATTTTGCACTATGACTTTGTACAACCAGACTAAAATGGCTCTTATACGTTGTCAATTCTGAACATAATATTTTATGAATCAAATCTACAGATTTTTTCTAAACCGTTTACATACAATTCCTCTGGCAATTGGTGGGATCTTCCTAGAAATTCATTGCATCCCCCACCAAGAGTTCTTGGAGCCGACACTGGTGACGCCAATCTTCGATATACATTTATAATTTAGCCACACAATAATTTCTGGGCATAGCTATTTGAGTACTAGAATGCAGATAAAATACAGCGGTGTGGCAGTTATACAGTAGGCGTAACCGAGTGAGACATTTATGACGTTTTATACAGTACAGCAAAGTTTTGTCCTTGTCGATGCGAAGACAAGAAGACAAACACACCTACTAGAGACAAGGTGGCAAAGAATGAGATTATACAAGGCCATAATGGGAATTAATAGATTGATGAAACATAGTGGGTTCTCACACATAGGTTGCATACAGGTCGGAGAGGTGGACATTGTCCGCCAAACGTTTTGAGATGAAGAAAGGGAGATAGAAGAAGGGAAATAGAAAATCAGACGCGGAATTGCTGAATCACTTTAAACCTTCTTCTTCTTCTTCTTCTTCTTCTTCTTCTTCTTCTTCTTCTTCTTCTTCTTCTTCTTCTTCTTCTTCTTCTTCTTCTACTTATTATTATTATTATTATTATTATTATTATTATTATTATTATTATTATTATTATTATTATTATTATTATTATTATTATTATTATTATTATTATTATTATTATTATTATTATTATTATTATTATTATTACCGAATTTTAAATGTGGTAATTCATTGGATGTCAGTTTGATAGTGGCTATAGACCTTCGGACTCTTGGAAACGAATGCGAGGGAGACCATCATTTACCTGGCCACTTCGCTATTAAAGCATCTCGTGACTGCGGATTGACAACTACAGTGGCATAAGAAGCTGCACAAGACAGAGGCGTAGCGACGGTAGCGTGCCAACAGCTACAGCAATATGGCTTTAACCGTGGGCGACACACAACTAGGGGAGGCATTTTTGAGAAATAAATACATAAATAAGAGGCAAACGTTAACCAAATAAACAAAAGAAATAAGTGACGACCTTTTTGCTTGTCAGGAGATTTTCGGGAAATAGTTTTCGAAGGGCGACTGAGCTCCATTTGTTGGCCATGGGGGCGGCGGATATAGCCATGGGCCACAGGCAGGGCTTTTTTTGTAAAAAAATATTTTCCGGAACGAAATAGTCGGAAGTCAAATGTCAACATGACGTAGCGGCCAAACAGTTACTATAATGATTATTATCAATACAACATTAAATTCATGCATAGAACATTTAGAACTATATCGGTTCTAAATTTTCTATTTATGAATTTAATGTTGCAAAAAAATACTAGTCTTCATATTTTCCGGAACGCCGTTCCGGCACAAAAAAGCCCAGGCCAGAGGTTACAGAAGTGTACCCTACGTCTCTGGCTTCAGACCGAGAACGACAGTGGAGGATGATGACGAAGGCCACAACCGGCTTCGCGTAATCGATTTTCTATTCTACAAAATCAGTTTGAAATCAAAGACGCCATTCTAAAGCAACCTCCTCAGTCGTTGCACTCGAGCCTAACGGTGATGGGGGCTGGGCGGAGGGGGGGGGTGCCGATTCCAGCTGTGGTCCCAAAATTGTATGATTGAATCGACGTCATGTATTGAGTCGTCGGTGGACATCGGTATTTGTATGAGAAAAAGGCGGACATCTGACGCTCACAAAGGAACAGTTCGATCGGAGAAAACGATGCCTAATTTCGTAACCAACGGCTGGAGCGCTCGTCTATCCAGGAGTTCAGCCAATGCTAAAAACGTCTCGGACAATTTGGTAGGGCGTCGTTCAACCGACGGGCAAATAGGATTTCGTCTGACCGCGGTGGCTGGCGGTTGCGTACGTGACAGCGCAGAACAAGCAGACGGGTTTTCTCTTTCGCACGTTTGCCCTTTCGAGGAATTCTCCATTACGTTGGCCGCTGATTGCATAGTGCGTGGCATTGTTATTCGTTCCAATGCGCGAGTCGTCTTCTCTGCTCCGGCGATAGTTTTCCAATTTGCGTAATTCTTAGATTCCTCTATTCGAGGCAAAGTTAAATATGGCGAATCCGATGGAACATACATGGACAATGGACATGGGTCCGTTGTAAAAACTCTATCCAACCCATCATGATTCTCAGTGTTTATTCTAGCCACTTTGATATTATTATATTATTATATTATTATTATATTATTATTATTATTATTACCGAATTTTAAATGCGGTTATTCATTGGATTTCAGTTTGATTGTGGGGAGGGGGTTGAATTTTTTTGGGGGGTCAAGGTCTGAGTCTCCACACTTGGGGGGGGGGATTTCCACTCTCACAACCAACATATATTTTTTTCGGGGGAATTTTAAACTTGGGGATTTCCCCCAGAGAAGGCCTAGAATAAACACTGATGATTCTTGATTCAGACCCGCCCAGCCCTGGATAGCAATAGGGTTACTTGACCCAACCTAACCCACCATAATAGACCTACATTGCAGCACTTTGTTTAATCACGACTTATTTTCTGACCCAACCCACCATAAACATGGAAATATCTGGCCCAAATCATCCATCCCCAAATTGGCTTGCTCCTCTTCACACAGCAACAACCATTGTCGGGCGGTAATGATACAGATTTTGTTTTCATTCCTTGACGGCGTCCAATAAGATATCCCTCTGATACATTTTGTCCACAGTAGATTGCTTTTCGCTGTCTTCGCTGTCTCGCTTAGACGGATGTCGAGCACGACTTCAGCTGTCAAAGCATTTCACAGATTCTCATATGATTCTAGAAATTGTAGTAAAAGCGATGAAAAAGATGGAGGGGCGAGATTAAGAATGTTGCCGTTAGGGATGCTTGCTCGGTTTGTTAGAACGGAAGGAAGGAAGGAAGGACAGGTGGACGGATTAAAGGAACGAGCAAGAATTATTTCTGAGAAACTTGACGGGCCGCAAGTTGTCCGCGGTGGTAATTTGGAACCAGCGTTATTTCTATGATTATCAATTTGGGGATGTCGGTAAATTCTGGGTGTTTACCGCGCCAAAAAGTCTTACAAGCAAAAAGCGGTCATCCCGAATATCAGAGTAATGTCAAAAATAGCGAAATCGTGCAGTCTATGCAAGACTTTTTTACATCACTGTATTGTAATGGACAATCTACTGTACATAGCTCCTCATCTGCAGGACGCACAGAGGTGTGTAAGTATCTCTAGAGTTGGCGCTATAATACAACAGTGAGTGCTGGCCATATCTATAATGCATGACAAGATTAGAAGTGACCTGCAGAATGTTCTGAATGGGGTTTGAAGCACCATCGATACTTTTGAGTAGGCCTACTATTACTGTTGCCCAGTGACGGCTCCACCGGGGGGGTCAGGGGGCCGTGCCCCCCTATTGACTGCCTGGCCTCCCCAATGGCCCCCAGTTGGGACCCTATACTTAATGCTACATACGTTAAACAACAAATGGTTGGCCCCCATGATTAGAAGTTGCCCCCCAACGCCCCCACTTGCCAAATCCTAGAGCCGCCACTGCTGTTGCCATAAAGAAACTTGTTATAATAATGCTCTGGCACTTGATTCCTATGAAGTGGCGTAGCCAAGATTCCGGAATAAAGGGTTGGGCACTTCAGCATTCTTGAGTGCTCACTGCTCAGAGGAAAGTTTTTGACGAGCAAAAAACGTCGTGTCAAGCTCCTTTGCCTTAAGACTTCTTTCTTTCGCATTCATACTACTCGCCTTCAATGACTCAACGATTTTGCACAAATACCTCAACCGGTCCCAGCCACCAGAATAGAGGGCCGGGCCCATAGACGCCCGCACATTAGGGCAGGAGGGGCACTTGCCCCCCCCTCGAAAATGCAAATACCAATATTTCACATTAAAATTTTAATACCGGTACCTTGCTAAAATATTAGCCGTGACCATTGTGTTAAAATGTTTCTTGTCCCCTCCTGAAAAAAAAAACATCTGTAGGCGCTCATGGCCGGGCCCCCGAGGCTCTGCCAATGTTCTTATGTATTTTCTGTTAAAACGTCTAGCGGGAACACTGCGATTATTAACGAATTCTAGCGTGTTTTGTATTTCGATGGTGTTTTGTTTGTTTAATTCGTTCGGTAATGTTTGTTTTATTTCTTTAAAAATTGTCACAATTTTAGTATTCTGATGATAAGACCAAAATGCCGGACATTTTCTCATTTCAGGGCAATGCCTGCCGGACGCGGAGGACACGAAGGGCCAAAATGAGGACAAGTCCTAATTTTGTCGGACGTCTGCAACCACACGTAGCCTAGTAGTATCTGCTTATTATCATGTGCTTAGTGTCTCTTGAAATGGCTATAGGCAGGGTTCGATTGTCTCTCTCTGGCCATCAAGCTCCGTCTGTACCAGACACTTGTTCTGTCTGTCCTACTTTACGCGGCCGAGACCTGGACCTTAGCCTACTCGCCTCGGAAGTAAGGAAGTTGGAAGCTTTCCATATGAGGTGCCAACGTCAGATCCTTGAAATACGCTGGTATGATTTCATTACCAACGCGGAGATATCCTCGCGGACTGGATTACCATCACTCAATGAACTGATAAGTAGGCGCCGCCTTGCCATTTTCGGTCACGCAGCCCGCCTCGAAGAGACAGTTCCTGTTCATCAAGCCCTCCGCTGCCACGTCGACCTCTCCATCGGTCGTCCACCTGACCGATCATGGAAGCGCTGTCCTGGTCGTCCCAGGAAAAGATGGATCGACCACATCCGTTCCCAGACCAGCGAGATTCCATCTACTCTCTGGAGTCGTGCCATTCGGCAGGGTCATGGTCAAGGGGTGACGCAACGGCCCCCGCCGGCCACGCGCTTCTGATGATGATGATGATGAGGGTTCGATTGTCAGCATGGCAAAGAACAGCAGTCCATAAGGCCGCGGGTGTGTTGTTGTGTTGTTATATAGGCCTATCTACGGAGGACATGACTTTTGAGCAGGAAGGCTTTACGCTTAAACCTAAAGGTCATTAACAGTGTTTTTCCCCAACAAACGTAGGCCTGCAAAAAATTTCCTGAAAAAGGTTGACAAGCAAAACATTCAGCAGCTCTGTTTTGTATAGAAATACCCAGCGTGAAACGCTGATGACAAGCAAAAAGCTCGGTATGGGGGATTAATCCCAAGTCATCCCCAACGTGGAACCGCCATTGCTGCAAACAGAATTATATAATAAGCACCAGTGTTTATTCTAGCCACTTTGACATGGGGGGGGGTTTGAAATGTTGGGAGGGGGAGAAGGTTTGTCTGCCCAAAAACCTTGACGAGCAAAAAAGGTCACACATCCTTCCTTTTCTTTCAAATACTTCGTCTATATGGTCTCCAGAATAAACCCCCTCTCGTCACACTTTTGGGGGGAATTTTCATCCCCAATGCAACATATATAAATTTGAGGGGGGGAGTTTCAAACTTGGGGAGGGAATCCTTTCCGAAAAAGGGCCTAGAATAGGCTAAACACTGAATAAGCACTACCATTTGTCCATGTCATAACCAGCAGATCATAAAACCCAGTGTTTAATCTAGGCCGTTTCCGGTGGGGAAATTGCCCTTTTTCTCCTCCGGAAATTTCAAATCCCCCCGGAAATTTTGGAATACTACATGGACTAACAGCGGCCCCTAACAGAATTCCCACCCCCGACTTTGTCAGTCCCCCTCCCCGGCTTTTTCAGTTTCTCTCCCGGACAGTGGCGTAGCGTGACTTTTGGGGGCCCGGGGGGCATCTTTGTCATGGGGGCCCCAAAGTTCCAAAGTTTCGGGCTGACGAGCAAAAAAAAAAAAAAAAAAAAAAAAAAAGGTCGCCAGCACGTTCACTTCTATGGTTAGGGTTGTTATGGTTAAGCCTAACCCTAACCCTAACCTAGGGTTAACCCTAACCTAACCCTAGCTTAGACCCCTCTTTGGGGCCCCCCCCCCCGCCCGGGGCCCGGGGGGCGGTCAACAAAGTGCCCCCGCGCGCCCCCACGTTACGCCACTGCTCCCGGAGTCCAGGAGTCTTGATTAAACACTGATAAAACCTGTCTCATAACCATCTCTGCCCGTACAGTTGGCCTGATTCTGCATTTAGCGCTGCATTGTAAAGCTTGGAAATTCCCACGGTGAGGTCTTACCCACGATCGAGGTCTATTTTAGTACATATCATCTAATTAACTCTAGCCAAAGCGACGATTGTCAGTTTAAATCGAAATTATTAAGCAATTACGAAATATTGGTTTTCAAATCAATCGAATATACAAGATTCTTGTAATCGGCCACCAGCAGTAGGCCTATCGATATCGTCAATTTCAGTTTCGCTTTTGCAGCCTTTTTCCAGCCATGGTCGAAATGAGTTCAGTGATTTCAACAGAAGAGGCTTCTGGGGAAAGATTACCCGATGCCAATTGTGCAGATCAGGTTTCTCTACATTTCAAATTCCGATTCGTTACACTGTATTGTTTCTATGATAATACAAAACATCGCACTTTTATATTTTGTTTTGTAATAGCGTAGCCACGCGACGACACAGACTGTCGCAGAGACAGTCCCCGTATTCTGCCCTACTTTAGTCGTGAAAGTGAAATTCGTGAAAACGCATGTGAAGTCATGGGTTACAGGTGGTAGCCGCCCCAGCTACGACCGCCCCGGTTATGACCGCCCCAGTTACTCTATGGGTTTTGACGAAATGCAGTGTATAGCACCCGTACGGAGTCGTAGGCCTATAATCATTACCTACACCATAAACCAGACACGGCGGCTAAAGCTGGGGCGGTCATAACGGGGTTTGTCATAGCTGGGGCGGACGCCAAATTGGGCGGTCAGAACTGGGGCGGTCATAGTTGGGGCGGCTATAATGTGTTACCAATTCATGGTAGGGCAGGCTGATTGCTAATATGCTGACATATGACATGAAAAACAGTGTTTCATCCAGGCCTATTAGGGGGAGATTCCCTCAAACCTCAAAATCCCCCTCCTATTTCAGCAGTGACAATTTTTTTGCATTGAACTGTATCTCTTCCCCGACAGCCAAGTCAATTTGCCCCCTCCAAAGGCCTGGACCTGTATAAAACACTGCATGGAAATATGCCCAATCACAAGATTAAAATTCATTGCCACCCTAATAATAATAATAATAATAATAATAATAATAATAATAATAATAATAATAATAATAATAATAATATTAATGTGATTTTAAGTGGTTTAGGAGGCAAGTAAGCCTGTGTGAAAACCATTCATGTAACCATCTGCATTCAATAACCTTGTTTATCGAGATAACCTTTGAATCCGTTTACTGTTTCGACTGTCACTCCCACCTCGTCCAAACTGTTCCATTTGTCCACAACCCTTGACCTAAAAAACTTTTTCTATTTTGGACCAACCCTCTGCTTAAACAATTTGCATTTGTGGCCTCTTGTGCTGCTATAGTGTGCCAATGTAAAGAATCGATCGTATGGCACATCTACTTTTGTATGTTTCTATCTAATCCCCCTCTCTCTCCTCCTTTCTAATGTTGTCAGTGCACAATATTGAAGTCTTTTTTCGTAGCTTAAATTATGTCACCCATTGACCGTCTTCGTTGCTCGTCTTTGCTCTTTTTCTAAAAGTTCTATATCTTTTTTCAAGAATGGATTCCATCCCCGAACACAGTATTCTAGATGAGGCCTTACTAATGACTTATAAAGGTTTCTGATTATATCTTTGTCTCGACTCACTATTGTCCTTTTTATCATTCCCAACATTTAGTTTCCCTTTTTGCTGCTTCCATGCATTGGTGAGATGGATTCATACTTCTATGGATGATAACCCCCAAGTCTCTTCCTTTTTCTGTTGTGGTTAGAACCTTCCCTCTAAGGAATGAATATTCATTACCATTATTAGATTTCCCAACATGCATTACAGAACACTTATCAATATTGAAAAGCATCTGCCAGTCCGCAGACCACTGAAACAATTTCCTTAGATCTTCCTTTAAAATTTGAGCATCATCATTGAGTCTATATTTCTACATATCTTTGTATCATCGGCAAACTTTGAAATTTTGGATAGTAATCCTTCATCGATATCATTTATATATATTAGAAAAAGCAATGGCCTCAGCACTGAGCCCTGAGGCACTCCACTGACAACACTTGCCCATTCCGAATGGCCTCCCTTAAAGTTTTACCTTCTGTCTTCTTCCCTTCAACCAATTTTGAATCCATCTGAGAATATTTCTCCTTATTCCACAGGCCTTCAGTTTGTCAGCCAGCCTTATGTGTGGCACTTTATCAAAAGCTTTGTCAAAATCTAAATATATTATGTCTACTGCCTTGCCCTCATCTACCGGTAGTTTATCAAAAACCTCGTCCAGAAAGTCCAACAGGTTGGTCAGGTATGAACGTCCCTTTGTAAATCCGTGCTGGCTATCTTTGACAATTTTATGCCTAGTCAAATGTTCAAAAATGCTATCTTTCAGTATTTATTCCATAACTTTACCGATTACAGAAGTTATAGGCTCACTGGTCTGTAATTGCTTGGTTCACTTCGTTTTCCCTTCTTGAACGGTGGGCTGACTAATGCATCTCTCCAGTTTTGTGGTACTGCTCCAGTTCTGAGTGATTCCTTGATTATCACCCACCCATCAATGAATCAAAACAATTGCATGTCCAATTTCATTTCGAACTTTTACTGTTCTGTTATATATTTTTTGCCAACCTGCCTTCAAAATTTGCAATAGCCATTTTGTTATTAACTGCTGACGCTTTTATTATCTGGGTATACTGTTCTTCAAAGATCTTGAGTCTGCAATTTTTGTCGCGACGCTCCATTGGCATAAAGTTTTATGAATAAGTGGGTGGGTGGTAATCAATGAATCAAAGCAATTGCATGTCCAATTTCATTTCGAACTTCGTAAAGAAACTTCGGATGTAAGCCATTTAATCCTGGGCTCTTGTCTGTCTTTTAAATTGGTCAAAACCTTGATAACACATTCTTTTGTACACGCTATATCTGTTAGCATTTCTTCTTCATTTCCTTCTAACACAATTTTGGCTTCTTGCATAGTATTTGTATTTTCCTCTGTAAATACTGAACAAAAATAGTTATTTAGAATCTGTGCAGTTTCTACATCGTCTGTTATTGCACATCCTGCGCTGTCCAGAGGGGACCGACTGTGTCCTTTAGTCTCAACTTTCTATTACAATATTTGTAGAAACTTTTACTGTTCTGTTTTATATTTTTTGCCAACCTGCCTTCAAAATTTGCAATAGCCATTTTGTTATTAACTGCTGACGCTTTTCTTTTCTGGGTATACTGTTCTTCCAAGATCTTGAGTCTGCAATTTTTGTCGCGACGCTCCATTGGCATAGGCTACAGTTGTATGAATAAGTGGGTGGGTGGTATATTCGCCGCTGATTGCATAGTACGTGACATTGTTATTCGTTCCAATGTATGTCCTCTTCTCTACTCCAGCGATAGCTTTCCAATTTGCGCAATTCTTAGATTCCTCTATTCGAGACTATATTATATATGGTGAATCCGATGGACCATGCATATAGACATGGGTCCATTTTGGAAATTCTATCCAATCCAACCCATCATGATTCAGACCCAACCCAACCCTTGATGACAACAGGGTAACCTGACCCAACCCAACTCAACCCACGGTAATACGTTGGAAACTCTATCCAATCCAACCCATCATAATTCAGACCCAACCCTTGATAACAACAGGGTAACCTGACCCAACCCAACTCAACCCACGGTAATACGTTGCAATTTCTTTAACCAAGACTTATTTTCTGACCCAACACTACCCACCATAAACATGGAAATGTCTGACCCAAGCCACCAAATCCAACCCAGCCCATGCATATGCTGTACATTGAAAGAAGGCATTTATTTACTCATTAGACCTAATAGATGATCGAGGCAATGCAATTCTTCGTCGGTTGTATCTGAATAAGAAACCATTCCTGCATTGCGCTGATTTTGACCTGAAAGAGATTTCAAGTTTAACAAAAGAGTTTGTAAACTAAACAAGCGACAGAGTCAGAGCAGCTTTGCATTGTGCGGCCATGCAAACAACGGATGGATACGTGTCTTCTTACAGTACATGGAGTGGTTGCTAAAAGCAGGTGCTTATAAAAACATTCAAGATATGTATGACAAAATTCCTGCACTAATGTAGTAAAGCATAGCAGTAGCTATTAATAAACCAGGGAAATCCTCAGTGTCATCAACATTTTCCCCCATCCGTAACGATTATCAGACTAAAGAGCTAAGTTCATTAAGCATAGCAGTAGCTATTAATAAACCAGGGAAATCCTCAGTGTCATCAACATTTTCCCCCATCCGTAACGATTATCAGACTGAAGAGCTAAGTTCATTAAGTTCAAAACATTGTTGCTTTCAATATTATTTTCATTATTATTTCATTATTATTATTTCATTATTATTATTTCATTATTATTATTTCACTATTATTTCATTATTATTTTCATTATTATTATGATAATAATAGTAATAATACTATATTATTATTATTATTATTATTATTATTATTATTATTATTATTATTATTATTATTATTATTATTATTATTATTATTATTATTATTAACCGGCCTACTTGGCGCTGTGCGATCGGTTCCCGTCAGAACACCGAAGTTAAGCAATGTCGAGCGCGGTTAGTACTTGAATGGGTGACCATCCCGGGACCTAGCCGTGGTGCCGCCGACAACCAAGTCGTTCATCGCTTAGACGTCGATAAATTGGTAGCAGCGTTAAGCTGCGAAAGGTAAAACGTGGGTCTAGAGAAAGTAATGGCAACCTACTCTAGATTAATGGCGCAAGCCACCTGCGTTGCTGATTGCCTAGTAACCGGAGATCAGCACCGCCCCTACGCTCGAGTATGGGACTACCTTTTTACCACTCCTAGCTTCGAAAAAATATCCTGACTAGCAAAATAAAAGGTCGTCACTTTCATTACGTATTGCTGTTAGATTCTGTTCTATGGGCCAACCGCTAAGAAAATTTTGGGTCGGGCAGCCAAAGGGAGTTTTAACCCACCAAATCCGCGTCCGAAAATAAATAATGAGTAATAACGCAATACAAAAAATTGTTTGGGCAACCAAGGGGATTTTAAACTCCATAGACCCCCGCTTGGCTACGCCGCCATGCACTGAGCAAGCGAATTCAACTGTACGTTCCACCGCCGTCGAAGACTGTCAAGTTTGAAGAACGTTCAGTCTCGTGCGGAAATTCTATTCTGGAATTCACTGTCGGATAGCGTGTCGTCCGTCACCTCCTGTGGAGAGTTCGCGAGCAAATTAAAGACGTATCTATTCAACATCTCGTTTCGCTGCACCTTGTAAGCGATCTTGACTTTTTGGCCCTTGTTTTGTTACATCACTTCGGAGGACAGGAAGAATTTGCTAAAGGTCTTGCTGTTGAATGTTACCAGCCTAATTGCTGTATGCATATCACATTTGGCAAATGGAGATTCTGCATTTAGGTAACCGGATTCAATTATCTGCGAATAGGTGACAAAATGTATCCAGAAACTTCTACAGATTGTTGCTAAGAGAGAGCCTCTGTTTCAAAGTAGACTGGAGATGGCTGGAAGCGCACGAGAAAAAACGAAAATCAGCGAATTAGACGAATTTGGCTTTAGGCTGCGAAGGGTAAAACGTGGGTCTAGAGAAAGTAATGGCAACCTACTTATTTGGTAGGGCAGGCTGATTGCCAATATGCTGACATATGGCATAAAAGCAGTGTTTCATCCAGGCCTATTAGGGGGAGATCCGCCTCAAACCTCAAAATCCTCCTCCCATTTCATCATTCACACAATTTTTTGCATTGAACTGTATCTCTTCCCCAACAGCCAAGTCAATTTACCCCTCCAAAGGCCTGAGTCTGAGCGGATGAGGGACAGTTTTGACAAAGGCATCGATTCGTTGGCTTTGCTTGAAAACCGACAGGAATGCGAAAACTCGTAAAACTAGGTGACGTCTGCATGCCAAGTTGTTGAACCAACGGTGTTACCGACAGGATACATTCATTTGGTAAATATAAATTTCTAAAATGTCATTATCACTGAATTGATATTTAAATGTCTTCAAATGAGTGTAAAATATGTGCAGTCCTATCGGAAACGATAATTGCCTCTTGTTAATTACAGATGAGGGACAGTTTTGACAAAGGCATCGATTCGCTGGCTTTGCTTGAAAACCGAAAGGAATGCGACATCTTGTACAGCCGAAGCAACATAAGGAACGACAGTTCTGACGATGACTTGGATTTGTTTAAAGCTGCAGCGAAGGGCAAATTTCAGATCATAAAACGGGCTCTGATTCCAGATGTAGACGCTACGAACAGCGATAGCGAGACTCTTCTGTACCTGGCAGCTACAAATGGTCATTCCGAAGTAGTTCGAAACCTCCTAGAGCGAGGCGCTCAGCCCAAAATCAGAAACTCAGAGGGACAAACAGCTCTCATGGCAGCAGCAAGTAGAGATCATGTTGACGTAATACAAATTCTTTGCAATGGGTCTTATGACGCCGGTATCAACTTGTATGACTTCAATAAGGAAACATCTTTACACTACGCCTCTGATACGATCTCTTGTAAGACCGGGATAGTTCTCCTTAGTTTGGGGGATAAAATAGATGTGGATCCTGTAGACTCCTGTGGGGCATCACCTCTGCATGCGATTACTTCGAATTTTCGCGAATCTTGCCCAAAACTACGCAGACTTCAAACCGAATTCGTAACATCACTTTTGGAACGGGGAGTAGACGTTAACAGAAGAAACATGGATGGTGTAACTCCGCTTATGGAAGCTTCAATTCGAGACAATCACGAAATTGTTTCTCTTCTACTAAATCCAAAATACACGGCACACATCAACGCGAAGGATAATACTGGTAGAACAGCTCTGATACACGCCGTGGAGAACAAAAGCTGGACTACAATAGAACTTCTTCTGTGCGCTGGTGCTGACGTTAACTGCCGTGATTTAAGAGGAAATACTGCGCTACATACGGCTGTATTCTTTCCGGAGGAACTGCAGTTCTTTGAAATGTTTACGCATCCGCATCACAAACAGGCCATTAGGACAGGCCAAGGTTACTTTGCTAAAACATGCAACGGCATTGACGAAAGATTAATGCAGACTGAAAAGATGATGAAATTGTTGACGAAATATCGAGATCCTAATTTTGAAAGTCGAGATTTCCGTGGTAGATCGGTGGCTGATCTACAAACGCTTGGCATCGCGATCAGAAGTATAATTCAAGACAGAAAATGTGTCAATGAATATGCAGATACATTGAAGGAATTCATTCGCTCATACACTGATGATCAAGGCAATACAATTTTTCATCGATTGCGTGTAGATAAAGAGTATATCGCGTGGAATCTTTTGCTTCTTATTAGACCAGTCCCTTGTTTCACTGATTTCGATCAAGAAGACATTCCGATTTTAACAAACGAGATTGTTAACTTAATAAACGACAAAGGCAGAACAGCTTTGCACTGTGCGGCCATGCGCATAACGGATACACGCATGTTATTCTACATAAGATGGTTACTTAGTGAAGGGGCTAATAAAAACATTCGAGATATTTATGGCAGAATTGCCGCAGATTATGATGAATACAAAATCGCTCATGAACTTATTCCTGACGGCGATGACGATAAAAATTCTAAGAATTCGAATGCAACTCCACTTTTAGAGACTTGCAAGCCTCTTCATCCTTTTATGCCACCAATCAGCGGATGGGACGTCATTAAAAGAATCTACGAGGCGAATAATGTTCACCTCCTTACAACAATTAAAAAACAGAATATGCTAAAGCTTCTTGCAGTGGAATGTTACCAGTCAAACTACGCCTCTCACATTTGGCGAAATGGAGATTTTGCTTTCAGGACGCCGGAGTCACTTAATATCTGCGAAAAGGTGACGGAATGTATCCAGAAACTTCTGCTGTTCGTTGCAGAAAGAGAACCGCTGTTTCAAAGTAGACTGGAGATGGTTGGAAGTGCACGAGAACAAACGAAAATTGACGAATTAGATGAATTTGACTTTAACGCTATCCTCGTAAAACTAGGTGACCACTGCCAAGTTGTTGAACCAACGGGGTTACCGATAGGATACATTCATTTGGTAAAGAGATCACGTGACAAACCGTATCAAAATCAGCCAATCGATTCTCTCGACAGATTCTTTAGCAAAGATGGATTTCTGCTAACGGATGAAGTCAATTCGAGATTTCATATTTGCATTCAGCAAGTTCTCGAGGACAAAACATTTTGGGAAAATGAACGTTTGTTTGATTTGCAATTCGATTGTGACGTAGGGGAAAGATCATGGAAACCTACTCGACTTTGTGCGACACTTAGACTCTGGATAAATCTCCCAATCGGAAGCCAAACCTTATTGAAGAGGATATCGGTTGACATCGTTCCTTGTATGCACCTTGATAACTGGTGGCCAAAGGAAGCAATACCTTGTAGAAATTCCGAAGAGATTCGCATTGGATGCAATTTCGTTTTCGATCAGCCACAGAGATTATATTTGGGGGTTCCTTATTCTCCTCCGTGCGCAAGAATCTCATTTGCTCCCCTCGAAAGCAAAATTGTGGCTGATAGCCCTGCTGTGGCAAGAGCAGCTTACATGGTGGCTAAGCAAATGTTGCGGGTGGAACAACACACGTATATCCTAAAGACGTGTCTTTTGTATTGCTTGGAAGCATTTCCAGAGAAGATCGAATCGTGTTCCGAAGAAGTGACAGAATCTGATTTGAATTTCTGGGTGAGAAAACTTTTGAAATGTTATCTCCTCTTCTGTCTTCAGGATTTCGTGCCCTGCTATTTCATGCCAGAGTTTCACATCCTGTTTTTGCTGTTTAATTCTAATATCACCTCATCGACTCATGAACTTTTGAAAATTCTTGGGGTCAAAAACGATAACGGTCTGGAAATCTTGCGTACGGTCTTGGAAACTCCCATTTATACGAATGCACCCGGTTATTTGATGAGATACAAAGCCATCTACGGAATCGTGGACGCATATCGCCTCTATTGGTCTGTCTGCGATGACGAAACGGAAGTCGAATTCTCACTTCCAGACCCAGAAGAAGATGAAGATAAAAGTTTCCAGCGAAGCGATTTGCTACGCAAGATTCGATCGAATGCTTTTGATAACAAGACAGCGACGGACACAATCAAACATAACACCATACAAAATATCACCAATAACATGAAAGCACTTTCTAATAGCTGCCAACACCCATCACAATTCGTATAAACGTATGCGATTTCATGAGAGCCCATTCTGAAGTAGATTCCTAAGATTACAACTTGCTCTTGGATTTTAAGATTTGACATAATTATGGCCAATGACGTAGCAGGATTTCCGGAAGGCGTAACCAACTGCTAAAAATCTTGACAAGCAAAAAGGTCGTCACCTTTTCTTTCTTTTTCGTCAATGCTGACAAACAAAAAAGTTGTTAGTTAATAACATTGACTATCACATTCTTAGCGTGGTTAAGAACATTTATTTTTAGTCTGGCAACCAAGTGGGTTTGACCCCCAAAAGCCCATCCAGTTAACTGAAAAATAGCAAATCAGTTAACTGTAACTGAAACTGTAACTGAAAAATGTCAATAACTGTAACTGTAACTGAAAAATAAATAACTGAAAAAGCTAAAATAACTGAAAAATAATTGTATATATAGTTGCGTACTATTACTGTCTGCCAACTTGGAGCATCGTGTTTCTTAGGCTAAATGAATCTATGATGTCTTAATATCATATTGGAAATACATGACATGCTTACAATATTTTTCTGTCATGATTTGATGGACGTGAGCTCGAGTTGCTACAGTATCTAAACGTTCCACACACGATTAATATTCACTGCTGGATACATAGTTGTACAACTGTAGTAGTTGTTGTAGTAGTAGACTTCCTTAGCGCCATTGTAGTAGTACATCTGCATCAGTCTATGGTCGCTTCAGTAAATTATCGTAGTCGTGATCTTGTCCGTGGTGAATCGAGGTTGTAATCCAATGGTCAGTCCGTACTTCCAGATTCCAGGTTAACTCGGATATGCAGTCAGGAATAGATGTGTTTTAAGTCTAGACCAGAATGTAGTAAGACAGTCAGTTTGGCGGACCTGTAGACCTACCGGCAGAGAATTCCAAAGTCTGTGACCGGCAACAGAAAAAGCACGTTTTCCAGTAGTGGTCTAGCTATAGGGTATGTAAAGAGTAGTAGCATCAGATGACCTCGTTGAGTGCTGCATGGTTGTCTTGAGCAGTCAGTAACGAACGGAGATACATTGGCTGATTTGTGTGGAGCGTCTTATGCACAATGAGACTTATCTTGAATTCGATCCTATGTTTGACAGGTAGCCAATTAACCTCCTCGAGGTTACATTCTCTGGCACTTTTCCATGCAGAAAGCGTTCCGTGCATTCTTACATTGCTTCCGAAGGACCGTCCCATATGTCACACTATTCAGCGGAGAACAATGGTTCGCTCCTTTGGCCGAAGGGCATTGGATATTGGAATGTCAATAATTAAAATTGGCTCAGAGTGTCCACTAAGAATACCTCGTGTGACACAGACCGCGGCTCCATTTGGTTGGGCGTGTCACCAAAACAATTAAGTGGGTGGTCACCTCCTGCTCCTGCAGCTGCGCCTGCTCCACTGGAGACATAGACAATAGACGACCGTGACACGTCCTTAACGCTATTAGTTTCAGAATTCTCCGACGACCGTGAGCCGTTGTTAACGCTATAGGAAGGTTAAGTGATTTTAGGATTGGTGTGATGCACTCATATTTTTGCAATTCCAGTGATAGCCCTGGCTAATGAATTTTGAATCCTTGCGGTTTAAGTTAGGTTTTGAAATCCCAGTATACAGCGAATTGCAATAGTCGAGACGACTCGACACCAAAGCGTTGGCCAGAGGAATAAGTGCATACGAAGGGATGAGTGTCTAATCCTCCTTACATCTCGTATGCTATAGGGTGAGGCCTATCCAGTGTTTATCAACAAAGTCCGGTTGCTCCGCCCACTGGTGGGCAGAAGCCATTGACGTCTATTAATAGACGCCAATGGCCATTGACGTCTATTAATAGACGCCAATGGCAGAAGGAGATTCCTTGCTGGTGGGCATAGATCAGTGACCATAGTGTTCTGGATACTCCTATAGTGAGAAGAATGGCAGACATACTAGTTGTCAACAAAGTATCGACATTAAGATTATCGTAGTGCTTTATTATAGACTAGGAAGTCCTATATTCACAAAGCGAAAAATAAAGCGACGGACACAATATATCAGTGGCCGGTTCTTATTTTTGTGAAGAACATTATGATCGGCGCCATTTTGTGCTATTAACAAAAAAAATTTTGTGCGTTTCAATTAAATGTTAAATTTTGCGAATATTTGTCAATTCAACTCTTAGCTACATTATTCAGGCATGTATTACTCATTTTAGCTCGGGATATAAGAATTCTTACGCTTAGTTTTATAACATCTGTGGCGCACAAGTAGTAAGTAGGCCTAAGTAAGTGAACACGAAATTTATACAGCGCTGCCCAAAATCTTGGCGCAGTGCACCAGTTTATTCACTAACGCTCAATCTAGGTTAATCCATAGTCCGTAATCCGTAGTCCGTGGTGTTCAAGGTTGTAGATCCAGGTAGGCAGTCGCAACAAAGTATTTCATGGAGGATTATGGTGTCCCGTCACTTCCTGGACCGTCACTTCCTGGACCGTCACTTCCTGGACCGTCACTTCCTGGACCGTCACTTCCTGGACCGTTCCTAATGTTCTATATGTTATGTGTATGTAAACAAGTGTATACACTATGATATACAAATCGTTGTGATCTGCAATACTACTTAGAATTACTTACTTAGAATATATAATATAGAAATTCGAGATATTTTACTTACTTCCTTACAATGGTTTTAGTAAGTAGTGGACCAGTGACGCAGACTAGAACTATTCAAATTTTGAATCGTTGGATTACGGTTACGGTTATTTTTTACCACCTACACTGGGCGGAGGGGTCAAAAACTGCCCAAAAATTGTTGACACAATGGACAGCCCCCAAAATACCTACCTACCTACCTATATACCTATTTACTTCCATTTACAATGACGGTCCAGGAAGTGACGGTCCAGGAAGTGACAGGGAACCGTATGAGATCGACCGACCTGAAAATTTTAAGGACTGCAACACGGTGCTAAATGAGCCTCAAGTGATGTGATATACTAATATTGCATTACATTGTATAAAATCATCACACACACACACACACACACACACACACATCATCCAGATTCCAGAGTTTATTGCACAACTTTCTGATGAAATGCAGCACTATTGCCAGGGGACTGCTGTCAGAAGTTAACTTATGTCAGTAGCAAAACTTCTAAGAAGTCTTCTTCCAATATAATATACTAAATCTAGCCTAAAGGCCAGTCAGAAAGGTTGAGAATGTACCGGTAAAATCTGTCAGGCTTCTTGGGATATCCAAAGTGCCACCAGTAGTTAGAGCCTTTCTTCAGAAAGGAAGATAATCTGGTATTCTGTCCTGATATAGAGGGCCATCAAGAACGTCCTAGAAATAACTTACGATACGCAAGTAATGGACTACTGTATTATAAAACATCAAGGAATTCACACTTGACAAGTGTTATGTTGCCATAACATTTCTAAGAAGTCGTCTTCTAATATTGATCACCTGATACAAGTACCAAAGAAAATTTCTTTTGCTGTTCAGTCTTTGGATTTAGAATCTGTGATAAATTTAGTGACGTGGCTGTTGGTCGAATGAGTGTCAGGTTGTCAGATGAACGAGTTGGCCACTGCGCTTGAATTGCAAAGAGATTACGAAGGCACATGGGTTTTGAGATCTGGATGGCATTGTGGGCCAGGCATAGAATCTTGAAATGTATCCGTTCTGGAACTTTGAGCCAGTGAAGTGATTTCAAGTCCGGAGTGATGTGGTGAGCTTTTGGCGTTCGTGTGACAGCTCTACGCAAAGCATTTTGTATTAGCCTACTTGAAGGCGTGCTATTTGTTTTTTTGTGAACATTAAGGTAGAGGGAGTTGCAGTAATCCATTTTTGAATGAACAATAGAGATGGCAATTGTGCAGGCTGTCCGGAAGTTTAGGAATGGACGTAAGCGTCGTAAGTCCCGTATGTACGTGAAACATGAACGACTGAGATTAGATATGTGTTGAAAATGAGAGATCTGGATCAAATATCACACCAAGATTTCTTACTGGGGAGTTAGAAACTGCAGTTTGTGAATTTTGTCCCTATGTTCTTCACTGAAATTGTTTCTGTGTTGTGTGATCCTACATTGAAAGGTAAAGGAAACATGTTCTAACGGTGAATAACTGTGAGAGATCTAACATTTGATATACAGTAGAACCTCCTTAGATTGAAGTTCAAGGTACCATTATAAATACTTCGATATCTATCCGAGTTTCGATATACCGGGTATATCCAATTCCGGCATGTTTGGAGTTGCCGGGGGGAGGGGTAGGGTTGAACCCCAGCTAACTTTGCAACCCTCCCAAAAATCACATATCTGGTACATGCAGTTTCTGTCATGCATTGAACTTAAGGCCTCGACCCCTCCAGCTCAAATTTCACAACTCAAACACTGAATTCCTGGTCATATAAAGCCAAAATTTAGTTTTTGCCAAATGCGCACGTCTGGCCATTATACCATCTAAAATTTAAATTTTATGTCAAAATAAGATCTACATCAACAAATGTTTAAAATGATGAGGTCTATTACTACATAAACAAATCAAATGAAAAAGTATAAACAAATACTTTATATTATGAAAATCTCTCTCTCTCTCTCTAAAATCCCAATGTTTTTGTTTATCAGTGGCAGTTAACAAGGCCAGGCTGGCCGAACAAGCAGACTGATAAACCTTGTTTACAAAGTAGGCCACAGTAATTAAAGTCTCCAAGAGCAGAAGTCTAGAGCAAAACCTCTCCACTGCCTTCGACTATTTGATGGCATGCTTATTCGACCATCGGTGTAAACTCTGGTGATAAAGTGGGGACCCAACCTCAATGCCTTTCCACTTTCCTAGCCAACCCTCTCAAAGTTGGGAGGGAGTTTGACCCTTGCGGCCTGATAGATGTTTATGCCTGTGGCCAGTGATCAGGAGAATACTTGAGTGACTGATGAGGCAATTCTCGGTGGTTTGACCGCAAAGTTTAGGGCAGAGGAGACAATAGCCGACTATACAAAGATTTCCTGGGCTAGTCAACCAAAGTCAAATATATATACTGTCGATTCCCATTACATTGGTAATGGGAATCGGTAATACAGTAATACATTTTGCATGCAAAATTGTGGTAATTGCGGTAATGGTGCATGCACCATTGCGGTAATACATTTTCTTCTATATACTGAATTTTGATATAACCGACTGGCCCTGATTGACAGGGACTGAGAAACAGCTCTGATATAACAAAAATTTTGAAATAAGCGAATTCAATATATCAGGATATCTTTTGGATATATTAACATTGTGTTCGGCAGGACCAGCACTTAAACTTCGATATAGGCGAGATTTTGATATAAGCATATTTAATATATGCTTATATCAACTTATATATATGCATCGGCATATATGCATATATGCATATATAAAATGCTTATATCAATATATATATTCAACTGTAAAAACACTGGTGTTTTTCTTGTTGCAAATTTATTTATTTGATATTTTGCACCAACCAATATTGACGAAATATAATTTTTCATATTTAATATTTTAATATTCCCAAATTAGACTATTTGCAATATAATCTAGTAGAAGACGCTATATTCAACTGATTCACCTGGTTATTCAGTGACCGCAATAGTCATTGATTTTTATAGACTACCGGTTTTATCTTCTTGTATTTCTCTGTTCTGTGGCATTTTGTTTAGAACATTCATGAAATCAAAGACAGTTTTCAACCAGAATTGGATAATTTATGCAGATTCCGTGAAGATATTTTACAAACTGAACACTGTATTTTGCTCAACTCACTTCACCATTGCACTACATTTAGCAAAGTTTGGACAAAGAAAACTTTCAATTACTTTTAAAATATGCAGAGTGCAGGAGGAGTTTTCAGTTGTAATACATGTGGAAAAACTTCCTCATCCTTACCCAACCTTAAGAGTCATGAAAAGATTCATTCTGGAGAAAGACCTTATATTTGTAAAATATGTGGCAACAAATTCCGTCAAAAGGAACATCTCAAAATTCATGAAAGAATTCATGCAGTAGAAAAGCCATATGTGTGTAAAATATGCAGGAAAACATTCTGTCAGTTGGGCAATCTCAAAGCCCATGAAAGAATTCATACTGGTGAAAAGCCCTATGTTTGTAAAATATGCACGAAAGCATTCAGTCGAATAGGAGATCTAAAACATCATGAACGAATTCACAGTGGTGAAAAGCCGTATGTCTGTATAACATGCAGAAGGACATTTAGTCGATTGGGTAATCTTAAAATTCATGAAATAATTCACACCGGAAAGAGGCCGTACGTTTGCAATATATGCAGAAAAGCGTTCAGTCATTTAAGTAGCCTTAAATATCATGAAAAAATTCATTCTGAAAAAAAACAGTATGTCTGTAACATATGCAATAAATCCTTGAGTCACTTATCCAGTCTTAGAAGACATGAATTAATTCATAGGGATGAAAAAACATTCATTTGTTCTCTCTGCACAAAAGTGTTCAATACTATGACTGGTCTTAAACGCCATGAAAGAGTTCATACAGGAGAAAGGCCTCATATTTGTAAAATATGCAAAAAGGCATTCGGTCGAAAGAGCCATCTTGAATGCCATGAAAGAGTTCATGCAGCAGACAAGCCTTATGTTTGTGAAGTATGCAAAAGAGCATTTAACCAATTAGATTATCTAAGAAAACATACAAAAATTCATGCAGGAGAAAAACCCTATGTTTGCAAGATATGCAGAAAAGCATTCAGTCATATTGGAGCATTTAAATGTCATGAGCGATTTCATCATGGCGACAAGCCATATTTTTGTCAAGTATGCAGAAAGACATTTAGTCAATTGGGAAATCTTAGAACTCATGAGAGAATCCATAGAGGAGACAGACCATACAATTGTAAATTATGTGGCAAAGCATTTAATCAATTGCGAGTCCTTCAGGATCATGAAAGAATTCATGCTGGAGTAAAGCCTTATATTTGTTCAATTTGCACAAAAGCATTCCATAAGAAAAGTTATTTATTAAAACATCACAAAACCCACTACACTGGACAGGACAAGCAGCATTGCAGGGCGTCTAAGAAATCGCCATCCAAAGTTGTTCACTTGAATCGTCGTGAAAACAGTAATCTGAGAAAATCTTCCCGCTTGCCTTGCAATGAACTATCAAAGAAAATTTCTTTTGTTGAGAAGCGTTTTGGCTGCGGAGTCTGCAATGAAATGTTTGTGGAAGAAAGCCAGCTTCTCGTGCATTGCTCTCTTCACTTGGATGGGAGTGATTTTTCAGTCGATGTGAATTTTCATTTGTGTGGTCCAGGAATTGCATCGCCAAGGAAAGTAGATTTTAGCACCAGTGACCTGAAGAAAAGTCTAAGATGGTTTGGAAATATCAGAGAGTTAAAGCACTCTTTTGATAATGTTGCATACGAGTTAACCATCTGAGGAATGCCATGAATTCTTAATGTTATCACAATGTGACACTTTACAGAAGCAAATATCATATGATACTGCTGATATGGGGTTTGAAAAGATTCAATGATTACTGTATGTAGATGGTCCCTATCAGCAAATAACACTATTGGTTTATTGGATTTGACAAGGAAATTACAATTTATTAAATTCTGATGTGACCATCGCCTGATTCCAGTGCATCACTAAAATGGCGCCATAGAAGTTCACTAATGAAAGAGTGAAAGAATGTGTGTTTTAGTATGTTTTCACGTGCAATTGATTTTTTAAGGAACACTTTAAATTTAAACTTTGATGAATATTTTAAGGAAATGTAATTCTTTAAGTCTTTGGGGATATCAATATGATATCCATTTTAATAACTATTAGAGTAAAACTTAATTACACTGGTCAACTATGAAAACGTTACTTACTTAAAAGGTACATAATCTGCAGTAAATTGATGCCCTGGACATGAATATGATGATAGACATTTTTATTGGCTCTTGTTTTGAAGATATTTCCTCCAGCTCATTTTCTATGTTTCGCCATGTAAATTTATCCGGTAGGACTGCAACACGGGGCTAAATAAGCCTTAAGTGATGTGATATACTAATATTGCATTACATTGCATAAAACCATCGCACACACACACACATCATCCAGATGCCAGAGTTTATTGCACAACTTTCTGATGAAATGCAGCACTATTGCCTGGGGACTGCTGTCAGAAGTTAACTTATGCCAGTAGCAAAATTTCTAAGAAGTCTTCTTCCAATATAATATACTAAATCTAGCCTAAAGGCCAGTCAGAAAGGTTGAGAATTTACTGGTAAAATCTGTCGGGCTTCTTGGGATATCCAAAGTGCCACCAGTAGTTAGAGCCTTTCTTCAGAAAGGAAGATACCCGTAATCTGGTATTCTGTCCCGATATAGAGAGCCATCAAGAATGTCTTTGGCGGGAAGATAGATGAGTGGTAACATCATTGGGCAGGCACGCCGACGACACGGGTTCAATCCCGTAGGAGCCCCTAAGGTCGACTCAGCCTTAATCGCTAGAGGGCGGTAGTAACATCAAAAATGAGTAGCAATGGCAACATTGCGATAGTAACCATAGGTTCGGCGGAAGAGACTGGCCACCGTCCGCCGATGTATGGCTTAGCCACCTATGGGCTGCTGGCTACTAAATACGGAGATCAGCACCGGACCCTACGGGCGTGAGCCTACGGGTGAAAACCTTTACTTTACTTTACAAGAATGTCTTAGAAATAACTTAAGATACACAAGTAATGGAGACTACTGTATTATAAAACATCAAGGAATTCACACTTGACAAGTGTTATCTTGCCATAAAATTTCTAAGAAGTCGTCTTCTAATATTGATCACCTTGATACAAGTACCAAAGACAATTTCTTTTGCTGTTCAGTGTTTGTATTTAGATTCTGTGATAAAATGTTTGTTTTGTCTCATGCATTGTTCTCTTCATTGTTTTATGGCAAATTTTCAACTGATTTGATTTTTCATTTTGCTTGTCATGGAACTATTTAATGTGGTATTGAAATAGATTTTCCAAGAGTGACCCAGGCAAACAACTTGGAAAGGAGGCTGCAATTGGATGCAGTTTGCAATGTTTTGGACATTTGAAACATATAGAAGTGTTCATGGTGATTCAACACAGTGAACACGAGAACATATGGTACCATGGATTCTTGTAGTCTTAACATTGACTTTTATTGCAAATGAAATCTATAGTCAGTCAGTTTAAAGACTGCTGTTTGCCATGAACATTCTGGTTGGGATGTGTGGATATTTAGTTTTCATTAACATCAGATCTTTATTGTCTGTTTGCTTTATGCCCTATTGCTATTTTGAAAGAACACTTTGAATCCCATAATATTGAAAATTTTATAATCAAATGACTACTGGATGCTAATGATAATGTGTATGGCATAATGTAGGCCTACATTGAACATTTGTGAATTTTAAATTTGGCTATAGTAATTTGCAACCAATTCTAGAATATCTGAAGTCTGTCATGCAATGTAAATGCCTTGAAACAGACTTTGTCAAGCTCTGTTTTTCTCTTGTATGATAACCTTGGTTTTCTCCAGCAGAACTTTCATTAATATATTGCTTTGTACTAATGAGATTGTAAGAATAGTGACAAGCACACCATATTATTGGACATTTCTAAGGTATTAGATTATGGTTTCAAAGTTAATCACTGCTTCAAAAAGATGTTTACATGCTAAACAATATCCCTGTCTTTCCCTCTTGCAGGTTCAAGTCTCATGTGAAAAGAGTGGCTATTTTTTTACTGCAGATTATGCATTCATAACAAACAATGAATTCTTGCATGGCTGTTCAGGAATGTCTTTTGCAAACATTTCAATAATAAGCATCACCAAATATTTTATGATGATTTGTCATATTTATTTGAGGAATCATCTTGCCTCTATATTTGCTGTGGTGTGGCTTTTCTGAAGAGAATCTAATTGACAAAGACTGTTGTTCTTTGGGACAATCCAGTGTTTCTTCAGTTATAATTTCACCACTAAGATACCAGTTTGTTTAGGGTTCTAATGTATATTATATACAGGGTGTCTACGAAAAAACCCCCAGCAGGAAAACTTTGATTTCTTAAAAGTTCCTAAATATATTTCTATCAAAATTGCCACACTTGAGCAGCACATATTTTCCCAACTTTCTGCCTATTTTCATCTCATTTGCATGTAAGGTGGCCATTTTGTGAGATATCAAAGTCAAAATTCGATTTTTACGAATCAACAGACAAAATTTTATTGATTGTCTAGAAATTTCAACTTAAACCACACTTGTTCTAGATGGTTATCGGACATAATTGTAAACCCTAACCCTAACTCTAACCTTAATTGCAAAATTGTTGGGTATCCAAAGCCAAGCTCCCGCAATGTCTGAATTCGCATCTTATCTTCATTCGATATTTTACCCATTTTGAAAGTTTAAATCAAACTTTTATTGTTATGTCGAATTCTGTGAATTTAAAAACATGTTTACAAATTTAAACTTTACTACTATTCAGAGATGTAGTCAAGACCAGAAGTTCCGAGACCAAGCAAGACCAAGACCACTAATTATCAAGACCAAGACCAAGACCAAGACCACTACCAATCGAGACCAAGACCGAGACCAAGACCACTACCATCGAGACCAAGACCAAGACCAAGACCAGTACCACCGAGACCAAGACCAAGACCAAGACCACCTGATGACATAATGCAAAAAAATTTACTCACTCAATTACTGTACACATACTTGCAGATGGCGTGTTCAACTCTTCTGCATCACCAGTCTAGGCAGGAGTCTCCGGAGTTGTTAGAGTGGGAAGATTTTCTTCATGGACTATGTAATCCATAATAAAATCCTTAGCATTGGCTTTGACTGTTGCCGAACCGAAATGATCCGAATCCAGCTAGACAAAACCTTACGTTGGATACATTGGATACAAGTCTATAAAGTTTATGGGGCTGGGAAATGTTTGAAGTTGAGTTCAAAGGAAAGCTCCTGCAAGGCGCTGGGGCGGGGATGGGGGTTGGCAGATCTATGAAGTTGGCTACTGCAGGTCAACGGTCAATGCCCACTTTATAAAGGGGAGGGTGGTGGGAGGGGGTGGCAAATGTAACCGGAGTATGTTTCGGGCAGTCAAGCGAGAAAATGTACATAGGCCTACATATATTAATCCGTAAACTCTTTTGTTGCTTTCTAAGGGGAGGGGTGACAAATGTTTTAGTTCAAAGGCGATCTACGGCTGGGCGATGTTTGCTAATATGTTTCTGATCCATGATGATTGATAACTGCTTCGCCGTATCGTTTTATTGTAGACTTATTCTATATAGCCTAATACAACTTACCTACATTTCCATTCTTCTTACCCACTAATCCTCCTCCCCTCCTCTTAGCCCTCCTCTTCCCTTCTCGCACACCCATCCCTCAATCCTCCTACAACGCCCCCGCCCACCCCTTCCATGAGATCCCTCCCCTCCAACCTATACTCAATCGTATCCGTCGTTCGTCGCCCAGTTGTTACGTACCGCGATATTTCTTATAATAATATAGTGGTCTCGAAAAATTTCCGAGACCAATTCATCAAGACCGAGACCGAGACCAAGACCACCATTACCGAGACCGAGACCAAGACCAAGACCTTAGCTGTCGAGACCAAGACAAGACCAAGACCACAAAAAATCGGTCTCGAGCGGTCTCGAGACCAAGACCGCGGTCTCGAGGACTACATCCCTGCTACTATTACTACTGCAACAACAACAACAACAACAACAACTGCTACTAATACCACCAAAATTGACATGAAGCCAAATTTATGTGAAGCTATAGATATTTGGGCCTGTCATGCTGCGACTGAGTAGTAAAAATCGAAGTTTGACTTTGATATCTCACAAAATGGCCATCTTACATGCAAATGAGATGAAAATTGGCAGAAAGGTGGGAAAATATGTGCTACACAAGTGTGACTATTTTTATATAAATACATTTAGGAACTTTTAAGAAATCAAAGTTTTCCTGCTGGGGTTTTTTCGTAGACACCCTGTAACTGTAAGAATTATCAGACCGTGTTGTTACTAAGCAGGAATGTAGAAGGTAGCCTAAGTCAGCAATGAAAACAGATATTCATAGCAATATATATATATATATATATATATATATATATATATATATATATATATATATATATATATATATATATATATATATATATATATATATATATATATATATATACACATACACACACACACACACACACACACATGTATATCTTATAGGAATTTTGCAGGATGGACAGGAGAGTGATTAATAATCTAGTCTCTTGGGCTATATCTCCATTCCAAGTACATTTGCAACTCAATTAACATACGTCAGGATTTTCTCTCATATGAAACATCAAAAAATCATTAGTTGAACAATTTGGGAAAGATATTTGCACCAAAAAGATAGTTCACACAAATATCAAAATCTGTTTGATATACCCAAGTCTCCAAATTCCTCAAAGCATTTTGTATTTTAAAGCCATGTTAAAACACTGCAATGGAAAGAGTCTCTCCTAAATGAATGTTGGCTGCCAATGACTTTGACTGTTCTGGCAATAAATAATTATTTATTATTTTCCAAACAAAATCACAATAATACTTTAAGTTTTGATATTTAAAATTCCATCGTCTAAAAGATCATAGGGGCCATCCATATAGTACGTATGCAGAAGTCATAATTTCCACCCCCCCCCGTTGCACACCACACATTTTGGTTACCCCACCCCACCTGCCCCCTATGAGTACGTACAAATTAGCAAACTCCGTACGGTTAAAACTAAGTTTAGCCATAGTCAAAAAGCATTCCTTTGCTATTAAAGTTTTTAGTATTAGGTCCTATTTAAATAACCGCAGGAACAATAGTCGGGACCCTTTGTTTAACTATGAGAAAGTAATTTTGTTCAAATCAAATGTTTGTGAATATACCAGCCTTGTATCTATTTATAAATTTGAATGTGTGTACGTACAAATTCATTCGGACCCCCTCCCCGTACTCATCCATACGCAAAAGCGCCTAAATGTCAAACCCCTTCCCCCCTCAGTGCGTACGTACTATGTGGACGGCCCCATATCTAATATTTGTCATTTCTAAAGGACATGAATAATACATGTTCAGAAATATAAAACAGTTCATCATTTCCAAAATCCTGAACATTAGAACATAAAAGTTAACAAAAAATTCATGAAGTAATTCTATACACAATGCCATTTGGCATTCAAAGCATCAAAAAGATGTCAGCATTTGCTTGTCTTTCCGACATTTTTTAAATTTCACAGTTTAAAATTCCATTCTGAATAATGCTTAATTATACCAATTGAATTTGAAACCATTGCATGAATCTCAGGGAAACAAAATATTTTATTTTAATCCACACACATTAGACTGTGTATGACAGTTCACTTAACATGGTTATTGACAAACACAATAATACAAATGAGCATGCCAAAAACAGAGTAACTTATAATTATAGCATTACCGGTACATATGTATCATAATTTCCATGCATGGCATCATCTTAACAGACTATTGTATTCCATCAGGACAAAGAAAGTATATAGGCCTACAATAGAATCCTATATTGATGTGCAAGGGACTGTGATAAATACTCAATATATCTGAGTTGCATTATCCAAATCTGGGTCATATACAACCAAATTTCGTTTTGGGTTAATGTGCATGTTTGGCTATTATACCATCTAAAATTTTGATTTTCTGCCAGAGCATTAAGATCTAAATCAACAAATGTTAAAAATAATAAAGTCTATCACTACATAAACAAATCAAATTTAAAAGCAGAACAAATACTATACATTACAAAAATTCTTTTCTTTAAAATCCTTATGTATTTGTTTATAAAGCTAACAATTATCAAGGTCAGGGTGAATGACCAAGCAGACCGATTGACTTTATGGACAAAGTACCGGTAGTCTACAGTAATTAAAGTTTCTAAATCTCCAAGAACTGAAGTCTATAGCAAGGGAGAGCGCAAAGCTCCTCCAGCGGTGCATCGAAGCTCAAGGGACCTCGATTATACATATACTTCAGTGAACTGAATGTAAGTTTGACATGTCCGACTGGCTTCTGATAGACAGAGACCAAGAAACAGCTTCTCTATATCTGAGATTTTGATATAAGTGAGTTCGATATATCTGGGTTCTACTGTATGAGCTCTTCTATTATACTCACTGATGTGTGGCATTATCGACTGGCTCCTTTGTGTGGCCGAACTGTCCAAACCATCTCAGACTGCTTCTTGCCACAAAATCGGTATTTGACTCAAGTTCATGCTGTTTGCTTATATTGCTGATGAGAAATTGTTGCTGATTCACTCTTTCATTAGATGCAATTCCAGGAAAACGAGAATGGAAAAGCAAATCTTGCAAAAAACCATTCCTTCCCAAGTGAAGTGAACAATGAGTGACAAAATCAGTTTCCTTAACAAACATATCATTGCAAAATGCACATCCAAAAGTTTTGACAGGTGAAACTTTTTTCATTGTTTGTGTAGCCAAAGGTATCCGATTTAATGACACGTCATCAGTTTTCTCCCTAAGATCTGTTTTATGATTAATCTTCCACCTATTACATGAAAGTGGATTATAATAAAAATGTTCACTACTGTGCATTCTCTCATGTTCCATGAGCAGCCATCTTTGACTAAATGGTTTGCTACAATAGCAACACATGAAATGACTCTTGCGAGTATGTTTTCTTTGATGCACTTTAAGACTGCTTAATCCAGTACATGCCTGACTGCATATTTCACAAACATGTGGCTTTTCTCCTGTATGAATTCTGAAATGAACTCTTAGACTATTGGAGTGTTTAAATGATTTACTGCATATATTACAAATATAAGGCTTTTCACCAGTATGAACTCGTTCATGACTTTTAAGATGCCGCAAACTCTTGAATAATTTGTTACATGTCTTACATAAATATGATTTTTCTCTGCAATGTGTTCTCTTATGAAGTTTTACACTACATAGATCACTGAATGCTTTGCTACATATTTCACAAAAATAGCGTTTTTCACCAGTGTGAACTCTCTCATGAATTCTAAGATTGCCTGGATAACTAAATACTTTTTTGAAGAATTTACAAACATATGGCTTTTCTCCAGTATGAATGCGTTCATGACATCTAAGACCAGAAGTATTACTGAATGCTTTCATGCAGGTTTTACAAACATAGGGTTTCTCTCCCGTATGCACTCTTTGATGCCTTTTGAGATGTGATGATTGACTGAAAGATTTTTTGCATACTTTACAAATATAAGGTCTTTCTCCCGTATGAATTCTCACATGATTTTGAAGCTTGTTTGCTTGACGAAATGCTTTGGTGCAGTATTTGCATGCATAAGGCTTCTCTCCAGTATGGATACTCACATGCAATTGAAGACTGCGTAGCTGACTGAATGTTTTTCTGCATTGTTTACATTCATAACGTTTTTCTCCTGTATGTGAATTTTCATGAATCTTAAGATAGCCGGAATTACTAAATGATTTGTTGCATAATCTACAAACATACGGCCTCCTTCCGTTATGAATGTGCTGATGCGCTTTGAGACTGCTTGAATGGCTGAAGGCTTTTCTGCATAGCTTACAAACATACGGATTTTCTCCGGTATGAATTCTTTCATGACGTCTCAGATGATACAATGCTCTGAATGCTTTTGTGCATATCTTGCAAACATGGTGTTTCACATCAGTATGAACAAGCTCATGCATCTTGAGAGTTTGCAAATGACTGAATGCCATTTTACATACATCACAAACATACGGCTTTTCTCCTGTATGAATTCTTTCATGACTTCTAAGATGATCCAATCTATTGAATGCTCTTGTGCAAAATTTACAAGTATAAGGCTTTATATCAGCATGAATTTTATTATGAATTATAAGGCCTTGTCTCTGGCTGAATGCTTTTCCACATATTTTACAAGTATAAGGCTTTGCTCCAGTATGAATTTGTTTATGACTCTTAAGACTATACAGGTGTCGAAATGATTTATTGCAGATATCACAAACATATGGCTTTTCTTCTGAATGAATTACTTCATGAATTTTAACATCACCCTTTCGACTGAATGCCTTGCCACAAAATTTGCATACATATGGCTTTTCTTCAGAATGAATACTTTGATGAATTTTTAGACTTCCTTTATCACTGAATGCCTTGCAACACAATTTGCATATATATGGTTTTTCTCCTGTGTGAATTCTTTTATGCTTTTCAAGATCACCCTTTTGACTGAAAGCCTTTCCGCATAATTTGCAAACGTATGGCTTTTCTCCTGTATGAATTCTTTCATGAATTTCAAGAACAGTCTTTTGACGGAAAGCCTTGCCACATAATTTGCAAACATATGGCTTTTCTCCTGTGTGAATTTTATTATGAACTCGTAGGTGCCCTTTTTGACTGAATGCTCTTTTGCATATTTCACAAACATGTGCCTTTTCTCCAGAATGGATTCTTTCATGAAGTATAAGTTTTCTTTTGCAGTCAAATGTTTTGCCACATGTATGACAAGTATGCACTTCTCCTGACTTCATGTTCTCAAATGAATAAGAAACTCTTGTTTTCAAACTTGGATAAAAATAACACATTGATAAGTACTTCTCAAAAAATCATGGACCATGCAGAGTTCATTTATCAACTTTAATCATGGAAGAAAAATATATTCTTTTCCTGGCTATAACAAATTTCTGATTTCTTAGATGCTGTAAAGAATTTCAAATTATACAACATTGATAAAGACAAAATAAAAGCAAAGCAAAAAGGGAGTGAATGTCCTAATAAAAGAATTTCATTACTAACCTGTTTTTATAATGTTTAAGAAAACATCTATATTATTTTAACTTTAAATTCAAATACTTAAACCACTACATGTCTTATCACTAGATAAAAATTGCAAAAGTTAAAATGACTAATTAATATTGCACAGTAAATCTGTTTTCACATGAAATTTGTTGCAGATACCTGTTTCTGAATATATTTCATGGATCTATTATGAAGGAAAGCCCATCACAGATCTACTATTAAAGATATGTCACCCACGTAAGTATTTTATTTCTCTTAGGAACCAATAAAAAATATTGATTGGTCTGGGCTATGCATTAAAGCTTTTGATTTTTTAGATATTATCTGTCTTACCGGGTGGCGGATGGGGAAGTCCTATGCAAAGAAACCTGATGGGATTGCACCGAATAATACGCTATAAGGTGTCCTGGACCAACTGTACCAGAAGACAACTGTGAAGAGGACGGAAGAATCAGAAAGAGATGGATCAACGACCTTGACAGCGGAAGATCTTCGAAGCAGACGGGCAGTCTAAGAGCGATCATCTACTGGCTAAGAGATGAGTCAGTCAGCTCAATACACTGAAAATTCCTGGCTAGTGCTCAGTGGAAATCAAGGTCAAGGGAAGATAGGAAACATTACACTTATACGCACGAAGTAGAAGGAGACACAGGGAGAGGAAGACCAAGAAAAAGATGGATGGACAACATCAAGGAAGATCTGGATGAAAAGAACATGTCGATTGTTGAAGCATGCAGATTAGCGCAAGATCGAGCGAAGTGGAAATGCTTCGTATCTAACTCTATTGCCGCCATGCAGGCAGAAAGTGACGATGATCTGTCTTACATCATTCAATGGGCTTTAAAATATTCCTCCATCCAATTCCTGGTGAGGCACCATATTATCTGTTGACCACTCTTTGCCACAACAAATACACACCATAAAGATGAGCACATGTTATCAAAATTCTCAAAATCTGCTGATGATTCAAAACTAAGTGGGAAAAGTTAAGCTAAGTCAATGCAAAAGTTTTCCAGAAGGATCTAAAGATCTAAAATGATTTGTGATTAGAGAATTGCAAATGATGTAGGTAAGCATTTAGTGATGGACATCTCAAAACAGAAAGAGAATCATAATATAAGTTGAATAAATGGATAAAAACATTAAAATACACAAAAGATTAGAGCATTTAAGCTCAATAATAATAATAATAATAATAATAATAATAATAATAATAATAATAATAATAATAATAATAATAATAATAATGCACCTTCTAATACTCAAGGGTATAAATTGATGGTACTTCAAATCCATCCGCAAAAGACCAGGTCATTCCAGAGATCAGTCTGAGGGAAATGTTTAGATATTCATAATTGGTTCTGTTCTACTCTTTCTGAGGGATGTGTTTTGCCTGAGCCTGAGAATGTTGTCTCTTAGTGTACGCCCTTCCAGACAAGATAGCAGCGGCGACTTCTATTGAATCCTTTACTTCAAAACTAAAAACGTGCCTGTTTCGCAATTCTTACTGTGACTGATTGTGAATCGCTCTTGCCTATGGCCTTAGTCATGTCATATTATAGCGTTGATAAATTAGCTAATAATAATAATAATAATAATAATAATAATAATAACAAAAATAATAATAATGTAACAGCAATAGTAAAAGTTTGTTTAGCAAGAGATATAAATGGCTGTGTAGGCATTGAGCAACTTGAATATCAAGACTTTCATTGAGGAAATGCCCTTGAGAGATAGAATGCATTTTGTAAATGTGTATCACCATCCATTTTGTTACTTGGCAACATTTAGCTAAGTAGGAATAGAAAATATAGATTGTTTCAGTGGAGGCTTCTCTCTTATGCAGATTCCTTTTGTACACAACCCTTGAACTAAAACAGTTTTCTTCTTTGGGCCTATCCTCTTCTCTTTGACCATGTGTGACCTATGCTGCTAATTTGTGCTAATGCAAAATATTGTCAATTTCGCAAATCTACTTTCCCAGTCAATGTTGAGCATGTTTCTATTGCATCTGACTCCATTTTCCTTTCTAATGTTGTTATTTTGCAATATTAATGTCCTTTCTTAGCTTTAATTATGGCACTATTGACCTTTTTTGTTGATCATTATTGAATGTATTTGATAGTTCTGTGTGTTTGTTTTCAAGAATGTATTCTGTACCTGCCATATAATATATGAGGCCATACACAATTTCTTTAACCTGGTTCTTTTCATCATGCCTGATATTCAGTGTTCCCATTCAGGGCCATCCATATATTACATACATGTTGAGGGGGAAGGAGAGTATTGAATTCTGACATTTTGATCGAAATGCCTACATATGCACATATACAGGGTGTAAAAGTAAAATCTGGACCGATGTTTGACATTCAATATCTCGGCTGCGTGTTGTAAAATTTCTGTCTCTTTAGTTTTTTGGACATATTTCAGCCAAAACTAAAGATATCTGCATGAAATTTGGCAGTTATATCAGACACATTCTCAGGTATATGGACTATAACTTTTAGTGAAATCGCTACACATGCGGCGGAGATATTAAATGCTAAACATCAGTCAAATTTTTACTTTTACACCCTGTATATATTACACCCTATGTGACCCTATGGATATGGAAAAAGAAAGTATCACATGCCTGCTCTGACATCGCCTCGTAGACCAGAGTCCATGCCTTCTGTCGAACAACCTAGGCTGAGGTGATAAGTTGGCTATTGGAAGAAAAATATAGAAATAAGCAACATCTAGCAGGAAAAAAGACAATAAAAGCGAGAAGACAAATGAGGCTTGGCTCAACTTCTTAGAACCTAAGAAGCCTATCTTGGCTGTCTTTGCTGGATGTGGAATGAAAAGCTGCGCCCAACTGCTTGAGCAAGTTCTGGAGCATCGATCATTCAGGATAGTTCTAGTAACAGGCGGAGAGATGTAATCAGGACAGGACAGGACAGAATGGAACATTCAGTGCCAGGTAAGAACGCAGTGCTTGAAGACAGGCCCGTTGGATGTGGGAGTTCAGGGGTGTAGCTGCACCGCCTGAAAAAATTAGGGTGTGCCTTGCACCCTTAAAGATAAGAACGCTGTTTTTTTAAAAATTTTTTGCTAGTGAGGATTTTTAGATAGAAGAAAGAGTAACAACCTTTTTCCCACAGGTCAAAGCTTTTTTGGATGATAAAGGGATAAAGTAAAGTTAGTGATGACCTATTTTGCTGGACAGAGATTTTCAGAGAGGAATTTTCCCCCTTGTCACAACTTTTATCTTAATAAAATCTACACCTCCTGCTGAAAATTCGTTCCGAAGTGCCTGCTTGAAGATGATGTTGTCAGGAATTCTTAGCTTATTTCTGAGAAAAGGGATGTTATGTGATCGTTCCATTGCAACCGAAGATCGGCGAACAGAAACGTCTAAAACTCAATGCAATCGATTTAGGGCTAACTGAATGCCCAAAAAGCCAAAAAACACTATTGTAGTAGTCAGTCGATCAGAGGGACAACAAGCACACGCGCGACATGAATGGCAACGGATGTTGGAATGCAGTGAAGAATGTTCTTACTACTTAGTAGCTTGTAGTAGCAGATCCTCGTTAAGTGGCCAATTAGATTTTCAAAAGACACTAGTTTGCCAACTCGCCACATTATATATCATAATTAACTTCTTTTAAACTCGCTATATCGAAACAGTCAAACATTGCAATTCCTAAATATGCGTCGGAAAATTAATTTAAATGCCTTTTATCAGAATAAAAAAGCGCTACATAAATCTCAGCCAACATGCAAAACAGTTATATGGCTGAATGCTTAGAACAGATTTTCATTTATAGTTTGTTTAAAAGAACTTACTATATTTTAATTTTGATTGAGAACTTGCCTCTAAGCGAAATAACAGCGCAATATAAATATCGTCAGTTTTAATAATGATAGCAATTAACTCCTAACGAACAAAATTTCTTTGTCTTTGACACTGTAACATAAAATGGCGCCGATCAGAATATTAAGATCTGAATATTCCCTTCAGAAACCAGAACTGTGGAACTGGACTGAAGATCCTAAATTTTGATAAGAGAAAATAAATATTCTTTCAGAGCTGCGAGTATATTAGATTGTGAAACTTTGTGATGTACAATTTACACGCATGTGTGCGCATTTACACTGACTGGCATCCACCATATTCGTACAATCAGTCTGCTCACACACACACACACACACACATACACACACACACTAACACACAGTCGTGCTGGGTGGTTATTCTGGTTTTCGAACTCATGTGATGCAGTGGCGTCATTTGAACTTATATTTAGCACTTTTGTAGGGGGGATAAATTTTTGGCCAATTCTGGTAATTTTTGCACATTTCACATTTACTTATTTATTTAAAAGGTCTACATCTGCTCATTAGACCAGTTGCGGCTCCACCGGGGAGGCCAGGGGGCCCGTGCCCCCTACTGAGTGCCTGCCCCCCAGTTGAGACCCTATACTTAATGCTACATACATTAAACAACAAATGGTTGGCCCCCCATGATTAGAAGTTGTCACCCCAACACCCCCCACTTGCCAAATCCTAGAGCCGCCACTGGCGCTCAGCATTTCTTAAAATAGCTATGGAGAAGGTATATGAACAGCCAGGCAATCGTCAACATCCGAAGGGCAGTGAGGACCCAATAAACACCAAACGTTGGGCCATATTGCAGGGCCGACGCGTGTAAGTGCGGGCCACATATGGCGATATTGGCCGAAGACCCGCCAACAGATTTATGCCCACAGTGGGCCAATGAAGCTGGCCCAGACGCGGCCAGTCGACGCTTAATGCTTACCGGCGTAGTAATACGCACTATATAGTTCCGGTGCACTATTTTAGCTGCTTAATCAAGTGTAAATCACAAATAACAAATAATATTCTCATAAAATTATAATTAATTATACTTTTATTAATTATAAATTAAATTAGTGCATCATTGTTTTGAATAACACTTAATCATAACTTTTAGAAGTTTTTGTAATTCAAATAAATGTTACTGCGGGACTGATATATGGCCGCGATCTGCTGCTCTCGTTAAACGCTGTGAAGTGAGTTGAATTTATTTTTGTAACAAGTTCATTTTTAAAACAAATCTTGTAGTTCAATTGTCTGCACTTAATGTGCGAGTGGTGAACTTTGCAATTTGAGGCTTCCCTTTGAAACTTGACTTGGCTCTTAAAACATTGTCATGCGCTGTTGCGCCGCCACGTAATGGTATATGTAGCACGTACGTGATCTATAATTATAATTGTGGAGGGGTGGGCGGAAACTGGCGATTACGCCGATTAGAACCCATTGCTTACTGTTACACCTGTAATTCTCTGGTTTCTCTATTCACTGTTGTGTATAAAAGTGTAAGCATCTAGTATCGGAAAGTCGTGTCAATGTGTTGCTGATATGTGTGGACTTGCATAAGAATATGACATGCTTATGTACAGCCAGTTGGTGCAAAATATTGTGAAATGGGTTCAAAATTAAAAATGTTGGCCTGTAGTATAACAGCATTGAATGTCAGCTGGTCCAACAGATGCATTATGCAAATACAAGGAATTGCTTGAATAGACACAATTAGCTTGTTCTCCAGTTTGTTAACGGTAATTTTAAAAGCATTTTACTATTCTTTCTTATATAGAGACTCATATAGAGACTCACTTATATAGAGAACAAGAAACACAAACAGAACTTTTTTAGTGCAAGAGTGGTGGACAGATGGAATGAACTGGATGAGAGGATAGTAACGGCTACAACTGTGAATGAGTTCAAAATAAACCTCAGTAGTTTAGGATATTAGATTGGACGGGAACAACAGTGGTTCTCACACAGGGCAGTCCCTACCGAACCACTTTAAACCTCGTTATATATATTATTATATTATATTGTATTAAATCAACATGCTGTCCAGTACTGTTGTGGATGTGTTGTTCCAGCATTTGTTACCTCTGAAGAGTACCGCATGATTTTGGAAAATTAAATCGAATTGATTCCAAAATTGAGATATTGTCGCTGGAGTGTCACTACACTTGTCAACAGAGGTGGAACAAGAGGCAGCAGCTTGGATGTTCCCACTATGCCTGAAGGAATGAAACTGCCAGCTGATGCAGTCAAAGATTTGAAGGATGCAGCATCTTTTGTCAAGCAGAATGAGCAAGCTGGACAAGGCTTGGTTAGATGGTGTTAATTTTATTAACTGGTACAGTAAGATCCAGGTTGAGTGTGCCCCCACATTTCATCTCTGATGTTTATTTCTGAATAAATATTCAGATGTTTATCTCTTAATGGGCCTTCTGCTACCCTATTTGAGCCATTTAAATATGCAAAATTCGGCTTATGTCTCAAATTAGCCTACAGCAAGCTGTACTCTGCCGAGAACGTTGAACATGCCAGTAGGGCCCAAAATTTATACTTTAGCCAATGCTATCATGTATTGGATGTGTGTGTACATTATATGTAGCCTACCTAGTAAAATACGATGTACTTTATGAAGGTTTAACTGGAACTGTTTAGGCAAGATACTTGTCCACGTTTGAAGCGACAAGTATCACCGACACAGTTAATGGTATGATGAAGGCGATTATGATGAACGAATTGTCCTGCCAATTCAACTGGGCTGGAAACAGGGGAAAGCACAGCTTCCAAGCACTGGGATTGTCACCTTCCATATGTGGTATATGCACTCTTTATTTTGTTTGCAGATTTCAGGTCACAGTGGTTGTGTTTGTATATATTTGATAAGAGTTTGAGTCATTGCAATAGATTGCATTTTTTCACAATACATCTTCAAAACAGCTGTTACAGACAAACTCTATTTATTGACACTGACTGTAATGGGCTTAAAACAATACAAAGTGATTTGCAGTTATGTGTAGGAAGTTGGTTAAACTAACAGACTATGCACCATATTGATTCCAGAGCAGCAAGCTAGAAGTTCAATTACACCAAACTCTTGATCAGTACGTTAATAATAATAATAATAATAATAATAATAATAATAATAATAATAATAAAGCATGTATTATTACTGCTCACCCAAATATATGCTGATGTCAGGCTTCATATTAAATTGACCAGTGCCAATATTTAGGTGTTATGTCTTTTGTTGTAATTGCTTGTACTGTGCAGCTCCTTCAGTTACTGTTGGGACCATGGATAGTGTTGCTGCAATAGTGCAGGCTTCTAGTGACTTGTAAATACATTGACCAACTTGCTTGAGATACCAATCGTTAGCAGCTGTGGCTGGTATGAGCTAATGCAGACGCATCTTCTTAGAGAAACTCAGAGCAGATTAGCATGTTTTACCATAGGTATACATCATCTAGAATGCAACTTTAGGGTGAATATTACATGAGGTATTATTGAGAGAAAAATTATTTGTATTTCAAATCAACAGTATTTGATGTCTCAATACTGTTGTCTAAGTTGCAGATGCTGTGCGAATTAACGAACAAACGAGATATACCGTCAACAGGCTGGCTGAAGATAAAATTAAGGTCTGGCTGAGACAGGCTCGGGACAGAGATGGTGGTCGGAAACATTTTCTGACTGCTGCTGCAAAGCAGTCACAGTGGCGTAACGTGGGGGGGGGGGCACTTTGTTGACTGCCCCCGGGCCCCTGGCAGGGGGGCCCCAAAGAGGGGTCTAAGCTAGGGTTAGGTTAGGGTTAACCCTAGGTTAGTAGGGTTAGGCTTAACCCTAACCATAGAAGTGAACGTGCCGGCGACCTTTTTTTTTTTTTTTTTTTTTTTTTTTTTTTTTTTTTTTCAGGGTAAAAAGGAGGCTGATTTTTTTTTTTTTTTTTTTTTTTTTTTTTGCTCGTCAGCCCGAAACTTTGGAACTTTGGGGCCCCCATGACAAAAATGCCCCCCGGGCCCCCAAAAGTCACGCTACGCCACTGAGCAGTCATCTGATAAAAGATGTTTTGAACAACTTCCCTCAGACCAGGAGTCTGACAACAGTGTCGAATCTGATAACTGACCTACAGCTTCTGTTAAAACAATGTCACATATTTATTTATTACACGATATAGTGAAGAAATTGTTTAGAACTGGTCATTTTATTAAAATTAGTTGTTCTTTTGGACTTTCAATTTGACTAGTTTTCATTGCTTTTTGGCAGACATTGTAGCCTTTTTGTACTGTGCAGTCTGCAGCTGACCCCATGCACGCCCGCACATTGGGGCAAGAGATGACACTTGCCTCCTGGAAAATGCAAATACCAATATTTCACACTAAAATTTGAAAACCTTGATAAAATACTAACTGTGACCATTGTGTTAAAATGTTTTGCCCCTCCTGGAAAAATTTATGTTGCATAAACGTGATCATTGTGTTTTGCTCCTCCTGGTGAAAATTCTGCGGGTGCCCAGCAGCCCATGGTTGTAACCAATTAGTAAGCAAACTTAATATCTGTTTAAGAGGTTTCATTGTCGTTTTTGGCTTGTATTTTTATAACATCTATACTAGTAAATCAGTTGAGGCTGTAGATGGCAATCAATAATTTTCATATATTTTTGTTGTCAGATCTGATCAATAATTGATATTGGCTGTTAAAATGTTGTACCACTTATGTGAAAGTGCTGTTAGCATTATTTTTTTAGCATTATTTTTGTTCAAAAATTGTCACAGCAATTATGTTGATACATGTATCAGAATCAGTGTTTATTCTAGCCATCTTGATATTGTGGGGATTTTGAAATGTTTGGGGGGAGGTCTGAGTCTCAAAAACCTTGACAAGCAAAACAGAAGATCATCCATCCTTCCTAATATCCTTTACCCTTCTCAAGTTCTCATTTACCCTTCTCAAATGCCCTGGCAACCAAATAAATTGTCATCATCCTTACATTTTGCCCTCTCCAAAAAAGCCCCCCATCCTCACACTTTTGGGGGAAAATTATAAAACTTTGGATGGGGAATTTCCCCCCAGAGAAGGTCTAGAATAAACACTATCACAATTGATCATCGATCTTGCTTTGTAAGTTGTATGCTGACTATGTTTGTCATCGATTTAAAAAAAATTAATATGTTATGTTTTAGAAGTGAAGGGTGTGAGAGTTTATATATGGTAGGATGGTGCAGTATAATATGCTGGCCCATTGAAGGGCCATTGAAGGCCGGATACAGATACGAACTGAGGGCCCTTTGATGGCCGGGCATGTAGGGCCTTTATAGGACCAATTTGCAAAATCTATGAGGGCCCACTGCAGATATGAATTGAGGGCCCTTTGATGGCCCGACATGCAGGGCCTTTATAGGGCCAATTTGCAAAATCTATGAGGGCCCACTGCAGATATGAACTGAGGGCCCTTTGAGGGCCCGACATGTAGGGCCTTTATACTCTATAGGACCAATTTGCAAAATCTTCGAGGGCCCACTGCAGAAAAATAGCAATTATTGACATTGGCCCCTCAAAAAAAAATTCATTGGCCATATGATAGGGCCAACAAACTGTGTTGATTGGGGATAGGTTCTTACAGCTATGGAGGAAATGATTTAATTAAGAAGGATGGTTTTAGCTTAGACCTGAAGACTTGAGGGAACAATGCAGGAATTACAGGAAAAGAGGATTCAGATTTTATTGTTTGAAAGTGTCCAAGTCTGCGGAGGGGAGCTTGAAATCGCTTCACTGGCTCAAAGTTCAAGAACGGATAGGCCTAGGCTATATTTCAAAATGTAATACTGGTCCCACAACGCTATCCTGTTCTCAAAGACGTGCAGGCCTCGCTGCTTAAATATGTTTACATTTCAAAAGCATTGATCAACTCATTCCTCTCATCCTGACTCTCATTCAGTCAACAGCCACGTCACTGAATTTCTCCCATCTATTGATTTCCTACCTCGTGTGTGGAAGGATCTTCCGACAGAGATCAGAAACATGAATAGCTCAGGTTCTGATCGGTCAATAGATAAAAGTGTGGTGAGTCTAGTTCCTGTTTATCTATGGAATATTTTGATCGCTACTATAAGCATTGCCAAATATTTTAGCATGATTTGTCCTTATCTTTATCTGACGGAAGGTTGTGCTTTTATATTTGCAGTGGCGTGGCTTTTCTCAATTAAGAGAATCTAATTGTCAAATACTGTCGTTCTTTAGGAGACTATCTAGTAAAGTAAAGTAAAATCTCGTGGAGTTCTATAGCGCCTTGGTGGGCAGCACAACAGTAGCTGCTTATTCTTAGGCGCTCAGCCTCTCTTAAAATAGCCATAGGAAAGGTATGGGATCAGCCATGCAATAGTCAATATCCGAAGGGCAGTGAGGCTAGTGTTTCTCCACTAAGATGTTAGAGTTTGTTTATAGCTCTAATGTAGGCCTATAATTATTGCATAATAATTGTAAGAATTATCAGTGTTTTAGGCCTACTAGCAAGAAAGTAGAAGGAAAGTTAGTAATGCAAGCAGATATCCATAGAGAAAGGTACTTTATAGGAATTGGCTGGATGGACAGAAGACACATTAGGGATTTAATTGATATATTGAATAAACAACTCAAATACGGATTGGAAGTGATAAATAAGCGCCACACATAAGAATAAGCCAGAATAAGAAGATGCACACAGTGACACTTAACACTCCGAAAATAAAGTGATTTGTAAGAGTAGTCCTACTCCGTAAGAAATGGAATGGATAAATTTACACCAGCAGGCAACTTCTTGTGCTAGGCCTATATCTCCATTCCAAGTACTTTTGCAACTCAATTACCAGAAATCAGGTTTTTCTCCTATAAGAAACACCACAAATCATCAGTTTAACAATTTGGAGAAGACATTTTCTCCAAAAATGATTATTGTTCACACAAATATCAAAATCCGTGTCATTTACCGGTAGGCATAACTCAAAATTCCTCAAACATTTAGAATTTTAAAGCCTTGTCAAAACATTGCAATGGAAATTGCCTTTCCTAAGTGACTCCTGTCAATGACTTTTGATTGTTGTGACAATACACTGTAGTTAATTCTTTATTACATTCCAAAAAATTCACAATAATATTTAAAGTTTAAATTTCTAAAATTCCATCGCCTAAAAGTTCATAGGGATCATCCATCTAGTATGTACGCAAAAGTCATATTTTTCACACACACCCTGTTGCACACCGTACAATGTACATTTTGGCTAACGTCCCCTATGGGTACTTACAAATTAGCAACCCCCCGCACGGTGAAAACTAATTTTAGCCATAGTCAAAAGCATTACTTTGCTATTAAAGTTTTTTAATATTAGGTCCTATTTAAATAACAGTAGGAACAATAGTCGGGACCCTTTGTTTAACCGTGAGAAAGTAATTTTTTCAAATCAAATGTATGTGTGAATATACCAGCCTTCTGTTTATAAATTTGAATGTGTGTAAGTACAAATTCATTCGTGATTCCCTTTTCCGTACTCATCCGTACGCAAAATCGCCTAAATGTCAAACCCCTTCCCAGTGGCGTAGCGTGAATTTTGGGGTCCCGGGGGCATTTTTGCCGTGGGGGCCCCAAGTTTCGAGCTGACGAGCAAAAAAAAACGTTATCGCCTCCTTTTTTCCTTTTTCTGAAAAAAAAGGTTGTCAGCCAGTGGCGTATTTAGAATTTTGGTAAGGGAGGGGGGGCAGACACTTTCGACCTGACAAGTTACAACTTTGACAAAAGTTGACGACCTTTTTTTTCCTTGTCAACCAAGACCAAAGGAGGGGGCCATGGCCCAATGGTAAATACGCCACTGTTGTCAGCGCATCATTTCTAGGGTTAAATTAGGGTTAACCCTAACATAACCCTAGCTTAGACCCCTCTTCAGGGGCCCCCCTCGCCCGGGGCCCGGGGGGCTGTCAACAAAGTGCCCCCCACGTTACGCCACTGCCCCTTCCCACTTGGAACGTACGTACTATATGGACGGCACCATATCTAAATGACATGAATAATATATGTTCAGAAATATAAAGCAGTTCATCATTCCAAAAATTCTGAACATTAGAACATAAAAGTTAACAGCAAATTCATGAAGTAATTCTATACAAAATGGCATTTGGTTTTCAAAGCGTCAAAAAGAAGTCAGCATTTGCTTGTCTTTCTGACATTTTTTAAAATTTCAGAGTTTAAAATTGCATCCTGTATAATGCTTATGGTAATTATACCAATTGAATTTGAAACCATTGCATGAATCTCAGGGAAACAAAATATTTTATTTTAATCCACAGACTGTGTATGACAGTTCGCTTAATGTGGTTATTGACAAGTACAATAATACATATGAGCATGTCAGAAACAGAGTAACTTTTAACTATAGCAATACACCTCTAGCATAATTATCATGCACGGCATCATCTTAACAGACTATTGTATTCCATCAGGACAAAGAAAGAAAAGAAAGAAAGTATATAGGCCTACAATAGAATCCTATAACGAATTGCAAGGGACTGTGATAAATACTCATAACATCCGAGTTTCGATATCCAAATCTGGGTCATATACAGCCAAATTTCGTTATGGGTAAATGTGCATGTCTTACTATTATACCATCTAAAATTTCGATTTTTTGCCAGAGTATTAAGATCTAAATCGACAAATGTTAAAAATAATAAAGTCTATCGCTACATAAACAAATAAAATTTAAAAGCAAACAAATACTATAAATTACGAAAATCCTTCTCTCTAAAATCCATGTGTTTGTTTATAAAGCTAACAATTATCAAGGTCAGGGTGAACGACCAAGCAGAATGATTGACTTCATGGACAAAGTACTGGTAGCCTACAGTAATTAAAGTTTCCAAGCACGGAAGTCTATAGCAAGGGAGAGCGCAAAGCCTCTCCAGCGGCTTTGCCTATTTTACGGCCTGCTTATTCAGTCATATGTTAAATTATGCTTAAACACGGGTAAAATAGGACCCAAACCCAACGACTTTAACCTTCTGCAGCCTGCCCTCTCAAAGCAGGGAAGGAGCTCAACCCTAGCGGCCATATAGATATTTACCCTTATTTGTCCGGCAGTCAGTAGAATAATGAAGCAACTCTCAATTGTCCCAGCTGCAGTTTAGAAGGGAGGAGACAATAGCCAGCAATACAAAGTCAAATATTTACAGTAGATTCCTGTTGCACTGAAGCTCGAGGGACCACGATGATACATATACTTCAATGAACTGAATGTAACTTTGATATGTCCGACTGGCTTCTGATAGACAGAGACCAAGAAACATCTTCAAAATATCTTTGATATCGATACAGGGAGTTCGATATATCTGGGTTCTACTGTATGAGCTCTTCTATCATATAACCTGATGAGGGGCATTATCGACTGATTCCTTTATGTGTTTGAACTGTCCAAACCATCTCAGACTGCTTTTTGCCACAAAATCAGTATTTGACTCAATTCCAAGCTGTTTGCTGAGGTTGCTGATGAGAAATTGTTGCTTTACTCTTTCATCCGATGCAATTCCATGAAAACGAGAATAGAAGAGCAAATTTTGTGGAAAACCACTACTACCTAAGTGAAGTGAACAATGAGTGACAAAATCAGTTTCCTTAACAAACATTTGATTGCAAAATGCACATCCAAAAGTTTTGACATTTGAAACCTTTTTCATTGGTTGTGTAGCCAGAGGTATCTGATGCAAAATCACATCATCAGTTTTCAGATCTGATTTGTGATTAATCTTCCACGTATTTCTTGATAGTGCATGATGATAAAAGTTTTTGCTACTGTGCAGTTTCTCATGTTTTATAAGAAACCATCTGTGACTAAATGGTTTGCTGCAATAAGAACACATGAAAGGAATTTTGCCAGTGTGGATTTTTTCATGGACTTTAAGATGGCTTAACTGAGTAAATGCTTTCCTGCATATTTGACAAGCATATGGCTTTTCTCCAGTATGAATTCTTTCATGGACTTTAAGAGTGCTTGATTCATTGAATGCTTTTGTGCATACTTTACAGGCATGCAACTTTTCTCCTGTATGAATTCTTTTATGAACTCTAAGACTAGTTCTAAGGCTGAATGTTTTACTGCATATATTACAAAAATAAGGCTTTTCACCAGTATGAAATCTCTCATGACTTTTAAGATTTATTAAATTCTTGAATGATTTTTTGCATATCTTACATAAATATGACTTGCCTCTGTAATGTATTGTCTCATGAAGTTTTACATTACTTAAGTGACTGAATGCTTTACTACATATTTGACAAAAATAGCGTTTTTCGCCTGTGTGAACTCTCTCATGACTTCTGAGATAGCATGGTTGACTAAATGTTTTCTTGCATAATTTACAAACAAAGGGTTTTTCTCCAGTATGAATGCGTTCATGAACTCTAAGACTGGAATTATTACTGAATGCTCTCGAGCATGTTTTGCAAACATAGGGTTTCTCTCCCGTATGAATTCTTTCATGAATCTTGAGATGTGATGATTGACTGTAAGATTTTTTGCAAACTTTACAAACATATGGTCTTTCTCCAGTATGAATTCTGACATGAATTTGAAGTTTGTTTGCTTCACGAAATCCTTTTGTACAAAATTTGCAAGCATATGGTTTCTCTCCAGTATGAATGCGCTCATGTAGTTTAAGATTGCCTGATTTAGAGAATGCTCTTTTGCATACTTTACAAACATGCAATTTTTCTCCTATATGAATTCTTTCATGATCTCTAAGACTATTGGAGCATCTGAATGTTTTACTGCATAAATTACAAAAATAAGGCTTTTCATCACTATGAACCCGCCCATGGTTGTTAAGAGTTATCAAATTCTTGAACGAGTTTCTGCATATCTTGCAATCATAAGTCTTTTCTCCTGTGTGAATTTTTTCATGACGTCTAAGATAACGCAATGCTATGAATGCTTTTGTGCATATCTTGCAAACATGTTGTTTCACATCAGTATGAAGAAGCTCATGCAATTTGAGACTGTGCAAATGACTGAATGCCTTTTTACATACATCACAAACATACGGCTTTTCTCCTGTATGAACTCTTTCATGACTTCTAAGATGATGCAATCTATTGAATGCTCTGCTGCAAATTTTACAAGTATAAGGCTTTATACCATCATGAATTCTATTATGAATTATAAGTTTTCCTCTGTCCCTGAATGCTTTTCCACATATTTTACAATCATAAGGCTTTGCTCCAGTATGAATTTGTTTATGGCTCTTAAGATGAGACAGGTGTCGAAATGATTTATTGCAAATATTGCAAACATATGGCTTTTCTTCTGAATGAATTATTTCATGCACTTTAACCTCAGCCTTTCGACGGAATGCCTTGCCACAAAATTTGCAAACATATGGCTTTTCTTCAGAATGAATACTTTGATGACTTTTTAGACCGCCTTTATCACTGTATGCCTTGCCACATAATTTGCACATATATGGTTTTTCTCCTGTATGAATTCTTTGATGCTTATCATGATCACCCTTTTGAGTGAAAGCCTTGCCGCATAATTTGCAAACATATGGCTTTTCTCCTGTGTGAATTCTATTATGAATTTGTAGCTTCCCTTTATGACTGAATGCTTTTCTGCATATTTCACAAACATGTCCCTTTTTTCTAGAATGAATTCTTTCATGACATATTAGCTTTGTTTTGCAGTCAAATGTTTTGCCACATGTATGACAAGCATGCGCTTCTCCTGACTTCTCCATGTTCTCAAATGAATAAGAAACTCTCTTGTTTTCAAACTTGGATAAAAATAAAGCATTGATAAGTACTTCTCATGAAATCATGGACCATGCAGAGTTTATTTATTAAGTTTAATCATGCAATAAAAAATATTCTTTACCTTACTTCGAAAAATTTTCTGATTTCTTAGACACTGTAAAGATTTTCAAATTATACAACACTAATCAAGACAAAATAGAATCAAAGGAAAAATGGACTGACTGTCCTAATAAAAGAATTTCATTACTTACCTGTTTTTATAATGTTTAAGAACACATTTATATTATTTTAAATTTAAATTCGAATGCTTAAACCACTACATGTCTTATCACTACATAAATATTGTAAAAGTTAAAATGACTAATTAATATTGCACAGAAAATCTGTTTTCATATGAAATTTGTTGCAGATACCTGTTTCTGAATATATTTCATGTATCTATTATGAAGGAAAGCCCATCTCAGATCTACTAAATAAAGATATGTCACCCCCATAACTATTTTGTTTCTCTAAGGAACCAATAACTTATGTTTAATTTATCTAGTGTCTACTAATTATTACATATTTAGAATTTACTACACTTGTAGGTAAGAAACTTATCGAATTAATATCTTAATGACTTATGTTATTTGTATGCTATTTATTTCTCAGAAATATCAAGGACTTAGGTTAATTGTCTGCTAATTATTGTTATTTCATTTATGATTTACTATAGTTACTACCACATTCTTAGGGTACCTCCCTGCAGGAACACTGTTCCCTTTTGGTACTTTAAAATAAAATTCTATAATTCTTATATTAATTCTATAATTTGTATCCTATTACTTTGGGAGTGTTAATTTTTAATTAATATTCTTAATTAAAGTTGATTATGTCTAATACTCTGCTATACATTTAACAATTCAATGTATCAGGTTGCCTCCCTGGCGGGATATGTTTCCCTTTAGGCAACCCTTTTCTTCTCAACATTCAACTTTAGGCCTAACTCTTGTCTACTATATGATGTTATATTAATATGAATATTCTAGTAAAATATTAACTTTTACTTTGAGATTTCTTTTGTCTTCTACTCTATTGTATACTTAAGACTAAATTTAGTCTCGTGAATATTCTGTGAATTTTCTTGGTCTTATTTTAAATTTGTCATTTATTGTAATTGATGTCAGACATGCCGATGTACTACTACAATGGCTAAAGAAGTCTACTATTACTACTGCTACTGCTGCTGCTACTGCTATTACTACTACTACTACTACTACTACCACCACCACCACCACCACCACCACCACCACCACCACCATCACCACCACCACCACCACTACTACTACTACTACTACTACTACTACTACTTCTAACACTACTACTACAGATATCAGCATGAAATTTGGCAATTACATCAGAAACATTCCCAGGTATATAGCCTATAAATTGTATTGAAATCACTACACACGCGGCTGAGATATTAAATGTCAAACATTGATCCAGATTTTACTTTTACACCCTGTACATGTGCATATGTAGGCATTCAGATCAGACCTCCCATATACAAAATGTCCAAATTCAATATTCTCCTTCCCCCCTCAACAAGTACGTAATAAATTAATGGCCCTGAATGGGAACACTGAATATCAGGCATGATGAAAAGAACAAGGTTAAATAAATTGTGTATGGCCTCATATATTATATGGCAGGTACAGAATACCTTCTTGAAAAACAAACACACAGAACTAGCAAATACATTCAATAATGATCAACAAAAAAGGTCAATAGTGCCATAATTAAAGCTATGAAAGGACATTAATATTGCAAATTTACAACATTAGAAAAGAAAATGGAGTCAGATGCAATAGAAACATGCACAACATTGACTGGGAAAGTAGATTTGCCAAATTGACAATCTTTTGCATTAGCACAAATTAGCAGCATAGGAGGTCACACATGGTCAAAGAGAAGAGGGCAGGACCAAAGAAGAAAAATGTTTTAGTTCAAGAGTTGTGGGCAAAAGGAACAATCTGCATAAGAGAGAAGCCTCCACTGAAACAATCTATATTTTCTATTCCTACTTAACTAAATGTTGCCAAGTAACAAAATGGATGGTGATACAAATTTACAAAATGCATTCTATCTCTCAAGGGCATTTCCTCAATGAAAGTCTTGATATTCAAGTTGCTCAATGCCTACACAGCCATTTATATCTCTTGCTAAACAAACTTTTACTATTGCGATGACATACAGTAAGAGACAACATTCTCAGGCTCAGGCAAAGCACATCCCATTGAAAGTGAAATCCTACTCAGAAAGAGTAGAACAGAACCAAATATGAATATCTAAACATCTCCCAAAAATAATATTTCACCAATGCGGCAGTTTTCAAGATTAATACTAAGCCATTTATGAAAGTTAATAAACATTAACATCAAATTTCCCCTCCAAAGTCCGAACCGCACCTCAATGTGGCGGAGGTGTGAACAGCTGGAAGTAGGAGACTGCCTGTTGGGGTTATGTCAGCAGTGGTGAAAGCATTTGGACTCAAGAACCAAGTAGGGCATTACACAAGGTGGACAGGCCCAACAGGAACTGTGAAACCAGCTGGACAATGTTGGTGGTGAAGACCCGGGGAGCAGGGAGCCTTCCAGGACATCAGGTGTATGATCACGTTTGAGTGACACTGGCTGGCTATACAACAGAAGGGAGCCACCAACCATATGGTTGGAAGAGTCCCTTTACTGTAAAGTGGAAGGCAACAGAAAACCACACCTTTACCATCCCACACTGCAGTATGGATATGGAAGAAAGAAAGTACCACACACTGGCTCGTACATCGCATGGTAGAATAAGGTCCGCGCCTTCTGTCGAGCAACCTAGGCTGAGGTGATAAGATGGCTACTGTAAGAAAATTACAGAAATCAGCAACATCTAGGACAAAAAGACAATAAAAGTGAGAAGGCAAATGAGGCTTGGTTCTTAGAACCTAAGAAGCCGAACTTGGCTGTTTTTGCTGGATGTAGAACGTAAAGCTGCGCCCAACTGCTTGAGCGAATTCTGGACGATCGATCATTGAGGATAGTTCTAGTAACAGGCGAAGAGATGTAATCAGTAAAGGACAGAATGGAACTTCAGTGCCCGGTAAGCAGGCAGTGCTTGAAGACAGGCCTGTTGGATGTGGGAGTTCAGGGGGTGCAGCTGCACCACCTGGAAAAATTAGGGGGTGCCCCACACCCCCTTGAAGATAAGGATGCTGGTTTTTAAATTTTTTTTTGCTAGTGAGGATTTTTAGATAGAAGAAAGAGTGACTACCTTTTCCCCACTGATCAAGGCTTTTTGGAGGATAAAGGGATAAAGAAAAGTTAGTTATGACCTTTTCTGCTCGAAAGAGTTTTTAGAGATGAATTTTTCCCCTTGTCACGACTTTTACCTTGAGAAAATCTGCACCCCTGTTTAAAATTCGTTCCGACGTGCCTGCTTGAAGATGAAGTGGTCAGGAATTTTTAGCCAGTAAAGCTTATCTCTGAGAAAATGGGTGTTATGTGATCGTTCCTTTGCAACCGAGAATCAGTGAACAGAAACGTCTAAAACTGAATGCAATCGATTTAACTGAATGCCCCAAAGGCCAAGCAGTACACTAATGTAGTAGTCGTTCAGAGACAGTACAAGGGCACGCGCGACTTGAATGGCAACGGATGTTGGAATGTAACGAAGAATGTTCTTACTCCTTAGTAGCTTGTAGTAGTATATCCTCGTTATGTGGCCAATGAGATTTTAAAAGACACTACTTCGCCAACTCGGCCACATCATATATCATAATTAAATTCCTTTAAACTCGCTAAATCGAAACAGTCAAACATTGCAATTCCTAAACATGCGTCGGAAAATTAATTTAAATGCCTTTTGTCAGAATAAAATCCAGCGCTACATAAATCTCAGCCAATATGCAAAACAGTTATATGACTGAATGCTTAGAACAGATTTTCATTTATAGTTGTTTTTTAAAACTTACTGTAATTTAATTTTAATTGAAAACTTGTCTCTAAGCGAAATAACAGCGCAATATAAATATCGTCAGTTTTAATAATGATAGCAATTAACAGCTAACGAACAAAATTCCTTTGTCTATGACACTGTAACATAAAATGGCGCCGATCAGAATATTAAGATCTGAATATTTCCGTCAGAAATCAGAACGATGGAACTGGACTGAAGATCGTTAAATTTAGGTAAGAGAAAATAAATAGTCTTTTAGAGGTATGCAAAGCAGCAGAGACGCAGATGTGTTCGTGTTATCAAGCGCACGGTAACCAGGGCTGGATAAAATCGAAAACTTAGGTTTTTTGTAATTGAAATTTAGGCTTTTAGGTGAGAGCAGAGGGCTAGAGCAGTCACGCAAACGCCTAGAATTGACCACTTCAATACGGTCTTAAAATTACCTTGCTGGCTCAAATTTCAGAAATAAAAAGCAGCCCCATACGATTTTGACTTATCAAAGCTGGAAAATGTTGAATACTTATTGTTGAAGACTAGAAGAAAAGCTAATGCTTACCACAGTAAACCACAGATTAATCATTAATCAATAATGTCTTTTATTATTATTATTATTATTATTCAGACAATTTTTATAGCGCCGTACGCATGGCGTCTACCAAAGTCAAAGGCGCTGTACATATTTAACATTCATAAGAAGTCGCAAATAGATATGTCTTCAAGTTCTTCGCGAATTGATCGTAGGAGTTCGACGAGGTTACAATGTCCGGTAGAGCGTTCCACAGCCGCGGATTTCCCCTTACAACCGAACGCTCGCCAAACTTTGGCGTCTTCGCAGGAGGTGGAACCGCCAGAAGAACACGGCTGCTCGACCGTAATTGACGACATCTTTCCGTCAGCGATTGTCTGTGAAGAAGTGTGGAAAGGTATTCAGGACACGTTGGTTTTAGTGCGCACTAATGAATTAGCATTCTACACGTGTGCAAATTATATAGCTACCTGAGGCAACAAGGCTCTCCTAATCTCGAACTACTATAGTGTCTAGAGTCGTAGCGCCCAAATGGCTACTATAGCTCGAGCCATGGGCGGCACACATTAGGGGGCGGCAAATTGAGCGCCGATGACCTTTTTTTGCTCGTCAGGTTGTCAAAGAGTTTCATTGAAGGGGCGGCAAATTCAGGACGCGACGACCTTTTTGCTTGTCAGGTATTATAAGACCAGCTAGGGGGCGGCATTTTTTCCAGGAGCCATCGGCGGCACGAGACCACGCTACGCCACTGCTGGTGTCAACTGTTGACTGAAACATTTAAGGAGGATTTACCTTTTCTATTTGCTGTTGAACTGAATTCATCAGATTTCACTTAATACTTCCTAGTGGCGCATTTTATGAGATGACATTTATTCGTTATCTGACTTGTTCGCCTATTTTAGGCATCTGATTTTATATCGGCCCGCCATCGGTTAGAACAGAACTTTCTGGCAATTGCATTATTTTGTTCATGGCTTTGATGAAATCAGTCCAATACATGCACTTAAATGTTATAAGAAACCTATTAACCGCATTATTTAAATTTTTACTTTAGGATAATTACTTTGTAAATCATCTGATGAAAAATATTGACCAAACGGAAGATGGCAGAGTGGGTTATGTGCTGGAGCGTAAGGCTGACGGAGCGGGTTCAAACCCCGTTAGTGCCCCTAGTGGCTTTCACACAGGCAGTAATATGCCTCCTAAGCCACTTAAATCATGCTAAGTTGGTTAGTGAAATCTTTGCCAAAACCTGCATTGGATTCATTTATTAGTAACCCTACCAATTAAGGTGAAAGACCATACATTCATTGGCAAATTGTTTAACAATAAATGCAGTTTATTAAGTGATCTTGAAGTACTTGAAAGAATTCGTACTGAAGACAAGTCTTGGTTTGCAAAGAAAACATACGTACGCCAAAAAACATGAGAAAAGGTGATCTGTGATTGCTACACAATGGCCAAAACACGAACATTCATTGCTGGAAAGCAACAGCATGTGCTTACGTCATAGACATGGTTATTTCTAGGATTAGAAATTGGAAGAGGGGTGTTTGTATATTCTCATGGTGCCCTGCCAAAAAGTCTGACAAGCAAAAAAAATCATAGGACTCTCAGATTTGGGGGTGTTGGGGGGAGGGGTCGCTCTCATATTGGGGTGTTGAGGGTGTTAGTGGGAGGTGTACAAAAATTCCTGGAAATAGACTAGACATTACTGAGTTATTGCAAATATCATAATATGACTAAAATATCTCTTGTTGATTAAGGAAGTTAACATTACTAGAATTGTAAGATAGCTAAGAAATGAAAAAGGAGCTGGACTTGGAGATTCATAAATTATAATTTAAATATGGTTGTCCGTTTCAAACGTGTGCCAATGAAATATTCAACATATCCACAAAATTAAATGTATAAAACATTTACTAAAATCCAATAAAATTCTGAATAATAGATACTTACAATTAGAAACCTCATGTTGTTTCAAATGAAATCTTTATAACAATATTCATCAAAATCAAATGTTCTTTGAAAAAATGTACATATAAACATACAGTACATTCTCTGATGTGTACTCATATGTGACATTAACAACAGATTAATTAATTAGTTCTAAATGGTCCTTCTTGTTACAACTGCATTAGCCTCTGCTCATGGGCGGTTCTAGTAAAATAAAACTGGAGGTTATACCCTAGTCTGTGACTGCAGAGACCCACATAGGCGCCCCTAACTCGAGAAAAAGCCTGATGAGCAAAAAAGGTCGTCACACATTTTTAACAAGTGTCATTCTCCTTGCCTGGTGTAATTTAATAGACCCACCAAAATACTGGGAGGGGCAAAGCTGAAATCTGAGTGGCTACAGACCAGCCTACTCCAATTTAGTCCTACAACCGCCCATGCCTCTACTCCAAGTATGTAGTTCACATCCATTGCAATCAGAATAAATCAAGTCTTGGAAAAGTTCACTATCACTAAAGTGAAGTGAACAGTGCATGAGAAAATAACTCTCATCAGCAAACATGTCATCACAAAATCCACATCCAAATGGTTGCACAGCAAAAGACTTTTCCGTAATATCAGAGTTTTGAAGACATTTGTAGTAATCTACTTTTGAAGTAGGTTGCTTAGAAATTTCAATGCAATATCTCTCTTTACCAGCCAGCAGTCCTTCATGACCTTCAAGATCTAGATAAGTGAATGCATCCGTACATATTTGACTTACATGCGGCTTTTCTCTAGTGTGAATTCTTTCATGAACTTTAAGACTACATTGCTGTCTGAATGCTTTTCTGCACATTTGACATACGTACGGCCTTTCACCTGTGTGAACTCTCTCATGCTTTTTAAGAGTGTCTAATCGTCCGAATGCTTTATTGCAGTTTTCACAAATATAAGGCCTTTCTCCGGTATGAATTCTTTGATGAGTTCTAAGATGGGTCGATTGACTGAATTCTTTTTTGCATATGCTACAGAGATACGGCTTTTCTCCTGAATGAAATCTTTCATGAGCCATAAGTTTACTTATGCTGGTGAACCTTTTGTCACAGGTGTTACAATTATGCAATCTTTCTGTGCTCTGCATATCTCCATAAAAGAATGTAAAATCTCTTCTTGAAATACCTGGCTAAATATATTGCATCAATCAATTAAATGTTTTGTAGATTGTTGTCAATTTCTTTACCGCTAGTACAATATGATTGATTACACAAAAGATTCTCTCCAGGAATTTTCCGTCAGATTCAATGCCTTGCTGTTTTCAATAGACGTTTGATGAAGTCTGTGAAAATAAAGCAACATGCAGTGCCGTTTCCAGTTAGCCTTTCTCACGACATAACTTGTATACAATGCATAAGCGGCAATCTGCCACAAAACTTGGGGGTGTCATGATTCCCGACCTCCCATGAAATGGGACCTGAGCGACGCAATAGCGAAAGTTTAAAATTTTTAAGCAAAATCCAACAATCCGAAATTTGAATAATTTTAGTCTGCGTCACTGCTTCCTTGATCCTCAAGTAGTCCAGGTTATGTTATCTACATCATTTGTTATCTATGTGACCAAACTTTAAGAAACTCTATGCGTTTATGCTAAAATGTAAGCGTTTATGTGGGGGTGTCGGGTGTCCTGCTGTTATTGGACACCCCCCTTGGCTGAAAAGTGGGGTGTCCAGACACCCCAACACCCCATGATCGCCGCCTACGATACAATGAGTGTTTATTTATAATGTTTCTATATGGAATTCATATAAATTTATTTGTCCTGGGTGTAAACATCTTTTTTTGAAGATTTCTCTTTACAAATGCAAATACTGCAAATTATAAATGGAACAGAATCAAATAAAAAAATCAAGAAAATAGGATCGCAAACGTAAATAAGTCGACAACATTTTTTGCTTGTCAGCTTGGAAAAATGAAGAGAAGATCACGATCACATCTGAGGTTTTCTGCTTATCGGCTGCAGTGTGTCGTCGACTGTATGTTTCTTGGATGGTGCGCCATGGCTTGAAAAAAGCTTGGGAAGCATTGGAATATGGAATCAATTATTGTCAGTTACATAACCACTGCATTTGAAAGGAATGTTTTTATATAAAATAAAATACAATCATTTTAAGATTAGGCATATATTAAAATTGCAATTGCATGTGGAAGCTACTGGAAAGAATTTTAAAATGAGCAACTAGTTTCATATCTAACAACAACAAACAACAGTTTGTGAATTCAATTATACAGCCAGGGAGAGAAATGGATGGAGTGAAAGAGGGAGGCAGAAAATGGGAAGTATGGAGGGAGTGAGATTTGGAGAAACAGAGAGGAAGAGGGAGGAAGAGAGACAGACAGAGACAGATACAGATGTCTCTCTTACGCATAAGTTTGTCATCTATAACAGATAATGATGACGATGATGATTATAAGCAGTTTCTGCTTCAAATATTGTCAAGAATCAATGAAATGCATTTTCAACTAATTTCAAAAACTGTTAAGAGAGACATTGTAATAATAAATAAACAAATTCATAAGGCTTGACTGCATTGCACAAGTTGGCAGATGCGTTGCAAAAATTTTGAAAAATATCCAGGAATTAATTACATTGTTGGACTGTGGTCACCAAAATTTGGGTTTGGGAACGTGAAATTTATTTCTCTTGTTTTTTTCATCATCTAAATAAAGAATTCGTTTTTTTAAAACTAACATAAGGCATTTAAAAAACATTCAGTGAGGAGCAATGAAGATGGTCAATGGATGCCATAAACAATACTATGAAAAAGACTTAGGCCTAAGTATTGTGAATTAGCAACATGAGAAGGAAGGAGAGAGATTTAGTCGAAACTTGCACAATAATGGCAGGGAAAGTAGATGTGCTAACTGAACAAATCCTTGCTTTAGTACACTTTAGCAGCACCATGGGTAATAATTGCCAATTCTACCAAAAGTTGGTAGGACCAAAGGAAGAAACATTTTTGAGTGAAAGACTTGTGGATACATGAAGAGTCTGAACATGAGAGCAGTGACCATTAAAAATCTATTATTTATTTCCAGTTAATGCTCGAGTTCGCAAAATTGCTTCAGAAAAGTAATCTTGCATGCCCGCTGCCACAATATATAACAGCGCTACATGTATCTCTGCTAATAATTATGGAACAATCACAATATGAAACCTTATAAAAGACTTTCATCGAAGAATCTATCTGAACAAAACTTACGAAAAACATAGCAGCGCTATATTAAATCTCCTGTACTGCTAATGATAACAAGTAACTTCAAACGCTCAAAATTGTTTGTCTATAACATAAAATGGAGACGATTAAAATATTTCTTTATGAAATGCAGAGCTGGACTGAGTAAAAGCTTTAATATTAATATAATGATGGTGATGATGATGATGATGATGATGATGATGATAATAATAATAATAATAATAATAATAATAATAATAATAATAATAATAATAATAATAATAATAATAATAATAATAATAATAAAGCAAGTGCTTGTGCTTGGCCTTGGACAATGAGTGCTTGGCCTTGTGCCGTATCTTATTTCGCTTAGACAACGAAGGTCCGTAGCGTTGATCTACTATGGCCGCGATTTTGGGCTTTTCCCATTCTTTTGCAATTGTTGAGGGTGAGCCGTTACCGATCTGTTGTAGGCCTACCCAGGTGCGTCGAGGGCGACCTAGAGGCCTTTTCCACCCTGGGGTGGATTCCTCTCAGATCTGCGGTTAATGGCTGCCGTAAGAGCACCGTAAGCCGGAGTGTGGGTGTTAAGGAGTGCCACATGACCAAAAAGTGCTTGTCGGCGACGACTGATGGTTTGCGAGATACAAGTTCTAGGTTGGTCATCTGAGCGACCTCGTCATTCCGAATGAAGTCAAACCACCGAATTCCTAGTATGCGTCGCTGACAGCGCATGTGAAATTCTTCAATGCTCCGTGCATCTTGCGCCACGAGGGTCCATGGCAGGTATCCGAGCCGTATAAAAGGACCGCTATGACACATGTTTTATAGATTCTTATTTTGGTGTTTAGGTTCATCCTCTTCTGTTTCCATTGTCTGTCAAGCGATTGCATGGCTAGCATGATTTAAAGTGGCTTAGGAGGCATAACTGCCTGTGTGAAAGCCACTAGGGGACACTAACGGGACTTGAACCCTCTCCGTCATCCTGACTGAAGCGGCTATGCCTATTCTACGTAAAATATCAGCAGTGTATCTTCCATCAGAGCTTTGAATGCTGCCTAGGTAAACGAATTTATCCACTGCCTCCACCGTATGACCTGATGTTGATATGTTGTCAAGAGGGAGGCCAGTACTCAGGTTCTGGATTTCTGTCTTTTCCATGAGATGCTTCAATTCTCAGTGCATAAAACTATAAAACTTGTGCCTTAAGTGCTTGTTAACAAGTCTGTTAAAATAACTGACGTATCCAATATGAGATAATAACAGTTACATACAGGGGCGTCTACACCATATAAGCCTTGGAGCAAATGCTCCAACGAAAAAAAGAGGGGGGAAGGAATTTTTTGATTTATGGGGGGGAAAGGGAAATTTTTTTGAAAGAACTTTCGAGGGAAAATTACGCCGTTATGGTTCATAATCTGCCGATTACAAATTATCATCTCTATGACGTTGAAGTTGATGTATGATAAGATATGACGTCGTCATAGACTCATAGTCATCATACGTTGAACATTGCAGTGACTCCAAATAGCCTACTTGCGGTGCGTAGTGGACAGAGACAGCTCAGACAGAAGTAGCCTAAATAGCATTAGGCCATTAGCATGTATTGTACTTTTTCTCTGTTTGTTGGCGAAAATCTCACATAATTGCAAGTTGTAATATGTTTCGTCAACACTTTTTTCCACCATCATCCCATCATCATGGACTGATATTAAGAAAATAAGCAAAAAAATTACATGGTCTAAGATAAAAATCATGATGTATCAGGTGCTCAATTGTGAATTGTGTGCCAAAACTCTACTAAAACTCACCTACGAGCATCTGCAACTTCAAAATTTTTCCGGGGGTTATACCATCGGACCCCCGTGGCGGGAGGGCCTTAAGCCGCCCCTCACGCAATCACCCCGAGCGCCTTCGGCGCCTGCGGGAGCGCTTCGCGCCCCCCGCCTCCGCGGTCCCAGAACGCCTATGTCAGGTTTGGGGGGGAACTTGCTCCAATGAAAAAAGGGGGGATAGACGCCCCTGGTTACATATAGCTCACTTCAGTCATCGAAACCTGTCTACCTTAGATCACTATTAACCCCTCAGCATCCTCGAACCAAACGTTCATCATCTTACCTCACTCTGTCACGCCCACTCAATCAGTCATCCCTGAAAATTTGCAACTGTGCCTTCTCATACGCTGCACCTGAACTTTGGAATTCTATCCCAGCTTCCCTACGCAGTCTTGAACACTTTCAAGCAATAAAATCCGAATCATTCCCCATAATCCCTGCATTATCTCCTCAAGTCTTCAGGTCTAAGCTTAAATCCTTCCTTTTTCTAAAATCATTCCCTCCCTAGCTGTAATAACCTAGCCTCACTGCCCTTTGGATGTTGACTATTGCCTGGCTGTTCATATACCTTCCCCATAGCTATCTTAACCCCTTAACTGGGGACCCCAGATATATCCGTCCATTTTACATTGAGTTACAGTTAAATACACGTTTAAGGGGTTACGAAAGGCTGAGCGCCTAAGAATAAGCAGCTACTGTTGTGCTGCTTTCCAAGGCGCTATAGAAATCAACAAGATTTTACTTACTTACTTTTTACTTAATGCAACCTCCATGCTTAATGCATACCGGCGTAGTACTCGTAATACGTACTATAGTTCCGGTGCACTATTTTAGCTGCTTATTCAAGTGTAAGTCAACAAATAACGCATAATATTTACATAATATTAGAGTTTATTATACTGTCAGCATATTTACTCTAATAAATACTTATATATGCAATACAATCAACAGATTAATTAAACATTTGAGTATGTCCAAACCATCTCAAACTATTCCCTCTTCATCTGCATTAGGCTGTATTCGTAGCTTATTGCTCAGTTCTCTAATGGAAAATCCTTCTTTTAAACCACAAAGCACTCCGACATATATAATACCAAAGAAAAACAGTAAGTCAAATTTCAATTTAATAGCATTTAGTTAGAATAAAAAGTTCACTTTAATTAAATTTGAAATCAGCAAAGAAAACTTCACAATATCAAAAACAATTAACTAATAAAAACTATTAGTTTCACAACCCAGGAGAAAATTACTTCACTTCGAGTGCGTATGAAAAAAATACTAAGAAACTCACTCTAACCTTTATTTTCCCAGACCCATTCAAAATTGACACACACTCAAGAAAACTTATATTTAGACACTTTCTGGTGTATAGTAACACAAAAAGTTGAAATCAGAAAAAAATTATTCAAGATCACGGAACAATACCCATGTTCCCAAATGGGAACGTTGGGTCATTATGACTATAGAAAATCCTGGAAATACCAAAGGCAGTAATTTTATTACATTTGTGCTGTACAGTATGCAAATTTTTGAACATGTCTCATATAGGCATAGTATGTGGGAAGTACTGTTTTTAAGTATCATCTTAAGGTGATTAATTATTATTTATTAATTAATTAATTAATTAATTAATTAATTAATTAATTAATCTTTGGTGTGGTAGACCCCAAAAACACTTGATGTGAAGGTGCCTCTCAGTTCTCACGCTTCGAGCAATTCTTTCTTGCATTTGTCTGACAATAATCACCTCGCCCCTGGGAAGTAGACACTGTTTTGACTTCATAATGTCGTAAAAGATTTGGAACAAAGGCAGTGGGTTCTCCATAACGGTATCGAGGTGTGTCTTTCAACAGCCAAGCAACCACTTCACGTCAAAAATCAGGATGACTGAGGCGATCGCTGGAAGAGGCCACCTTACATGTAGCTTCCATGCTGCAACCGCTGCAATATTGAATGCATTGACAAGCAAGTTCCACCACTATTTCTTGGATTTGATCTTGGGTCGGTATGCCGAAAGCAGACGATCAAGAAGATCAACACTGTCTATTCCCGTTGCGTAATTGCTGAACTTTCGTGACTGTGAAATTTCTTCCCTCAAACTCCATTTGCACGACATTCTATCATGGCTACAGGTTTGACATAGTTATGACTCAACTCAGAGCTACTAGGCTTACTATCAAAGGTCTTGTCATCTTCACAGGGTCCTGCTGAGGATTGGATCCCTTCACCTGCAACACATGAAGCTCACTACAAAGATATTGTGATGATTCATTTGGACCTAAACTATCTTCATCTACTGCTTCAACTTCATAATCTGCCCCATCGTTTGGAGGCAGTATGTAAATATCTGGAATAAGCCTATTAGCATTATCATCGTCATCACTGAAGGACTCTTCAAAAACTGCTTCAACTGCTAGAGAGAGGGCGAAACATCGCTTTGTTGCAGGCATTTTAGCTACTGTCCAACAATAGCTGCGTTATTGTGTGCAACAGAACAGGTCATTATATTCTTTAAAAGTATTAGCAGAACATACATCCATATTAGTCCTACATATTTTCCGGATTGGAACACCAACGGCCAATGCTAATGAAATATCAACAACTGTCAGCCTATTAGCCACATTGACCCAACGTTCCCAATTGGGAACATGGCTGTTCAATCATGTCTTGTAATTTAACCTATGGTCACCCATGTCAATCGGATTCAAAATCATGTATAGGAGTCATAGTTGAATAAAATGAGCCATTACGGTAAAATAAATGTTGACATTTAGATTTTATTTTAACATTTATCTATTTTACCTATGATTTTGGCAATTTTTCGGAATTTTAATGCAATTTGTACAAAAAGTACAAAAAATTATCAGAAATATTTTATACAGAAATCAAAGATAGACATGTGCTCTAAACAAATGCTACGAAAAACTAGGACGATATAGCTTGGTTAACTGCCTACACTGCCTTCAAATCAATGTTCCCATTTGGGAACGTTGGGAAAATAAAGGCTAATATATCTACTTTTATGCAAACCAATCAACAGACTAATTAATCTCTTGAGTATGTCCAAACCATCTCAAACTGTTCCTTCTTGCTTCATCTGCATTAGACTCTATTCGAAGCCTATTGCTCAGTTCTCTGATGGCAAATCCTTCTATCGATTTTTCATTGGAAACAATTCCATGACAATCAGAATGAAATGTCAAATCTTTAGATAACTCACAATCACCAGAGTGAACAGGACAATGCATAAGAAACTGAGTTTCTTCTACAAATAATTCATCACAAACTCCACATCCAAATGGTTTAACAGCAAAAAGAGATTTCTTTTCTTGTTTATTCCTAATCATACCAACAGACTTCTGGCTAACATCAATATTTTGAAGATGCTTCAAGCGAGAATCTTTTGAAGCTGATCTCTTAGAAATTCTGCGGTTACTTAAATGCTGTAGCTTTTGTTCATGGTGGATTCTGTGATGTTTCATCACATATTCTCTACAACTGAATGTTTTGTAACAAACATAACATATGAAAGGTTTCTTTTCTCTGTGAATTCTTTCATGGTCCTTTAGAGAGTCTAATCGACTGAATGCTTTTGTGCATATTTTACAGACATGTGGCTTTTCTCCAGAATGAATCCTTTCATGACGTTTTACAAAAGCAAAATTACTAAATGTTTTTCCGCATATTTTACAAGCATATGGCTTCCATCCAGTATGAATTCTTTCATGAGCTTTAAGACGGCCTAATTGACTGAATTCTCTTTTGCATAAATTGCAAATATGTGCCTTTACTCCGGAATGAATTTTTTCATGACTTTTAAGCCTGTTTAAATGACTGAATGATTTTCCACATATTTTGCAAGCAAGTGGTTTACTTCCAGTATGAATGCTTTGATGAATTTTAAGATTGGCCAATACTCTGAATGATTTTTCACAAATTTTACAAACATACGGCTTTTCTCCTGTATGAATTCTTTCATGTTGCTTAAGACAATTGTAGTGATTGAATTCTTTTCTGCATATATGGCAAATATATGGTTTCTCCCCACTATGAATTCTTTCATGAACTTTTAGATAACTTTTATCTGTGTATGCCTTGCTACACAATTTACAAACATATGGTTTCTCGTCATTATGAGTTCTTTCATGACGCGTAAGATCATCTTTTTGACAGAATGCCTTGCTACATAATTTGCACATATATGGTTTCTCACCACTGTGATATCTTTCATGTCGTGTAAGATTACATTTAAGACTGAATGCCTTCCCACATAACTTGCAAGCATATGGTTTCTCGCCACTATGGATTCTTTCATGAAGTTTTAATTCACTACTTTGTCTACATGCTTTGCCACACAATTTGCAAACATATGGTTTCTCGCCACTATGAATTCTTTCATGAAGTTTTAATTCACCATTTTGTTTACATGCTTTGCCACACAATTTGCAAACATATGGTTTCTCGCCACTATGAATTCTTTCATGAACTTTAAGATAACCTTTACAACGGAATGCCTTTGCACATAATTTACAGACATATGGTTTTTCATCATTATGAATTCCTTCATGTTGTTTAAGGTGATATAGTCGAGCAAAATCTTTCCTGCATATTTTGCACGCATAGGGCTTTACTCCAGTATGAATTCTTTCATGACGTTTAAGTTGACTTATGCAAGTGAATGTTTTGCCACACGTGTTGCAATAATCCAATCTTTCCATGGCTTGCAGGTGTGCAATGTTCCTTTGCCTTACTGGTTGTTTTACATATATTGTTATATCTTCAATAGGACAAAACAGTTTTCATTCGCATTTAATGAAAACTGTCTCAATTAAAAACATCATCTTCTTTCATTAATGAAAGCATTTGTCGCCTGCAAATGCAAATATTGTAAAACATACGATATATTGATCAGAGATGTAGCAAGTACACAATGCTTCAAGTACAAGTACAAGTACAAGTACCTGGCCTCCGAGTACAAGTACAAGTACAAGTACTTGCATTCCAAAAATTCCGAGTACAAGTACAAGTACAAGTACCTGTCCTCCGAGTACAAGTACAAGTACAAGTACCTGGCCTCCGAGTACGAGTACAAGTACAAGTACCTGGCCTCCGAGTATTAGTACAACATTTTTGACATTGACATTTTTTCCGCTGACATTTTGTCCCCATGACATTTTCTACATGACATTTTGTCCGTGACATTTTGTCCTCGGACAGTTTGTCCGGCCACGAATAAAATTGACACTATTAGCATCTAAATATCATCACAGTTGCACTAAAAAATAGAGATGATAGTCTTGCATCGGTCATATTAACCCTATGCGGTCTCGCGATCAAGCCAGCTTGGCTAAATACGCGTTTAATTGGTGCGCCAGAGGCAGGCACACTAAGGTCTCTAATGGCTGCATTATACAGCCTGTTGAACTCCTTTCTATTAACTTCACTGTTCCAAAATACGATGGTATCAGTGGCTTCATCATAAATATCGTAGAGTTCCAGGTACTTGGCCATCTGTGAGGATGTGCTTGTCATTAGCCTAAAGGAACAGCATTACTGGTACCATTGAAGTACATGTAGCCAGAGATGTAGCAAGTACACAATGCTTCAAGTACAAGTACAAGTACAAGTACCTGGCCTCCGAGTACAAGTACAAGTACAAGTACTAAAAATTTGTACTCGAGTACAACTCGAGTACAAGTACAAGTACCAAGTACTACATCTCTGATATTGATATGTTTCAATAGTAAATAAGATAAAATCAAAGTATGATACAGCAACAATATCATTGTAACCAATGTTATTTACAGTAAGCTAACATTGCTGAAGTCTGAAATCTTTAATTTTAAATAGACAAATACTCAAACACCTATTAAGCATGTTTTAAATAGCATGTTATTTGGCTGAATGAATAACATAACTTCACAGCAGAAAACATATTTCATAGTGAAGCAAATTCATCAAAAACACAAATAAGAAAAGGAAATGAGTAAAAAACCATGCAGTCACTTCTTTCCTAGGTCAGATGATATGTCACCTGCTCATTAAACTATTTCCATTCAGAAAATTGAATATGTTTGTAACTCATTTCTATATCTGCAATAATTTCAATTTCCAACCTGTTTCCTCAAACCGCTATTTGTAACGCTTGTATTCTTATGACTAAACTACGGTAGATGGTTCGGGGTCAATTGATCGCGTGCCAATTGATTGCGTAAAATTGGTCGCGTCAAATTCATCCCGTGGTCAATTCATTGCGCGCCAATTGATTGCGTAAAATTCATCACGTGGTCAATCCATTATTTATATTGCAAAAATACAACGATACTATCAAAGCTGTAGTTTAATAAAGTCTCTTTATGGGTTTATTGGTTTCATAGTCTGCCTTGCTGCATTCCCGCTTCAACTATGGTGCTATAGAAGTTTTTTAAATTAAGCGTTTTTTAAATTAAGCGTTAAATCGCTGCTATTTAGGTTAAACATTTACACCAGATTTAAAGATTTTTTATCTAGTATTATCTTATAATTTTCCAGCTGCTTTGGGGGAAATTCTAACACAGAGAAGTCTCTATTAAACCTCTCGTAGAACTTAAGATTTCGATCAATAGAAGTCTCAGAAGGCATTTTGAGTGCGAAGCTCCGTTCGTTGATTTTGCGATCAATTGGCACACGATAAATTGTATGCGATCAAGTGGAACACGATCAATTGACCACGCGATGAATTTTACGCAACCAATTTGTCGCGATCAATTGGCATGCGATCAATTGACCCGATACCGGTAATCATTCTCTTTTCTTTTCTCTCTACATGTCAATTCTCACACTATTTTCATGATGCCGCCTATGCCACACAAGTCAGCTTTGTTATCATTACAACCGGTACTTATTCATATTAGGAACAACAGTTCTTAGAAATTCAACATTCACGTCTTATAAAACTCAGAGCACCATCGCTCATCAATATCAGGATTTGCCAAATACTTATGTCACAAAACTACCATATACCTGGATGTTACTCTATTACTCTCTTCAATGAGGAGCAACTTAACTGAAGGTAATGAATGCACGATTGCCGTTCCAGACTTCAATCATGCAATAATGAGCAGTTACTCAGATTTCCACCTCTAGCCATTACAGAAGCCAAAGTCAAGGGCCGGATTTTGAAGCCTTGGTCTCGGTCTTGAGGTCTAATGTCTTGGTCTTGGCCTCATGGGCTAGTGCCTTGGACTTGGCCTTGGTCTTGCAAGACACTGGTCTTGGTCACATCACAAGGCACCGACGGCAGCTATAGTTTGTCATTACAACATGCGTACACTGTGCAGTACAACCACCTTAGTCAGTCTGTGACTGTAAGACTCCAAGTCTCATAGTCATGAACAGCTGCAGTCAGTGCAGTGACAAAAACGGATGATGCATCGTATCTAGCGGCTAGCCCATAGTTAGAATAATCTATGGTCAGCCATTGCTACTTCCAGAAGTTCCGGTTGCGTTCCAGTTGTGAATAACCAATTTAATATATTAGTTATCTAATAGTTGACATCAGACATTTAAAAGTCAAACACCCAGAGAAATACAAGGAGTTCAGTTCAGTGCAGTCTTTTTTGCACTCCGTGTGGAGCATAGGCCGTTGACAATTTCTCTCCACTTTGTTCTGTCTTCCGTGATCACTTCCATAGTTGATACAAGGAGTACCAAGAGTCAAAGAAGATGCCACATGGTTCTCATCAGCCATCCATTTCCAGTTTTTTTGTCAGCAACAAGATGAGATATATCCGACAAATCACCCACAACAAAGAATGCTTACAAACTCAATTGTAAAAATTTAACTGTCGGGTGCAGTCTGTCAGTCAGTTTTGTTGAACATCCAAATTTTCATGATTTTGATAACAAATTGAGAATCCTGTTTTATCAGTTTTCTTGATTAAAAGTACTGTCTTGGTCTTGGTCTTGAGCCCTAGTGTCTTGGTCTTGGTCTTGACACTTAATGTCTTGGTCTTGGTCTTCAGGATTAGTGTCTTAGTCTTGATCTCGGTCTTGCCACTTAGTGTCTTGGTCACATTACTTACAAAAAGCTGCTTTGGGTCACACAAAAAACAAAAATATGCATTGACAAATTAAAGAAGAACCAAAAATATGATGAACTTTAGCAATGCATGGGATCATGAGACTGCAAAATAGTTGCACACAATAAAAACAAAAACCACTTATACATAGGCTAAGACCTTTGCTGGGAACTTTTACTGCTGTTGGCATAGAAGAAATAGTATAGTCTATCGAGGCAAAACACATTCTTCAGAAGTTGAATCCACATTCTGATACAATAGAAGAGAAACCAATTAAAATAACGAATAGGCTCACAAACATAACATTTGTGGAACGTGGCACCTTCCAGGATTAATTCTAAGTCATTGTTTTAGATAATTGGCAACGGTAAATATCATCAGAATATACATACATGCCTAAACATCATAAAACCTTAGTTAGCATAGACACATTAGAATCTGTAATTTAATATTGTTCTATCGAAATATTCTACAGAAATCAACTTTTAAACGCCTATTTAAATAACAAAAAGCGCTATATGAATCAACTCAGCCCACAACACATTCGCTTACTGATCATAAATGTATCTTTTGAAACAACTTTTATCAACATTCCTTTTCCAGACACAAATAATATCAAAACTTACATTACTTCTGGTCGATAACTAAACTTATAATGAAAATATGGCCAAAAGTGAAAATGAGAGCATTAATTTCAAACATCAAAATTCTTTTGTCCATCAAACAAAATGGCGTCGATCAGAATATTTCCTATTTAGAAAATGGAGCTGGACTCTGCAAAAGAGGCAAATTGACTTATTTTGGTCACATACAAGTATGATACAACGAAACACCAAATATAGTCTATAACAAACAATTCAAGAAGGTATCATGCCAGGACAACGAAAGAGAGGTGGTCCGAACAGAAGATGGGTGGACGATTTAGACGAATGGACTGTGATGGTAATAACAAAAGCAATAAAAGCATCAAAAGAAAGAACTACCTGGAAATGCCTCATTCATGACGTCACCTTATCTTCGAGTCTTCGACTACTGAAAGGAAGAGGAAATGATGATGATGTTGGACTCATATTCTGAAAATAAATGCGTGCATGTAGGACGTGCATTAGGGGTCGTCCATAAATTACGTAACGCGGTTGCGGGGGGGGGGTCCGGCCATTTGTTACGAAGTGTGACGAGGGGGTTCTGTAAGTGTGAAATTACGCAAAAAAATATAAGTGACGACCTTTGAGCGTTTTGCTTGTCAGGGATTTTGGAGAGGAATAAACTACAAGGATGACCTTTTTGCTATCATTAAGACTTTTCGGAAGACGAAAATAGGGGTAGGCCCGTTGTTACGTCATATTTACGGGGTCTGACGTTTTGTTACGTCGCGTTACGAAGGGGGGTAAAAAGTGCCAAAACCGCGTTACGCAATTTATGGACGACCTCTTAGGGCATAAGATAGCAAAATGTTTCAAAGTTTCCACGATAAAACAAATATCTGAACTAGATAGCTATTGCTCAAATATATGTCTAATGACGCCAACCTGAACCAGTCTACGACAACTGTAGAAAAACCAGCAAAAAATTTTAATCTCCAATCTAATAGTGGTTTTCAAACAGGATGGACGCCCTGAAACACCTTGAACCTTCTTATATTATACGTTATATTATAGTACTTAACTGTCAGCTCCTTATTTAGAGTGCATGTCACCCTATCACCATATATCTTCCCATTCAATTTGATAAAGCAATCTTAGTCTTCTCCATAGAGGGCCTACATGTGCAAGAACTTCTATTTGACGCTGTCTCTTCTACCAACTGCTGTCTTCAATCCTAGTAGCGCTGGAGAAGTAGTCATTATTGGTACAGTAATTGCAGTAATTGAGTGTGTGCCCAACATTTCATCTCTGTTTATTTCTGATTAAATATTCATAAGTTTATCTCTGTTACCCAGGCTTACCCTGCTTGAGCCATTTAAATATGCAAAATTCTGTGTATGTCTCAAATAACAGCAAGATGTACCCCACCAGAAACATTGAACTGGCCAGTAAAGCCCACAATTTATACTTTAACCAATGCTATCATGTATAGGATGTGTGTGTGTGTGTGTGTGTGTGTGTACATGACCTAGTAAAATGTGGCATACATAATGAAGGTTTAACTGGAACTGTTTAAGCAAGATAGTTGTCTGCAGTTGACTGCTGACTGCAGATGATGTGCAAAGTAATGAACAAACGAGAGATATCGTCATTATAGCAATATTCATAAAAATCAAATGTTCATTGAAAAACAAATATTATGTATAAACATACAGTACATCCTCTGGTGTGTACTCATATGTGACAGTAACAGTAGATTAATTAATCAGTCCTAAATGCTCTTTCTAGTTACACCTGCATTAGCCTCTACTCAGGGCAATTGGTGTTCTAGGAAAATAAAACTGGGGTTCTAGGAAAATAAAATTGGGCATCTATGCCCTAGTCTGTGACCGCAGAACCCTGCGAAGGAGCCCCTAAGTCGCGAAAGAGTACGATGAGTAAAAACGTCATCACAGTTTTAACGAGTGTCATGCTCCTCATCTGGTGTAATTGAATAGACTAACAAAAAAATAAGGGGACAAAGCTGAAATCTGAGAGTCTACAGATCTGCCTGTGCCAACATATAACCGTCCATGATTCTTTTCCAAGTATGTAGTTCACATCCATTGCAATTAGGATAAATCAAGTCTTGGAAAAGTTCACTATCACCAAAGTGAAGAGAACAGTGCATGAGAAAATAACTCTCATCAACAAACATGTCATCACAAAATCCACATCCAAATGGTTGCACAGCAAAAGACTTTTTCATAATATCAGAGTTTTGAAGAAGTTTGCTGTAATCTACTCTTGAAGTAGATTGCTTAGAAATTTCTTTATAATATCTCTTTTTCCCAGTGTGCACTCTTTCATGACCTTTAAGATCTCTCATATAAGTGAATGTTTTTGTACATATTTTACAGACATATGGCCTTTCTCCAGTGTGAATTCTTCCATGAACTTTAAGACTACCTTGCTGACTGAATGCTTTTCGGCATATTTGACATACATACGGCTTTTCGCCTGTATGGATTCTCTCATGCTTTTTAAGAATGTCCAACCGTCCGAATGTTTTATTGCAGGTTTCACAATTATAAAGTCTTTTTCCACTATGAATTCTTTCATGAACTATAAGGTGGTGTAAGCCAGTGAATGTTTTGGTGCATATTTTACAAACATGCAGTTTTTCTCCGGTATGAATTCTTTCATGAGTTTTAAGATTGGCCAATTGACTGAATTCTTTCTTGCATAAGTTACAGACAAACGGCTTTTCTCCTGAATGAATTCTTTCATGAATCAAAAGTTTACTCATGCAGGTGAATGCTTTGCTACATGTGTTACAATTATGCAATCTTGCTGTGCTCTGCATATCTCCTTAAAAGATTGTAAAATCTCTTCTTGAAATACTTGGCAAAATATATTGCATCAATGAATTAAATGTTTGTAGATTTTCTCAATTTTTTACTGCTAGTACAATATGATTGATTTAGAAAAGATTTTTCCCAAGAATTTTCCAATCAGACTCAATGCCTTGCTGTTTTCAAAAGATGTTTGATGAAGTGTATGTATGAATAAATGGCTAAACACAATGCCTTTTCCTCTTATATTGTCTCAGGAGAGAGAACTGGCCGATGATGAGTGCTTATTTACAATGTCTTTATACGAATCTCATATGCATTTATTTTTTCTGGGTGTAAACATCCTTTTCTTGAAGAATTTCATAAATGCAAATACTGAAAGAGATAAAAAATTGAACAGTTATAAGACAATATAACATATATATATTAAAATGAAAATAGGATATGGAATCAATGAACATCATTTACACAATCAATGCAGTTGAAAACAATGTGGTATACAAAATAAAATGCAATAATGTTTAGAAAAGGAGGCATATTTTAGGGCTAAAATTGCAAAACTGTTGTCATACTCTGTCAACATAAACACAGCCTAAACCATCTCAGAAATTTATGCAGCAAAATGATTATTTTTTCTTCTAAGAAGGAACACAGAAAAGTATGTCATCAAAATCTGTTGTTTCACACTTTTCACTGAGATATGTCAGTTTTAATATATTTCATTTGCCTTCTAAGACAGTCAATGAAAAAACTCTCATCAGCATTAATCTGGCGAAGGCTTACTTAATAATAATTTATCTCATCTTTATTTATTTCTTGCATTCAGATTGCCTCTTCTCTTTTTCAAATGGCACATCATATATTTATTTCTCAAATTCTCTGCATTCAATATGCCAGAAATCTGAGCGGCTACAAAAAGATTACCGGTGCATTGAAACACTAGAGTTTTTCCTGACAACACTCTTGTCCATCTCATTCTGCATAAGTGCAATTTGCAGTATCGTGCAAGCACGCCTTAGTGTTCACTCACCCAAAGCAAACTGGTCTTGATCAATCAGTTTGCCAGCTATCACCTAGTGTCCAATCTTGCCTTCACGTAGAAGACACAGACAAAGAGATGGGAGGGATGGGTGAAGGGAAAGAGAGGGATGGATGGAGAGAAAGAGAGCGGGAGAATGGGATGAAAGGAGAGCGAGAGAAACAGAGAGAAACAGAGAGAAATAGAGAGAGAGAGAGAGAGAGAGAGAGAGAGAGAGAGAGAGAGAGAGAGAGAGAGAGAGAGAGAGAGGAAGGAAAGTGATAGACAGAGAAAGATATTGTTATGATGCAGAGGTTTAACTCAACAGAGACGGGGAGAGACAGACAAAGAGACAGATATCTCTTGGATGCAAAAGTTTAACTCATCTCTATCAGGCGATGAGGATTAGAAGCAGTTTCTGCTTCAAATATTGTCAATAATGAACGAAAAGCATTTTCATCTCATCTGAAAACTCTTATGGCATGCATTGTTAAAATAAGTAAACAAATTCATAAGTTTTGATTGCATTGGCCAAGTTGTAAATACAGATTTATAGCAAAAACTCTTTTAAAAAATTCCATGAATTCATTACGTTGCTGGTCTATGGTCACCAAAATCTGAGCTCGGGATTTTGAAATTTCTTTCTCTTGTTTTGTACATCATCAAAATTAGTATAGGTAGAGAATCCACTATTGAAAATTAACATCAAGCTTTTCAGAAACATTCAGTGAGAAACAACAAAGATGGTCAATGGATGCCATAAATAAAGCTATGAAAAAGACCAGTACTGTGGATTAGCAACAAGAGAAGGGACGGAGATTTCGTAGAAACATACACAATACCGACAGGGAAAGTAGATGTGCTAACTTAAAGAGTCTTTGCTTTAGAGCACTTTAGCAGCACAATGGGTCATAAGTGCCAATTCTACAAGAAGTGGGTAGAACCAAGAAAGAAACATTTTTCAGTGCAAGGATTGTGGATACATGAAGAGATTTTGAACAAGAGAGCAGTGCCCATTGAATCAACCTATTATCTCTTTCTATTTAACAATGTAGTTTGCAAAATTGCTTCAAAAATTAATTTTAAATGCCTGTTGCCGCAATATATAACAGTGCTACATAACTCTGCCTACAGTATATGGAACAGCTACAGTTTGAATATGTGGCATTAAATGGATACAAGTTACATAATTGGATGACCTCATGGTGCAGATGATTTGGCACTGTTATCCCTGTTATCCCAAAGTCTGCACCACATGCAAATAAAATTCAACTATGTTGACGATATTGGCCATTGAATAGGATTAAATATTAATCAAGCCAAAACTAAGGCAATAATGGTAAACAGTAAAGAAGACCAGAAACTGGAACTAGTCCCAGGGGAAATTGAATATGTTCCCAAGTTCACATATATGGGAAGTGTGATGTCAACCACAGGTGGAGCTGAAGAACATGCTAAAGCAAGGATTGGCAAAGTATAGGCAGCCTTCAGTATGTTGCAAAACCAATGGAAATCCAAACAAGTGTCCATACAGACAAAGTTGTGTATATTCAATTCAAATGTAAAGTCAGTACTGCTCCATAGCTCGAAAAGTTGGAGATCAGAAATAAAATTACAAAGCTTCGTATATAAACGCCTACGGATAATGATAGGGATCTTGTGACTGAACAAAGTCAGCAATGAAGAAGTGTGGAAAAAGACATCCCAAGAACTGAAATCACAAAAAAGAAATATTATTATTATTATTATTATTATTACTATTATTATTATTATTATTATTACAATGTACTGATTAATGTGGTAACTCGTCCTAAAAGAACTGCGTGAACACATACAAAAACACAAGAAATCACAAGTAGCTCCTGCAAAATAGCCAGGTTTTAAGCTTCTCTTTGAAGGTGTTGAGAGAAGGAGAGAGCTGCACAAATGGAGGCAGACAGTTCCACGCTCTCGACGCGGCCACAGGGAACGAACGGTCACTGACAGTTCGAAGGCGCATTCTTGGGACGACCAGTGAGGTGGAATGGGCAGATCTCAGGCGTTGCCAACCTTCCAAGTTAGCTACTCGTACGAGTTCAGTCGCCAGGTATGCAGGGCCGACACCGTTCAGGTATCGGTAGGCTAATAACGCGAGCTTGAAGTGGATTCTTTCTGGCGCTGATAGCCAGTGCAAATCACGAAGCGATGGAGTTACGTGTTCAGAACTGTTCACCTGGTGGAATATGGCAGATCATACGAGCAGCAGCGTTAAGAACGGACTGAAGACGATTGAGAAGGTATTTCCGTATTCCGGCGAGAGTAGCATTGCCATAATCTAATTTGGTCAACACCAGAGTGGAGACCAGTGTTTTGAGTGCAGTGGCTGACACTGAGCGGTGAATACTTCTAATCAGCCTGAGGGCATTGAAGCATCCAGCCACAGTCTTCGAAACGTGTGTCTTCATTGATACGGTGCTATCCAGGAATATCCCCGAGGTTCCTTACCGACGACACCGGCTGCACATCAATTCTGTCGAAACGTATGCAGGAAGACGGTATTAAATGTTTCTGTCTTTCAGCAGTCAACCAAAGGACCTCGGTCTTAGCAGCATTGAGCTGTAACCGATGCGACTTCAGCCACTTGGACAACTCTGTCAAGCACAGCGTGATTCTTTGCTGGAGCAGTTCAGTTGTCGCAGGGGAACAGCTCCCGTATACCTATGTATCGTCTGCATAGAGGTGAGCATGCAATCCAAACCGCTGAACGATTGAGATGGCTAAGACATACTATTAGAAAACTTACTGAAAACACCACAAGACTAATGCCAACATGGAGTTGCCAAACAAAAATAAAAAGTGGAAGACCACAAAAGCCATAGAAAATATCATTAGAAAAAGAGCTTAAAGGAAATGGATACACCAGGAATAAACTAGAATACCTGACATCACATCGAGTGAAATAGAAGAATCCTGTTCGTGGCCTATACTCGGCTGGGGGTGCAAATCGCTGAAGAAGAAGAGGACAATCAAGGTGACCATATGTCCCGTTTTTACTGGGACAGTCCCGGTTTAAGGTGACATGTCCCTGTGTCCCGAAAGACACGTTCGGGACACAGAAATGTCCGGGTTTCAAAAATGTGTCCCAAAAATGAACCCGTTCTGGACAACGTTGTCGATGTGACACGGTGACAGTGTTTTACATACTCTACTCAATTTAATATTACCAGAACCAGAATATAAGTAAAAGTGATGTTGACAGCTTCATTATCAAAGCTGTGTCGATTTTTTGGTTATTGCCTGGAAAACATTGACCCTTGGGATCACTCACAAAATATCAGCACATTGGACTGGGTCATGCTGGTGAAAGTAATCTTGTGGGAAGAAATTGAAACAAATTCAAACCTGGTTGTAAGAATTTCGGCTAAAGCCATGTTGTTTAATGATAGCAATGAATTGTTTAGTCAAGCTACGTGCGTCAAGAACTATACTACTGCTATTGCTCAGTGGAAAACTGAAGAGAAAAAGGCGGGAGACAGATGGGTTGAGGTAATTAAGCATTTCACACAGAACAATATTGACTTTGGTGAAATTCTTAACTCTGTCGCCCCGTAAAGCCGCAAAAGGGGCTTTGGCTACCGATACAAAAACCCTTAAGGCCGTTTTCGAGGTTTCCGTAGTTTCTGTTGGACATTGCTTCTTGCCATTCGTCGAACTATCATTGGACACACTGGAATGTGTCAATAATAGAGGCACGCCACGCCATTCAATGCAAATTACAGCTTTTGTGTCGTCTTGCCACAAAATCAATTAAATGGGCGGTCTCAGCCACCTCAAATACCTGTAGATGCGGTCGCATACCTTTCGTTCATAACCAATGTTCGCTGCGGTCTGACAGATGGGCAGTCCTTCAGAACAATGTAACAAATGCCCCAGGGGCATAGGGGACACGGAATATACCCACAGGAGCCATAGGGGCGAGAGGGTTAAGATTATCCAATTTGCACTAGCGTTACCTGGCACAAATGCTCCAGTGGAATGTGTATTCAGTCTTATGAATGGTTTGTGTGGACAGAAGAAAAAAGTTAACTAAACACCGAGACAGTTAGGGCAATGCTTTTGGTGAAAGTCAACTTGGGTTTAAGCTGTGCCGAGTTTCATCAACAAATCAGAGACAATCGTAAACTTGCCCGATCCTGCTTTCCCGGACTATCTGGCGTCTTTGGTCCTGAGACCATCGTCTACCGACAGGCGTCTGCAACTAAGGTCCAGTCGAGACGTCGGACTGGTCGTTCCTCCTCCGTCTCGAACGGCAAAATTTGGCGAGAGGTCGTTCAAGTACGAAAACCCCATTCTTTGGAACGCATTACCTGGCCACGTGACTAGAGAGTCCAATCTTGATTCGTTCGCAAGGAAACTAAAAACTTATTTCTTCGAGACCTCATATTAGTGTAAAGCGCTCTAGCATTGACTCTTCGTTCGTGATTTTGCGCTATATAAATTGACTTTTTAACCTAACCTAACCTAAAGTTTGAAACCTTTTAGTTAAACTAGTGCCCATCACTACTTATACTACTTGCTCTACTTGCAATAAACCTGGAATGCTATTTCGTCAGCTCGTTTTTTATATTCCCCGGGTGTCCCTGTCTGGCCTAAAATAATATGCCCACCTTGAAGACAGTGTGAATAGTGAATACTATAAAAGACTTTCACAGATATTTACATTCAATACATACTCGATCTAAGCAAAACTCACGGAAAACATAGCGCTATATTAATCTCTTCTGTATTGCTAATGATAACTACAAAATTCAAACACTCAAAATTCTTTTGTCTATAAGATAAAATGGAGACGATCAAAATATGTTCGTTGTAAATGCAGAACTGCAGTGTTGCCAGTTAACATTTTGGAAAAAAGGCCAGATCGTGCCTTTAAAAAACACAGAAAAAAACAGGTTCGCAAAAAGGTCGAAAAAGATGATAAAATTCATAACAATTGCGACAAACCTGAAAATTTTTGGGAAAATTTCGTAGTACAACGTCTCCAGAAAGTCTTGACAAGCAAAAAAGGTCGTCTCGTCGTCTTCAAGCAAAGTAAAGAGGTAAACTTTAAACTTGTAAACTTTCTGAGGGCAAAAAAAAGTTTTTCAACATGCTAAAAACTGAAAACTCCTAATTTTCACACTTTCACTGCATAAATCAGGCAATTTTTTTAATTTTCGCAGATTAAAAAAAACAGATTCCGCCAAAAAATACCAAATAACCAGACGAGGCCCAAAAAAACCAGATTGGGTAGGAAAAAACCCACACTGGCAACCTTGCAGAACTGTTTACATCATTGCATTCAAAAGATTTTATTCAAAAGATTATTAAGATTATTATTATTATTATTATTATTATTATTATTATTATTATTATTATTATTATTATTATTATTATTATTATTATTATTATTATTATTATTATTATTATTATTATATAGAAATATCTCCAATTTAAACACATTCAATAGAAATATAAAACAGTACTACATCGTGGCAAAATTATTATAATAGCTAAGATAGGTGAGTCTGAGATCTTATAGTCATAACAGCTAAGGCGCTATAGAAATCCACGAGATTTTACTTACTTATTTACTTGCTTATAATAATGTACTGAAGTTCACATATTGCTCATTGAGGAGCATTCTGATCTGTGCCATTTTGCGTGATAGACAAAGGAATTTTGAGCGTTAAACGATAATTCCTCTCAATAATTGCTGTCAGCGATATTTTTCAGGTAAGTTTTATTAAATTTGTAGTTAGGCGAAATAAGCATTATCTACCTAAATCTTATAAAAATTTACTAAATTTATAAGAATTTATAGAAATAATACGTTTTATATAATAGTATTATATATGTATAGAAAGTGACTATTTGCACTCCGGAGTGCGAATAGTCGAAACTAGGCCTATTCTCAATCCACCAATCAGAGCAGCTATTGGCATGGCCATATCACGTGCTTTCGTGCAATGAATTATTGTTTGCTTACATGATGGATCTCGTAGCATGCTTCAGAGGGGTGTGACTCGTGTGAGGCACAATGCAGTGGCGTAGCGAGGGTATCCGGCGCCTGGGACAAAGTGTACCGTTTGCACCCCGACACTGCTGACCAGCCAAAAAAGGTCGTCACATAGTACTCGGCGCCCATCAACTCTCTACGGCACCCCTCTCCTTATACTCCTGCCAAGCAAAAAAAGGTCGTCGCTCATGTTTCTTCTTATTTATTATTCATTTCTCTTATCCAAATACCCGATTTTGGCGTCCCCTCACCTCGGCGCCCGGGGGAATATGCCCCTCACTACGTATCTAGCACAATGGGCTTGTTGTTGCCATCATTTTAAGTTGAACAATGATAATAATGAGGAGGTGATCAATTTGGATTCCTGAGAGGAAGAGGCACAAGAGATGCCATTGGTGTGATGAGGGTCATAAGTGAAAGAAACATTGAATGCGGGAAAGATGTGTATGTTTCATTCATTCATTCGTGGACGATTTTTATAGCGCTGTAACAAAGGCTGAGGCCCACAACAAAAGCACTTTAACATCTCAACTATACCCCAACCCAAACAGATGCGTTTTTAAGATCTTGATGAAGTGCTCAGGAGTATTAGCCGTGGTGACATCGTCAGGAAGAGAGTTCCACAAGATGGGGTTACCGCGTGTAAAGGATCTCTCTCCAAACTTAGTAGTCATGGAGGGAGGAGGAACCTGAAGTTTGACCCTACGACCCTATGTTTGTTTAGTTGATTACGAAAAGACATTCGACCGAATGCAATGGCCTAAATTATTTAAAGCATTAAAAAGACTAGGAATTGATTGGAGTGACAGAAGGCTGATTAGGAATTTATACATGGAACAAACAATACAAATACAGATTGGGAATGATAACTCGGAGACCGGAGAAATCGGAAGGGGATCACGACAAGGCTGTCCACTATCACCGCTGCTATTCAACGTCTACATTGAGGAACTAAATAGAGAGGATTTAGATGAAGAAAGAGCGGAAATAAACATTGGAGGGAAACTGATACAAGTCATATGCTTTGCAGACGATCAAGCGATGCTAACAAGGAGTAAAGGAAAACTACAAAGAATAATGGACAAACTAAATACAACATCAAAATAATATGGCATGAAAATAAACATGCTAAAAACAAAAATCATGATAATAACAAAGAGCAAAAATCCACCTAGATTCACCATTATGGTTGATGGAGCAGAACTGGAACAAGTGACACAATTCTGCTACCTTGGGAGCCTAATAACAGATGATTCCAGATGCCAGGAGGAGAAAAAGAGAGGAATAGTGATGGGAAAACAAGCCTTTTTGGACAGAGGAGAACTGGTAAGAGGAGGGCTAAATAGAGAGCTAAAGAAGAGACTGATAAAAACGTTGATATGGAGTGTCACTTTATATGCCTCAGAAACCTGGACTCTCCAGAAGAAGGACTTACAAAAGCTGGAAGCATTCAAAATGTGGATATGGATAAGAATGGAAAACATCAAGTGGACAGACAAGAAAACAAACGATGAAGTACTACAGATGGTGGACGAACAAAGATCGATAATCAGCACCATCAAAAAAGACAGAGGAACTGGATTGGACACGTACTAAGAGGAGAATCATTACTCAGAACAGTAATTGAGGGAAGAATATCAGGAAGAAAGACAAAAGGAAGACCAAAGAAGATGCTACTGATATTTCAAGAAGTGAATTGAAATTGTGACTGAAGACTTGATGTTTGACCATTCTGCAGACAGCAGGGAACTCGTGTGGCGTATGAAAGCACAGTTGCAGATTTTCACCCAATTACTGATTCAATTCATCTACAACCAGTGCTTTATCCAGGCCTGTTAGGAGGGGAGATTCCCTTCCCCCCAAACAAAAACTCAAACTCAAAAAAAAAAAAAATCCCAGCACTTACACAAGTTTTGCATTGAATTGTGTCTTTTCCTCTCCAACCAAGTCGATTCCCTCCCCCCCCCCCCGAAAGCCTCAATTTCCTTCCAAAGGCCTGGAGTCTGGATAAAACACTGTCTGCAACAATGACATGACATGGTGATTTAATGGATTGAGGACTTTATTAGACTGGTTTTGTTGAGTGCATTGAATTATACATCATCAATAGAATTTTATATTTTGTGTGGTCTGTTATTTTCAATAAGTTTAGAGATTTCAGTGACACCAGAATTTTGTTACCCATGTTTACTGCATGAGCCAAAGAATTTTAAATTAATTTAAGTTTATGGATGTCAAGATTTGTGGAGCAACTAGTTGCAGTACATCAATTTAGAGTGAACTATTGAGTGGCGATAGTGGAAGCAGTATTAATATCAAGGCAAGGGCATAGGCAGCATAGATCATGAATGTTAGCATAACATGATTTGAAAGTTGTGATATGTGAGTCTCAAAAATTGAAGAATTCTGTGTCTAAATTCCACCCAATATTTTAGTGGTTGGAGCAGTGGCTACTATTGTGTAAACTGTGTGGGATCAATTTGTTTCACTTGTTATGGTAATTCAGTTTTTAAATATTCTGTTTTCGATCGTTTACGAACGAGGTTAAAAGGATCTCTCCTGAAATTGAATTTGAGCCTTTTAAGATTATTAAGCTTACTATTAGGCCTACTTTTAAGCCTGTACTATTATTAAGCCTGTTACCCCTATTACTACTACTATTCCTATTAAACCTACTGAAGCCCATTACTGCTCTTAAGCCTACTATTAGCCTATGGAGCCTACTATTAAGCCTACACAAATAAAGGTTCCTCTAGCATGAGATATAATGGACTAAGAGGGCATTGAATGATGCTTGAATTTGAAGACATTATACCTACACATGTAAAGGTTTCTAATGTAGGAAATTTAAATAACTTTGTTGATATTTGGCAATCCTTAGTATAGGCATTCATTGGTGACATCGCTTTGGAATCAGCAGTAATAAAATTGAATTTTATAATTTTTCTATCTATTTAGATTTGACCGTATTGTATCATTCATGCTTATTATTTGGTATACCGGTAGTTGAGAAACATACCTATTTGAGATAATTTAAGGGTTATGGTTCCCTAGTGCATGTTAACATTTGATCTAACACAAGGCAATGTTGGCAATGAATTCCAGATTAATTGTAAATGCCAGAGAAATTAATCGCACAAGTAAACAGCAGGGCAGACTATTAGTAATACAATAATTTTCCTGATTTCCTAGCAGAATTCCTCCGTAGTTATGCAAATTGTTGTGAGATCCTCTCGTGGAAAGGAATTTGATTCTCTTTTAGTACTTACTTATTAATGTGTGCTTTAATTTCCATCTATTGCTTAATTTTGTATTTACTTATTTGTGCACAAAATCGCTAGGTACTTTGAGAGCGATGGGCATAAATCTCTTCTGATTTTGTGTCTTGAAGGAACTTTGTGTGAATTAAATATTATATTAAAATCTATTCAATCTTATCTCTTTCCACAACATTGCACCATGAGCCTTCAACAAAATGTAGAAGAAATATGAATTTTTTTCCCTCTATCATTCAGAGAAATGTTGTCTTGTAATGCGTGCTCCTGTAATATTGTCATTATTGTCATGGTAGATAAATGTAACATGTAAAAATATGCTATTCAGAAAATATTACAGCTGCTATTGTTTTGCTCTGTGCTAATGTGAAGATACATTGGTTCATGAGAAAACATATAGTTGAAGATCAGATAAATTGTAGCCTTACTGTTATCAAGGAAAAGCTGAGGGGAAAGAATTTGATTACATGGATGATTACTTGTGATTACATAGAAAGTAGTGTGTAAAAGGGCATGAATCAACTGTATTTATTTACTATATTAATTATTATTTGGAAAGTGAAACAAGAGCTAATAACTATGCATATTCCAAAGCAACTAATGATTTCTTTACAAGTCCTTAAATGTTATACGCTGCATGTCAGGTTGCTAAAACCGCTGGTATTAAAGGACCAGTTCACCGTTCAAAAACACTGATTAAGACTGAAAAAGACTGAAAAAAGGCCGGTCATTAGCGGCAGCCTGGCGTCATGCTTGCATCAAACTTTGACGTTGCCAGCGCAGGGGCAGGTGTCAAAGCGCTTTGATGTTTGTCGGCGACTATGCCAGCAACCTGCGTGCCAACATCAAAGCGCTTTGATGTTGCCGGCGCCAATGCCGACGTCCTGCGCGGCTACATCAATGTGCTTTGATGTTTTCGGCGCTAATTACGGTTAACCAGTCAAGGTTAAAAGGACCGGTTCTTGCTCATAGGGCCAGTTAACTGATTAATTGTAAACAACCTTAGCTACATGAATGCAAAGTAATATGGTAATTTAAATGAATGAGTCTGATCTGCTGAGAATGACAAAGATGTGTTTTATTCTGCTTTGTGTTTTTGTATTGGGATTCTTATACATTAGAATGTGATATCACGTCTGATGTAGCAGATTTTTTCCTGTTTAAGACTCTACCTTTTACCAAGTTATGTTTATTCAGTTCATAGTATTTATGAAATATTTGTCTAATTTTTGTTATAAAGAAGCATCTAAAGTAGTATCTAATTCTTGTCCTGAATATTTTATATCTCGATTTTATGTTTTCCTATTCTTCTCTTCATGACTTTAGTTTCTGTTATGAATGGTCAAAATAGCGCTTATTATTGTGGCCACTGCAATTGTTTTGAGCACCAATTAAATCAAAAGCTGCTTTCAACATTCTGTTGAAAATCTTGCTTTGCTTTACTTTCAGGAGAACTATTTCATCGAAAGAGCAAAGAGAGTTTCCAATTAGTTTTTAGAACATGCAAAGCGTATCAAGATTGCACAGTTGCAATGCATGTGGTAAGGCATTCACTTGCATAAGTAAACTAGATATTCACATGCGAATTCATACAGGAATAAAGCCATATGAGTGCAAATTGTGTGGCAAGGCATTCAGTTTGAAAAATAATCTTAAAACTCATGAACGAATTCATTCCGGAGAAAAGCCGTACGTTTGCAAAATATGTGAAAAAGTATTCCGACGATTAGGGGACCTTAAAGTCCATACAAGAATCCATTCAGGTAAAAGACCATACGTGTGTAAAATATGCAAAAGAGCATTCAGTGTATCAAAAGCTCTTAAATGCCATGAGAGGATTCATACAGGAGAAAAGCCGTACCACTGTAAAACATGCAGAAAAGCATTCAGTCAACAAGCAAATCTTAAATGCCATGAAAGAATCCATACAGGAGAAAAGCCATATGTTTGCAAGACATGTGAAAAAGAATTCAGCCAGTTTTGGAACCTTAAAGTTCATGAAAGAATACATACGGGAGAAAAGCCATATATATGCAAAATATGCAAAAGAGGATTCAATGAACCAAAAACTCTTAAATGTCATGAGCGGATTCATACAGGAGAAAAACTGTATATATGTAAAATATGCAATAAAACATTCAGTCAGTTTAGCAATCTAAAAGCTCATGAACGAATTCATACAGAAGAAAAGTCTTATGGTTGTAAAATATGTGGAAAAATATTCAATGTGTTAGGTTATCTTAAAACTCATGAAAGAATTCATACAGGAGAAAAGCCATATGTCTGTAAAATATGTGAAAAGGCATTCAGTAACAAAGATCACCTAAGAATTCATAATAGAATTCATACAGGAGAAAAACCATATGTCTGTAAAATATGCCAGAAGGCATTCAGTCAAACAGGGAGCCTTAGACTTCATAATAGAATTCATACTGGTGAAAAGCCATTTGTCTGTACCATTTGCCAAAAGGCATTCAGTCAAAAGGGGAGCCTTCAGATTCATAATAGAATTCATACTGGTGAAAAACCGTATGTTTGCAAAGTATGTGGTAAAGCATTCAGTCGAACATATGATTTTGAAATCCATGAAAAAATTCATTCTGGAGTAAAGCCATATGTTTGTGACATCTGCAATAAGTCGTTTCGTCGCATATCTACACTTAAGCTTCATGAACGAATTCATACAGGAGAAAAGCCGTACCACTGTAAAACATGCAGAAAAGCATTCAGTAGATTATGTACTCTTAAAATTCACAAAAGAATTCATACAGGAGAAAAATTGTATGCTTGCAATATATGCGAGAAAACATTCAGTCATTCAGGCAATCTTACAGTTCATCGACTAATTCATCGCAATGAAAAGTCCCATGTTTGCAAAATATGTGACAAAGCATTTAGTCAATTACGAGGTCTTAAACGTCATGAAATAATTCATAGTGGAGAAAAACCTCATCATTGTCAAATATGTCAGAAATCATTCAACAATAGTTGTAGCCTTAAAAATCATGAGAGAATTCATACTGGAGAAAAGCCATATGTCTGTACTTGGTGCACAAAAGCCTTTACCCAATTAAACACTCTTAAAGTTCATGAGAGAATTCATACCGGAGAAAAGCCATATGTCTGTAAAGTATGCAAAAAAACATTTATGCATTTTAACACATTTAAAGTTCATGAGAGAATTCATATGGAGAAAGCCTTCATCCAAGTCCATGACCTTAACGTTCATAAACGAATTGATACAGAAAAAACGCCTTATACTTGTGAAATATGTTCAAAGGCATTCAGTCATATCAGCAATCTTAAACGTCATGAAATAACTCATTCCACTGTAAAGCCTCATGTTTGTAAGATATGTGACAAGGCGTTCAGGCAACTAAGCAACCTCAAAGTTCATGCAAGAATTCATACAGAAGAAAAGCCATATGTTTGTATTGTATGCCAAAGAGCATTCAATGATTTATCCACTCTTAAACATCATCAAGGAATTCATTCTGAAGTAAAGCCTTATATTTGCAAAATCTGCACAAAACCATTCAGACTATTAGAGAGACTTAAAGTTCATGAAAGGATTCATTCTGGTAATTTTTCTTATATATGCTATGTCTGTAACAAGTTATTCGGTCAGAGAAAATCTCTGCTGAGACACCAGAGAAGACACACTCAACAGAAGAGACGGCATTGCAAAATACCTAAGAAATTCTCTTCTAATACTGAATGCCTGGGGCATATTCCAAATAGTGATGCTGAGGACATATCTGATAACTTGACTTCTGCAGGTATATTTTTTGATAAACACTCAAAGAGAACTCCTGTTGCTGTCAAGCCATTTGGATGTGGATTTTGTGATGAAATGTTTGTGGAAGAAACTGATTTTGTCAAGCATTATTCTCTTCACTTAAATGACAGTAATTTTCCAGGAGATTTGTTGTTTCTTTCTAGTTGTCATTGAATTGTTTCTAATGAATTAGCAAATCGTGTATTTTCCATCAGTGATAAGAGCAGTCAACTTGGAATAAAGACTGTTGCAAATGTTGTAAGAGCAAACAGTCTGAGATGGTTTGGACATAGTGGCCATAAGAAGGAGTCTGTGGCTAATGTTGCATGTGAGTAACCACCTAAGGATACAGATCATTTATATCCCTGGATATTACCTTTACTTACTCCACAAGGGAATGTTAAAGTGGATTCTGGTCTGGATAAAATTTGTGATAAGGATATATGACGATTCAGATTATCATTAGCATGACACTGGATCAAACTGCTTTTTTTCCGTGCATGTTTGATTTTTGAAATTTCACTATTGATTGATCAGAATTAAGTAAAACCAGGATTTTAATGGTGGGAAATTTGAAAGTTTATTTTATTTAAATCCATTTTTTACTTTTAGAAGATAAAAATAATGTTTTGAAATTTGATAAATTGTTGGCTGATAATTCTAACCTACTGCTATTTTAACATAGGAGAGATCCTACTAAGCCACCTAAAATCCATTTATTCTTATTAAAAATGGATTTTAATTTCTTTATTGGCATTTGATTAACTGTAATCTTTTGATTTATTCATTGATTCTTCTTGCAGCTTTAACTTTAGTTGGTTATTAGTTAGTTAGACCACATATTTAAAGATATTTTGACTTGGATTTTATTAAAGTTTTTCTTATTCTTTTGTGAAGATGACTTTAAATTAATATAATTATCTCAGGCTTTGATTCTAACAAACTGTTATTCGAAATGGAATTTAATTTTAAACAATTTTTATTTGGTATGTGATTTTTTGAACTTTTTAACTACGCTCTTTTTGTTAATTGACACGTTGTTATTTCTTTGCTGGTTTCCAGTCGGGACATCCTGTGTGTACCGTTGCATTATATTTTATGATGTAGTACAGAGTTGATTTTGAGATCGATCGTGTGTTCATCTTTGCTTTAATCTGCACTCTACAGTTTCTAAATGCCTGCCTTGCAGAAATTCATTGCATTGAGAGTTGTCCCATTTTCAATTAGGGGTCGTCCATAAATGACGTAATGCGATTTTGGCATTTTTTGACCAAATACCCTGACAAGCAAAAAAGGTCGTCACTTGAAAATTGTGTGTTGCGTTACGTCACATTTAAGGAACCACCTCCCCCTCGTCACACTTCGTAACAAATGTCTGCACCCCCTCCCCTAGGTACGTTACGTCATTTGTGGACGAGCCCTTATTGACATTTCACAGATTGTTTGCATTAGTGTCCCATCCATGCATAACTATGCTAATTGAATTTTGAATATGTTTATAATGTAAAAAACATAAAACACGCTGCAAGAAAACAGGAATAGAACCACATTCATTTCAAAATACCAAACCTCTACAGGAAAGCAAAGGCAAAATTCATCAAAGAAGGATGCCAAGGATTGCAGGGACTGGGCAAAAGACATGCCACGGGTTTAATTCTGAATGTTAACTCGACTTGACTTAACACAATACCAATAATAAAATAGCAATGCGATTTAGGAGCCATTAAAGTGGTTCAGTAGGGACTGCCCTGTGTGAGAACCACTGTTGCTCCCGTCCAATTTAATATCCTAAACTACTGAGGTTTATTTTGAACTCGTTTACAGTTGTAGCCGTTACTATCCTCTCATCCAGTTCATTCCATCTGTCCACCACTCTTGCACTAAAAAAATGCTGTTTATGTCTCCCAACCCGTTTCTTGAACAGTTTCATGCTGTGTCCTCTGGTTTGATTATACATGTACTGCTTCATTGTAACGAATCTTTCTCTTGGCATTTCCACTTTGTTTGTAAAGTATGTAAAAAGACATTTACAAAAAAATATCACCTGAGGAATCATGAAAGAATTCATACAGGAGAAAAGCCATTCAGCTCTGAGCTATGCAACAAGGCATTTACTAAAAAAGAAGGCCAAAGGAGTCATTGGAAGGTCCATACAGGAGAGAAACCATACAGCTGTAATTTATGCAACATTGCGTTTCGTGAAAAAAATACTCTCCGAGTTCACGAAAGAACTCACACAGGAGAGAAGTCATTCAGCTGCAAGGTGTGCAGAAGGGCATTTACTGAAAGAGGTAGCCTAAGGAGGCATGAGAGGGTTCATACAGGAGAAAAGCCTTACAAATGCAAGACATGCAGCATGGCATTTTCAGGGCTAAGAAACCTTAAGAGTCATGAAAGAATTCATACCGGAGAGAAGCCATACAGATGCAAAATATGCAGCAAAACGTTTCGTCATGTAGGTACACTGAGGAGGCATGATAAAATTCACACAGAGGAGAAGCCATACATATGCAATGTGTGCAGCAGGGCATTTTCTGTTATTTTAGGCCTGAAGAATCATATGAGAATTCATACAGGATAAAAGCCTTACCCTTGCATGTTATGCACAAAGGCTTTTAATACCAAAGCTTATCTTAAAGTACATCAAAGAATTCATACAGGAGAAAAGCCATATAAATGCAAAGTATGCCATAGGACATTTGCTCTGGTAGGTAATCTAAAATCACATGAAAGAATTCATACAGGGGAAAAGCCATTCATATGCAAAATGTGCGGCAAAGCCTTTGGCCATATGCATCATCTTCGATATCACCAAACAATTCAAACTGGAGACAAACCGTACAATTGCAAGCAATGCAGCAAGGCATTTAGTGACAAAGGCTCTCTGAAACTTCATCTAAAAATCCATTCTGAAGACAGGCCATTTTTGTGCAAAGTTTGTAACAAAACTTACAAACGAATTTGCCAACTTCGAAAGCATGAAATTATCCATTCAGGAGAAAAACCACACATAGTAAAATATGTAAGAAGGGATTTTGCCTAGCAATTCAACTAAGGAAGCATGAAAGAATTCACACTGGAGAGAAGCCATTCAGTTGCAAGGTATGCAGCAGGACATATTCTCGAAAACGTCAGCTAATTAACCATGAGAGAACTCATACAGGAGAGAAGCCATGCAGGTGTAAGGTATGCAGAAAAACTTTTTGTGATGAAGGTGCACTGAAGAAGCATGAAAGTTTTCAATCAGGAGAAAAGCCATACTTTTGTGAGGTGTGCAACAGGTTGTTTTGTAGATAAGGTGATCTAAGGAAGCATGAGGGAATTCATACAGCAAGAAAGCCTTATTCTTGCAAGTTATGCAACAGAACATTTAGTAAAATAGGTGATCTCATAATACATCAAAGAATTCATACCGTAGAAAAACATGCAATATATTCGATAAGGCATTTAGTCATATGGGTTATCTAAAAATCCATAAAAGAATTCATACAGGAGAAAAGCCATATGCATAAATGTGTGGCAAAGCCTTGCAAATTGTCTTCAAAATCACGAAAGAATTCATACTGGCGAGAAACCGTACCTTTGCAAACAATGCAACAATCATTTAATGATAATAGTTCTCTAAGGTATCATCTCACAATTCATAGCAAGGACAGGCCATACTTATGCAAAGTTTGTAATAAAACCTTCAAACGAATTAGCCATCTTAAAATACCATGAAATGATTCATTCTGGAGAAAAACCATATATATATGCAATGTGTGTAAGAAAGGATTATGCTTGGTACAAAACCTCAGAAATCATGAGTAATTTCATTCTGACGAGAAACTATTTCTATGTTACATATGTAACAAAGCATTCAAACGGAGAAGTCAGGTGATTTTACATTAAAAAAATCACAATAGACAAAAGCAGTTTCCTTGCAGAGTTTCTAAGAAAGAAAATTCTGAAAATGATCACTCTAAATGTTATGAGACAAATGACAATATTGGAATCTCTGTCAGTACATTTGCAGTTGGTAGGCCTTTGAGTAAAGAGCCAGAAGAAATGGAATTTGATCTCCAAAAATTTGGTTGTGGATTGTGTGATGAAATCTTTTCAGACGAAACCCATTTTACGCTACATTGTTCAAGACACTTAGTCAGTAACTGCCCATCAATCCTGTTCTAATCGATGTTATTATTATATTCACAAAACGTGTGACAAGTTTAGTTGTTAGGTATGAGTTTATATACAGGTTAATATCTGAACAATAATGCAAAAACATAGTGTATATTTATATTCATAATTGCAATTAGTCAATTGAAGTGAATATCTTCAGTACGTGACAAATAGGTCCGGCCATTTAGGTCCCGAGAAATTAGGTCCCGGGTTAAATGGGCATTGGACGTTTGTGTCCCACACTGTTGAGGAAGAGAGAAAGAATTAAAGTTCTTTACCGATTTCCTTATAAGCAGCCTTACATATACATTAACAATATAACATAGATAATTATTGAGTCCAATAAATTATACCAAGCATATATTAAACAACGAAGCCACATCTACTAATAAGTCCATAATTACCATGAACAAGTGATAACTATGCATTTAGGTGTAAAATTTTAACACTTCCTATGCATAGTGTCATGATTAAAATACCATTCTATCTTACTCTATCTTTCTCAATGGTGTGGGACCTAGATGTCTAGTACCCATTTGTCCTGGAACCTAAATGTCCCAGGTCCTAAATGGCCGGACCTATTTTTCTGGACCTATTCGTCCTTCACCGTAATATCTCATATATTTTTTGGGTGAAAATATATTGGACATGTATCATATTGAAATACTTCAGAAGAATTTGGACTACTCTTGAGTTGTATCATGTGTATACATGGACAGGCATGTTGATTTCGGATTTGGGGCCATCCACAAATGACGTAACGCACGTAGGGGGTTCAAACATTTATGACGATGCGTTAAGTAAGTAAGTAAAATCTCGTTAATTTCTAAAGCGCTTCCAAAAGATGCACCGAAGTAGCTCCTTATTCCTATGCGCTCAATCTCAAATGAAGTAGCTATAGCCAAAGGTGGGTCATTCATGCCGGGTCATTTAATCAAAAGGGCGAGTGGGCAGGACGCTATAGCTATGGAGGAAATGATTTTATAAAGAGAAATGATTTTAGTTTGGAAAGAAAAACATGAGGAGATGTTGCAAGAAGGGGAGAAAATTGTGACTCAGAGTTTGTTATTTGGCTTTGATGTAGACAACGAAGGGATATTGGAATTGAGTTCCAAAGCTCAGGTGCCGCATATGAAAAAGCACGATTGCAAATTTTGAGAGATGATTGATTCAGAGGTCGAAGGAGAGTTACATGAGAAGAGGATCTAGTAGATCCAGGTTGTTGTGGAATTATCAGATTTCTTAGGTAAACTGGTTTTGATGTATGGAGTGAGTTATAAGTCATCGATATTATTTTATATTCAATGCGTTCCGTTATCTTGAGCCAGTGGAGAGATTTGAGTAATGGTGTAATGTGGCAAAATTTAGGCGATTTAGTTACTGCACGAGCTAAGGCATTTTGAATCGATTGGAGTTTACATATGGAAGCCTTTGGAAGATTGTGAAACAGTGAGTTGCAGTAGTCTAACTTAGAGTGAACTATTGAAGTGGCAATAGTGGAAGCAGTTTTAATATCAAGGTAGGGGCGAAGGCGACGTAGATCACGAATGTGAGCATAACAGGTTTTGATAGTTGAGATATGTGAGCTTCAAAATTTAGGGAGGAGTCAAAAGTAAATCCAAGATTTTTGCAGTTGGAACAGGGTTATTATTGTATCTGGGGCTAAAATCAGTGTGGGATTTTCAATTTTTTCAGTTGTTGTGGCAGTCCAAATAAGAGAAATTCTGTTTTTGAGGGATTGAGGGCAAGGAGATTAGCTGACATCCACGATGAGATTGACAAAAATGCTGATTCTAGTTCAGAGATTGATGCCTTAAAGGAAGATGGAGTAAACGAAAGAAATAATTGAGTGTCGTCTGCATAAAGTTGATGATTCAATTTGAGAGAGTTGATTAAGGATGACAGTGGGGTAGTGTAGAGACTGAACAAAACCGGTCCAAGGACAGATCCTTGTGGTACTCCATAGTATAGATCGGAGGGTGATGAAGTTTGATTCTGGCATGAAACTTGAAAGGATCTAGATTGGAGATAGGATTGGAACCAGCGGTGAGCTACAGAAGATATTCCAAACCAGAGGGAAAGGCGTTTCAGTAGGATTTTGTGATCTATAGTATCAAAGGCAGCAGAAAGATCAAGGAGACAGAGACCAGTAACTCGTTGAGATCCAATGGCAGTGAGGAGTTTGTCATAAATGTATGTGAGGACGGTTTCTGTTGAATGATGTTTTGTATAAGCGGATTGGTGAGTGTTGTATAAGGTGTTTTTGACAAATGCTCAGTTAGTCTGGAAAGAACGATTTTCTCTGTGAGTTTGGAGAGGACAGACAGGTTTGAAATGGGGCGATAGTTGTTGAGATCTTCTCTGTCAAGGTTTGGTTTTTAAGAAGTGGAGTTACTGAGGGAATTTTTAAATGACGATGGGAATGTGCCTGTGGAAAGAGATAAATTGATAATTTTTTTAATAGTTGGTACTAGGACAGAGGCACACTGTTTGAGAAGAGAGGTTGGTATTGGATCAAGACTGCATTGCTTGTTTGGAAAGGACTGCAGGAGTTTAGATACTTCTTCCTCAGTCACAGGAGTGAAGCAGGAAAAATTGGAAGGAGCTTCTGGTGGTGATGGGTGATGTGGAGATGTATTTTGATTGGTCATGGTAGATTTTAGATTGGTGCGGATCTTAGAGATTTTTCCAGAAAAAAATTAGCAAATGATTCAGCAAGTTGCAAAATGGATTGAGGAAGAGGTTTTGCTTTATTGCGATGGAATAGACAATTCACAGTGTTCCAAAGTTTACGAGGATTTGAGCTGTTGGATGCAATTAAGTTAGAATAATATTTTTTTGGCAGATATGAGAAGGTTGTGGTAGTGATTTGTTGCAGAACGGAGGTTTTTAAGGTCAATAGCAGAATGTGTTCGGTTGTAAATTCTTTCTAGACGTCTTCTAAATGACTTATAAGAATGGATGAAGGAATTGTACCAAGGGTTGTTACCATGAGATGATAGTGGCCGTGTGATTATGGGAGCATGTTTGTCGAGTAGGGCAGATAGGACAGAATTATATTTGTCAATTAGTGATTGTAGGGTGATTGTGGGTTGAATGGCGAGGTCAGATGATTCAATGTCTTCACAAAAGGTGGATATGTCAATTTTATTGAGACGGCGGAATGAGTAGGTACCACGAGGTGGAGGGTGGTGGGCAGACGTTTAGGATAGTGAAAATGGGGAAATGATCCGATGGTGAGCATGGGCTGACTGATGAACAAGGGGATAGTGATGAAGAAGATAGGGTGATTAATAGGTCTAAGGTGTGGCCAAAAGTGTGAGTTGGAAAGGAAATGTGCTGTGTGAGATTTGCTTGTGTTAGGAGATGTTTGAATTGAGTAGAATTTGGGTCATTGTTCTTGTCAACATGTATGTTGAAATCTCCAGTTATTACGAATTCATGCGGGGTTGTTGCTGCTGAGCCTAGAAAGATAGTGAATTCATCAAGAATTTTTCCAAAAGCAGTTGAATATTTTGACGATAATGGAGGACGGTAAACATTGAAAATGGTTAATTTCGTGTATGGGAGTTTTAGAGTAACTGATGAGCATTCAAATGATGAAAATTGTGTTGATGATGAACTAGTTATTTGAATGTGATCACGTATGAGGAAGGCTGTGCCTCCTCCGAGGTTGGAAGAAGAGTTGGTGGATTTGGCTATTCTAGGAAAGCTTATTAGGGTGAAGCCAGGCGGGGTGGCTTCTATCAATTGAGATGCAGTTGTTGATGATGATACCCAGGTTTCAGTCAATGCGATTACATCAGTTGTTGAGGGTTGTGTGTGTTTTGAGAGTAATGTGTGGTTTGAAAACAGGGAGTCCAATCGTGAGTTAGCAAGTTCATGTAGTGAATGTGTGTTGAGGATTAGTGAGGATCTGATGTTGAGAGTGCAGAGTGTTGTGTGTGATGGGGATGGTCCAGGATTTGGGTGGATATCACCTGACAGAGCAAGAAGAATGATGATGATATTTGTGCGTCGGGTGAGACGGAAATGTGAATGGCGAATACGAAGATGTGAGCAACGGAGGGTTAAGGAAAAGGAGATAGGAATTGTGTTTAAATGTTTGTATTGTTCAACGGCAGTGCGGTAGGTCCAGTGATCAATCGGTTTGCGTACATCAAGTTTCGAGGAAAAGAAATGAAGAGTTAGAATAAACAAATAGAGAGGAAATAATGTCATGATGTCAGGCTGAAATTAACGAGGAAAGTCAAATTGTGCAGAAAAGTCAAATTGTATTTCAGCTCATGCAGCGGACCACAAGCTCAGCAGCACAAGGTCAATAGTGCAGCCGATGTTAGTGTGGAGTGATTTAATAGAAAAACTAATAGAATGTCTGGAATTAAATTACAAATAGTAACGGTAAGGAAATGAGCGATGATAGGTCATGTTGATTCTAAGTCTATGGATTCTGGCGGAGTTACATAAAAATAGTAAAAGAAAAGAACGTTACGAGGGGGTTCACGAATTGTGACGTAACACACTACAAAAATGTTTGGGTGGTGACCCTCCTTTGCTTGTTAGCGCATTTAGAAGGGAAAATGGGGAAGGATGAGATAAAGATGCGGATGACTTTTTTGCTTGTCAGTAGATTTGGAATTTGGGAAGGAAAAAAATGGGAAGAAAAGTACAAGGGGAAATATGAGAATGACCTTTTTCTTGCTTCTCAGCATTTTTCGAAAGACGAGAAGAGGGGGTTTAATGCGTTGTGACATAATATTTTAATGGTGTCTCACTTTTTGTTACGTCGCATGACGAAGGGGGTGTCAAAAAACTGCCAAAATCGCGTTACGTCATTTATGAATTTCTGATTTGTTTAGTAAAGTAGATTAGGTCTAATAATTCATGTTGTATGTTCATCTTATTGTTCTATTCATCTGTGCCGTCTTTGATGATTGACAAAATAATCAAGTGTTAGCTTTTTTTCGTATAGGCCTATGGTCATCCATGCTTGGCTGACATCTTTATTATTCATCCTCTGTTCCCTTTCGTGTCTTTTCTTATGCATCTGGACTGCTATGACGATCTGATGTTTAAGTATTCTTCCAATATCTCTATCCATTTAATGCTCATTGTATTCATTCTCTTATTTTCTATTTTATCAGCTGTCATTCTTTGCAGCCCTTCAGTTCACATTCTCTTGTTCTCCTTTGGTAACAAATTATAATTGATGTATTTGAATAGTCTTAATTATTTTCTTAATTATTGTTTAAATGGTTTTTTTAAATGTACTTCATTGAAATGGTTATTGTGCTATATTTTAGTTTTTCAAACAATTATATGCTTTGCAATTTCATGCTCATTTGTATTATTTTAAAAAAATTATTATAGTGCTAATCACAATTTGGGGCGCTAAGTTAGCAGTGTGGTAACAACACTGGACGATAGAGCAGAATATTGTGGGTTTGATACCAGTAGGAGCACTAAGTACGACTCGACCTTACTCGATATGGGGCGATGATTTTAAAATGCATGTAGATGCAGCATTAAGCTGAGGTTCAATGTGGGTCTGGGGAAAGTAATGGAAATCTGCCCCCTGCTTATACCCGCTTGGTCGCTGATTGACAGTACCGGATATAGGCGCCGGAACACAACGCTCGGGCTCAAGTGCGGACCTACTTTTACCTAAGTGTTTATCCATACATTACGTGCGTCCAGGGATGGGAGGGTTTTTCGATTGAAAACCAAATTATCACATTAAATCACAAAATTTATTTTCACATACACATACCACAGATGTAGCACTTGCACTTCTCATAAAGTTGTACTGTACATTCATTTAAATTCAGATATAGGCCTATGCATATGAAGCTTGTGTAAGTGCAAAGTAGGAAGGCTCAACTTATTCAACTAACTTATACTAGGTGACAGAAAGAGCAAAGAAAGAAAGATTACAAGATTATAGTAAGTTAATAAACTGTATGTGAAAAGGACTACCAAAGGAATCATAGATCCTGCAAAGTGGTAGTCCTGTTTTATAAATGAAAATTGCTATTGATGCAAGTGTCAGAGGACATTAAGTAACATAGTTTAAGGCGGAATTAGTTTGTGTACCAAACTTGCTACATATCTATGTAATTTACTAGATAAAATAAAATAAGTTTATAAAGTAGTATGAGACAGAAAAAATAAATACTCCTAAACATTACTGATTGGACAGTTATAATTGGTTTTTAAAAGAGATACATTGATAATTGTTTTTAAATTTGCTGGGGGAGAGTTCCATGCTCTTGGGCCTGAATACTTAATAGTGAATAGTCTAGTGTTGGTATTGGCAAACAAAAGATAGAGATTATTAATATTTCTTAGATTCCTATTTAAGCTATCTTTATATGGGTCAAGGATTTTACAAGTGTAGTAAAAGGTAGTGATGTTTGCTTTCATGAAATTTTTGTTGCGTGAAATTTTCAATGAAGTTTATTCAAATATTTATGAAAGTTTTGAAATAAAAAAAATTATTTTTGTTGCTTTTAAGTATCTACCTTGTGGGTTTATCAGTGCATGGGTAGCATTTTAATGCCATGCAAACTTACTGCTAGACTGTGCTAGTGTTGTGATTTGTGTTTTTAACTGTTGAGAAACTTGAGATATTCATGTTACTAATTTACTTTATAAATTCAGTACTCGGTAGCATCAGCAGATTCAGACTTCAGTACTGTACTACAACCTACAGTAATTTAAGTACTTGACTCAGTTCAAGTAGGCTGTCATTGTCATTATCAGAAACAGAGTGTATTTCGGATGAATCATCTTCCAGAAATTCTGTATACGAGGACAATGATGAAGACTGACTTGAAAGAATGGAATCGACAGATTCATTTTCAGATGGCAAAGAATGAGTTGCTTTGATGCTTTCTGAAGACAGTGTGGTCATGCTGCATACACTACTTGTTGATGGAAGAACTGGTTCTGATGTGTGAGCAGATTAAATGGCTTCTTCACTTTCACTTCCAGCTGATTGATTGATTGATTGAGCATTTCCTCCATAGTCTGTCTCAGTGGAGGCTCCACCGGGGGGGGGGAGTGGCAGGGGGCCCGTGCCCCCTATTGAGTGCCTGGTCCCCCAGTGGCCCCCCTGTTGGGACCCTATACTTAATGCTACATACATTAAACAAATGGTTGGCCCCTCATGATTAGAAGTTGCCACCCCAACGCCCCCACTTGCCAAACCCTGGAGCCGCCACTGGTATGTCTTGCTGTTTCCCTCTGACTGATCTCTGGAATGACCTGGTCTTTTGTGGATGGATTTGAAGTACCATCGATTGATATCATTGAGTATAAGAAATGGTACTATAGAAGTGCGTAATTATTATTACTTAATATGCTGTCTGCGGAGGGTATTGAAATTTTAGAGCATTAAAGATTTTTCATTATTTGACGAAAGAAACAAAAACCCTAACAACCTAAAATTTTACTGTTTGACAAATATAATTTTTTTTGAAATCACATTTTCCAGCCCTGGATAATATTGAAGATCATAACAGTGATGATAATCAGTTTTCGCATATACGCTTACTGTGCGAGTCTGTGTCCAGTGTTTTTTTAAAGTATGAAAGTTGTTGATCGCCATTTTGTAATAGGCTATCGCCATTTTGTAAAAGCGCCAATTGTGACGATTCTCTAAAATTGTGTGATTTTTAAAGTTTATCATTAGCACTGAGTCGATTTCAACTGATTTAGTGTGCGACTGCTTATCGTGTGCTCTTTTTATTCGGTAGAGTGTAGGCAGAGTCGTAACTAGAGTATTTGGCACCCGAGAAAGATATGCATTTTTCGCCCCAACAGTTTTTAACTTTAAAATTGTTCGTGACCTTTTTGCTTGCTTATCAGACTTTTCACGTAGTTGGATGGATAAAGTAGTAGTAGTGTAGAAAGCGGTTGATGACCTTTCTATTTTTTCTTGCTTGTCATAGTGGCAATACCTTCGAACTTCGAAGGGCATTTATCTTGTTACAACCATGGTTTATGGCGTCCCCCCACCGTTGAAATCACTCGGCCGAATAGTGGTGTGACGTGCCCGAAGAATACGTCGCCACATTGGGATGAGTGGACTTCCCACGGTGCGAACATGGTCCCAGGGTGACGCTGGGATGCTCCGTGTTGCAGTGTGACTCCACAGTTGGACACATCAGCTGGCTTCTCTTCCACTGTAGGCCTAATTACTTATCTCACGTTGCTGCCCAAGAGATGGCAAACAATGTCCCCATGAGACGTCCAAGTAGGATACACATGTTACCGGTTGGCGCCACTTGGAGACGGAGTTTGATCCTTATGACTTCTTAGAATTCTTTCTGATGTCTACTCTGCCACTGACTTGTCTGAACTTACATTGCTTGCCTGTTTTGATGTCTCAGGTGCCTTCGATACGGTTGATCATGATATATTGTTGAAAAGTCTCAAACTCTCATTTGGGATTTCTGATCAAGCCCTTCTGTGGTTTACACCCTATCTCTCTAACCATTCTCAAATGATTGATAATTTGATATGGATCATTCCCGATCAAACTGGTTTCATGTTCCTTTTGGTGTTCCCCAAGGCTAGGTGCTTGGTCCTCTGCTGTACATACTCTATACTGCTGACCTTTGGTCTTTAGTTAGCTCGTTTGGTTTCACTGTGCACCTCTATGCTGATGACATTCAAATTTACTGACATTGCCCTCACTCTTCTCATACTGACCTCACTCAGTCAGTAGACAATGTAATTCCAACTCTTCGGGATTGGATGTTTTCCAATAGACTTCGACTGAACCCTGACAAAACTCAACTTATCTGGCCACCAGCTTGGTACTAAACATCTGCATTCAAAAATTGATTATTACTTACTGAACTATCTCTTTCCTAATCTGTCTTTCTCAAATTGTATCAACACTATCCACTGGCTTCCAATTTCTGACCGCATTAAATTCAAACAAGTAATTATTGTTTCTGCAGCACTTCGAGGTCAGGCACTGTCTCACATTACTGAGCTTTTCAAGTCACCCTCTTCCACTGCTCATCATCTGCTCATCGCCTGCTCCACCCCACTGATCAGAAGAATGTTTATGTCTCCAGATCACACACTGCTCTTAATCAGCATCAGTCTCTTGCAGAGACTGGACCCTCCCATCTGGAACGCCTTGAACCCATCCATTTGGGAATCACTTCTTACATCCTCACTCTGCTCAATGCGAAAGCTAAAGTCTCACTACTTTACCCTGCGACTCCAATGCCAGGAACGCCTCTGGGTAGAAATACAAAAGGCGCTATACAAATGCCACATTACATTATGGTGCTGGACCACTAGCGCTCACTGAATGCGTGGCTGTGGACAAAATTCCATGAAATCAAACAATTCTAACAAAATAAGTTTGTAGGCTGGTCTAAACTGATGTCCAATGAAGAACAGAGGCAGTCATCGCAGTGTTAATTTGGTCCGGGTGATCTATAAGACTACACAGGGCCGTTTTAAGGTGTTCATAGGCCTTCCTCAACTTAAACCTCCAAGTTGCCAACTATGCGACCACGTGTGGATTAAATTTTAAAGTTAAACACTTTCGCATTATTTAATTTTTATGACATCATGTTTAATAATGATGTAGGAATGCACCCTCACCAGTTTACTGTGTCAAAATTCAAATCTAGTTCAAGTTCCTTCCTTCCTTCTTCCTTCCTTCTCTGTCAACTGATAAGGCATTTACTGGAGAGTTCTTCTAGTTTCACAAATATTTGGTGAGATTAAAAGCGTGGCTGAAATGCTCAGGGCACAAATAGAGAATAGAATGGTGACATTTTCCAAATGTGAATATTGCTTTCCGAATCTACCTTTCAACTTTTGGAACAAGTTGTGAAGGTGAACGTTCATTTTCCAAGCTGAAACTTATAAAAACTTATCTTCGGTCAACGATGGGACAAACACGATTATCCTCCCTGGCACTACTTTCAATCAAAAAGGACTTGATGTGGGAAATGACATTTGAGGATGTCATAAGTGACTTTGCTAATGCAAAGACCGGAAAAGTTAGCATATCGTAACACTGCTCAAGTGCTCATGCATATTTTGCTGTTTGTGACTGCCATGTCAAGCATTATTGAATTTGTATCTTCAAGGCTGCAATTTCTGTCATATTTTTTACTCCTTTCATGTTTTCCACACCCATCTGATTTTCATAGGCCCCTGAAAAGTTTGTAGGCCCTGGACACAGTGACCACTGTGCCCAGTGGATAAAACGGCCCTGAGACTGCTTATCTGATTCCATTCCCATCGCCCCTAAAATGTCAAAGCACAGCAAAACATGATACATTACATTGGCATTATAATGTCCATGGGTATCTACTCGGGCCAAATGATCCTGCTATTTATTCGTTTTATTTATTTACATATAAATGTTTGTGCGTGTGTGTGTCTGTATGTGTGTGTCTGTGTGTGTCTGTGTGTGTGTGCATGGATGGCTGTATAGAGTAATAGGCTGGCAAGTAGTTATTTTCACTCCAGATTGAATCCACTTAAAATTAATCAAACTGGGATCATTCTTTAGCCCCTTAACTGGGGGATCCCGGATATATCCGCCCATTTTACATTGAGTTACAGTTAAATTCATGGTTAAGGGGTAAACATGAAATGTAGTTCCACCAGAATTTTCTGAAAGAATTCGGAACCAAGTAAATTAGCCCATTAATACATAACAATTGAATGTGGATGTTTGAGGATGAGAATGAGATTATTATTATGCTATGAAAAATGGAAGAAACAAGAAACAAGAGGAAGACCATAAACAATATGAGTTGGACAGATGGAATCTATGAAACAACACACACACGCGATATTGAAATAACCAATTAAATTTAAAGTGAAAATGATTAGAGAAGAACGGAGGAAACTCATCCATGATATCACCTGGAGTCGATGTCCTTCCTAAATGGAAATTTCCGAAGACGTGCAGTCATTTATAACACAAATGTTTTTAGAAAATTATGTTATTATCAAATAAATCAGTTGGTTTTAAATTCTGTAGGAGTAGGATTGCTGTAGACTTTAATCTGATGAATTTCAGAGCAGTTGAGGATCATTACCATAGCCATAGTCTATCAGTTTTGGGGGATCTCCATTGCATGCTAGTATTGCCTCTGAGTATCCTCATTCTATTAGGAAATAGCAAATTGTATGTTTTTTTTTTTTAAATTGAGGGCACAGATAATTATAATGGTTTTCCATGAGACATGTTAATGCTGAAGATCAATAATATATTGATATTGTGCTATTTTCAGAAATGGTGCTTCATCAAGGCATTGCATGTACTTGATTGTTTGAAGATAAAAACTTATTTACATCTTCAATCATTCTCCTAAAATACCCAATGTGAACATGTTACATCAGTGCAAGACATGCAGAAAAACGTTCAACAGAAATGATAATCTCCAGATCCATGAAAGAATTCATACTGGAGAAAAGCCATTCAGCTGTAAGGTATGCGGAAGGGAATTTTCTCATAAAGGTAACCATGAAAGAATTCGTACAGGTGAGAAGCCATTCAGTTGCAAGGTATGTGGAAAGACATTTTCTCAAAAAGGTAACCTAATAAGCCATGAGAGAATTCATACAGGGGAGAAGACATTCAACTGCAAGGTGTGTGGAAAGACATTTTCTCAGAAAGTTAGCTTAATAAGCCATGAGAGAATTCATACAGGTGAGAAGCCATTCAGCTGCAAGGTGTGTGGAAAGAAATTTTCTCAAAAAGCTAACCTAATAAGCCATGAGAGAATTCATACAGGTGAGAAGCCATTTGGCTGCAAGGTATGTGGAGGAACATTTTCTCAAAAAGTTAGCTTAATAAGCCATGAGAGAATTCATACAGGGGAGAAGCCATTCATCTGCAAGGTATGCAAAATGGCATTTTTTCATAAAGGAAACCTTACAAGACATGAGAAAATTCATACTGGAGAGAAGAGATACTGCTGCAAGGTCTGTGGAAAGACATTTTCTCAAAAAGGTAACCTAATAATCCATGAAAGAATTCATACAGGTGAGAAGCCATTCAGCTGCAAGGTATGTGGAAGGGCATTTTCTCAAAAAGGTAACCTAATAAGCCATGAGATAATTCATACAGGTGAGAAGCCATTCAACTGCAAGGTATGTGGAGGGACATTTTCTCAGAAAGTTAGCTTAATAAGCCATGAGAGAATTCATACAGGGGAGAAGCCATTCAACTGCAAGGTATGCAAAATGGCATTTTTAAATAAAGGAAACCTTACAAGACATGAGAAAATTCATACTGGAGAGAAGAGATACTGCTGCAAGGTCTGTGGAAAGACATTTTCTCATAAAGGTAACCTAACAAGCCATGAGAGAATTCATACAGGGGAGAAGACATTCAACTGCAAGGTGTGTGGAAAGACATTTTCTCTGAAAGTTAGCTTAATTAGCCATGAGAGAATTCATACAGGTGAGAAGCCATTCAGCTGCAAGGTGTGTGGAAAGAAATTTTCTCAAAAAGCTAACCTAATAAGCCATGAAAGAATTCATACAGGTGAGAAGCCATTCAGCTGCAAGGTATGCGGAAGGGCATTTTCTCATAAACGTAACCTAATAAGCCATGAGAGAATTCATACAGGTGAGAAGCCATTCAGCTGCAAGGTATGTGGAGGGACATTTTCTCAGAAATTTAGCTTAATAATCCATGAGAGAATTCATACAGGGGAGAAGCCATTCAACTGCAAGGTATGCGGAAGGGCATTTGCTCAAAAAGGTAGGCTTATAAGCCATGAGCAAATTCATACAGGAGAGAAACCTTACCCTTGCATGTTATGCAGCAGGACTTTCAGTAAAAGATGTCATCTTAAAATACATGAAAGAATTCATACAGGAGAAAAGCCATATAAATGCAAGATATGCCATAAGGCATTTTGTGCAGAAGGTAATCTAAAGACACATGAACGAATTCATACAGGGAAAAAGCCATATGCATGCAAAATGTGTAGCAAAGCCTTTACCCAGGCACAATGTCTTAAAGCTCATGAAAGAATTCACTCTGGCGACAAACCATACATTTGCAAACACTGTGACAAAGCATTTAGAGACACAAAGTCTCTGAGATCTCATCTAATAATACATACCAAAAACAGACCATACTTATGCAAAGTTTGTAACAAAACTTTCAAACGACTTAACACTCTTAGAGTGCACAAATGGATTCATTCTGAAGAAAAACCACACGTGTGCAAAGTGTGTAAGAAAGGATTTTACAAAGCACAAACCCTGAGAATTCATGAGAAAATTCATTCTGAAGAGAAACCATTTATATGTTACATATGCAACAAATCATTCAAGCAGAGAAACCAAGTGATTTTGCATCATAGAATTCACAATAAACAAAAGCAGTTTCCTTGCAGAGTTTCTAAGAAAAAAAATTCTGAAAAGGATCACTAAATGTTGTGAAAAAATGAATCTATCAGAAACTCTGTCAGTACATTTGTTGTTTGTAGGCCTTTGAGTAAAAAGCCAGAAGAATTTGATGTCCAACGATATGGGTGTGGCTTGTGTGATGAAATCTTTTCAGGAGAACCCCATTTTATGGTACATTGCTCTGGACACTTAGTCAATAACTGCCCATCAATCCTGTTCTAATTGAAGTTATCTTTATATTGGCAATAGGTTTTTAGAAGAAACCCACTTCTTGATACTCTGTTCTTCAACCTGTTCTGCAAATTGTTTTATTAAAAATGAAGTTCAGATTGACATTGGCAGTTGTATCCTGAATTGAAAGCTATAACAATTTTAAAATTGGTTCTGTATTAGTATCATGAGAAAATTCATTGTGACAAGAAACCCTTTTTATGTTACACATGTAACAAAGCTTTCAAGGGAAGATTTTACATCAAAAAATTCACAGTAAGCAAAAGCATCAACAGTATCATTGCAGAATTTCAAAGAATGAAAACTTGGGTAAGGATCACTCTAAATGTTATGAAACAAATGACAATATTGAAAACTCTGTCAGTACATTTGTTGTTAGTAGGCCTTTGAGTAAAAAGCCAGAAGAAATCGATTTTGATGTCCAGCCATTTGGTTGTGAATTGTGTGATGAAATCTTTTAGGGAGAAGCCCATTTTATGGTACATTGTTTTAACACTTAATCAGTAACTGTCCATCTATCTTCTTTTAATTGATGTTATCTTTATATTCACAAAAATTGTGACAAGTGTAGTTATTAGGTAGTGTTTTATGTGCATGTTAAAATTTGAACAATAATGCTAAAAATACAGTGTTATTCATAATTGCAATTATTCACTAGATGTTAATTTCTGTTATATTTTTGGGTGAAAAGTATATCAGTCATCTATCATATTGAAATACTTTTGAAGAATTCAGACTTTTCTTGAGTTGTATCCAGTGTTGTATAAAATACTTTTTAAAAGTATTTCAAATACAAAATACATTTTTAAGATGTATTTCAAATACTTTTTCTCAAATACTTCCGGGGGAGAGCAAAATAAAAAATACATTTTCAGAAATGTATTTCAAATACAAAATATTTTCACGGTCCCATGACAATTGACAGCAGTGTAAAGGGCTTAATACTGTAGTCTCAAATTCCAAGTGCTTTAATAAGTGTAATAAGGTAAGTGTAATAACATTGTAACAAAAACAATGCCTGTCTTGTGTCTACACCCAACTGTCAACACTACAGTGAAGATAACAGCAGAAATTGCAGAATGAAACATTTCTGTTTCTACTACGACAGCTAGTACAGTCAGACTAAATACCTTGATTCGATTGGCAATGGCGATTAATTAGGCCTACTCAGTTAAAGTCAGTTGTCAGCTTCAACATAAAATTCACTGTTATACACTTTAGACATGTAGTCACAACTGTGTCCCCATCTTGGCTTTTTAGCAAAGCGTGTGCCATTTAGAATAACCAGCAATGCTGAAACTATGCGGACTTCTCCACGAGATGTCATTTTGTGAATTTCATTAATTCAGTGAAAGCACAGAATATATAATAATGAAGATTTATTTTTAAAATAAGGAAGTTGGTCCGGTTAAATTTAATTAACTAGTTGGCAGTTAATGTATTACTTGTTTACTTTTAACAAAGTACAGAAAAGTATTTGACTGTTAATTGTATTTTGAATACACAAAATACTTCTGAAATGTATTTCAAATACAAAATACTTTTTCAGTGACTGTAAATACAAAATACATCAAATGTATTTGAAATATGTATTTCAAATACTTGTATTTAAAATACTATACAACACTGGTTGTATCGTGTATGCAGTGGCGTCATTTCACACTTTTCTTGGGGGGGCGAGAAATTTTGTAAAATTTTCTTCTCAATTTTTTTAATTTTTTGAAAATTTTTTGACTGGGTTAGTTTGAGTTTCAAAAAAAAGTCGGCGACCTTTTTTTTTTTTTTTTTTTTTTTTTTTTTTTTGCTTGTCAGTTCTTTTTACGTTGCAATTACCCAAAAAATAGTTGACGACTTTTTTTTTTTTTGCTTGTCGGCCCTTCTTAGGTTATAGGTTATTAATACATTATTAGAAATTAATATTTTCATTTCCTTGGGAGGGGCCACGGCCCTGTTTTTTTTGTTGTTGCACATATTAATACATTATAGATTACTATTTTCATTTCCTTGGGGGGGCCACGGCCCCCCCAGCCCCCCCAAATGACGCCTCTGCGTGTATGTACATGAATATGCATTTTGATTTCTGATTTGTTTAGTAAAGTAGATTAGGTCTAATAATTCATGTTGTATGTTCATCTTATTGTTCTAATCATCTCTGCCGTGTTTGACCATTGGCCAAATAATCAAGTGTTAGCTGTTTTTCTTTCATATAGGCCTATGGTCATCCATGCTTGGCTGACATCTTGTTCTTTATTATTCATGTTTTGTTCCCTTTCGTGTCTTTTCTTATGCCTATGACGTTTAAGTATTATTCTCTAATTGTCTCCATCATTTACCGGTAATTCTGAATTGTATTCATTCTCTTATTTTCTTGCTTTTCAGTCGTAATTCGTTGCAGCCTTCAGTATACATTCTCATGTTCTCCTTTGTTAAATTATAATTGATGTATTTTAACAGTCTTAATTATTTTTTTAATTATTTTATAAATGATGTTTTAAAATAAATATACTTAATTGAAATCTTTATTGTGTTTAATTTTGGTTTTTCAAATAAAGATAAGCTTTGCTCTTTCATGCTCATTTGTATTATATTTATTATTATTATTATTATTATTATTATTATTATTATTATTATTATTATTATTATTATTATTATTATTATTATTATAGTGTTATAGTGCTCATCATATTGTTGGCGGGAAGGTAGCAGAGATGTAGCAAGTACACAATGCTTCAAGTACAAGTACAAGTACAAGTACCTGGCCTCCGAGTACAAGTACAAGTACTTGCATTCCAAAAACTCCGAGTACAAGTACAAGTACAAGTACCTGGCCTCCGAGTACAAGTACAAGTACAAGTACCTGGCCTCCGAGTACGAGTACAAGTACAAGTACCTGGTCTCCGAGTACAAGTACAAGTACAAGTACCTGGCCTCCAAGTACTAGTACAACATTTTTGACAATGACATTTTTTTCGCTGACATTTTGTCCCCATGACATTTTCTACATTACATTTTGTCCGTGACATTTTGTCCTCGGACAGTTTGTCCGGCCACGAATAAAATTGACACTATATTAGCATCTAAATATCATCACAGTTGCACTTAAAAAATAGAGATGATAGTCTTGCATCGGTCATATTAACCCACCTATGCGGTCTCGCGATCAAGCCAGCTTGGCTAAATACGTGTTTAATTGGTGCGCCAGAAGCAGGCACACTAAGGTCTCTAATTAATGGCTGCATTATACAGCCTGTTGAACTCCTTTCTATTAACTTCACTGTTCCAAAATACGATGGTATCAGTGGCTTCATCATAAATTTCGTTGAGTTCCAGGTACTTGGCCATCTGTGAAGATGTGCTTGTCATTAGCCTAAAGGAACAGCATTACTGGTACCATTGAAGTACATGTAGCCAGAGATGTAGCAAGTACACAATGCTTCAAGTACAAGTACAAGTACAAGTACCTGGCCTCCGAGTACAAGTACAAGTACAAGTACTTGCATTCCTAAAACTCCGAGTACAAGTACAAGTACAAGTACCTGGCCTCCGAGTACAAGTACAAGTACAAGTACTAAAAATTTGTACTCGAGTACAACTCGAGTACAAGTACAAGTACCAAGTACTACATCTCTGGAAGGTAGCACTGGTAACAACACTGGACGATAGAGCAGAAGGTCACTGGTTGATGTTTTTAGTTTCAAAACTATGGAAATGAGACCAACACCGCGATAATTTGAATAAAATCTAAACTGCAAATATTCAAATATGTAATTCAAATATTTGATTCAAAGTGGTGCTTAATTTGCAAATATGATATTATTTCTTTTGTTGAATGATGCTATGACAAAAAAACCATGATGATGTTGATAATCATGATGATAATTTCAGGGCTGGTTGGAAAAAAACAAGGTTCCTTTTATAATTGAAATGTAGATTTTATTTTTTTTGGTTTTAATGATTGGCGTCTCAAAATGCATAGAACCCCTCTATATTGTCACATATGGGGCTGTCCATTTATTATGTCAACAAATTTTGGGCAATTTTTGACCCCCAGTCAACAACTGTCAACTTTCAGTTACCCCCCTATAACAGAGGCGTCATTGGGGGGGGGGGTTGTGGCCCCCCAAGGAAATGAAAATATTAATTTATAATGTATTAATGTGCAACAAAAAACAAAAACAGGGACGTCATTTGCGTTGGGGGGGACAAAAAAAGTCAGCAGCCCCTAAGAAGGGCTGACAAGCAAAAAAAAAGTCGTCAACTATTTTTTGGTAATCGTAAACGTAAAAGAACTGACGAGCAAAAAAAAGGTCGTCAAGTTTTTTTTTCGAAACTCAAACTTAGTCGAAAAAATTTCAAAAAATTAAAAAAAATTTAAAAGAAAATTTTACAAAATTTCTTGCCCCCTCCAAGAAAAGTGTGAAATGACGCCATTGCCCTATAATTATGTCAAAACTTTTGACCCCCCCCCCAAGATCAAGACAGGTCCCAATAACAAGGTTATTACCCAATCAACACAGTTTGTTGGCCCTATCATATGGCCAATGAATTTTTTTTTGAGGGGCCAATGTCAATAATTGCTATTTTTCTGCAGTGGGCCCTCGAAGATTTTGCAAATTGGTCCTATAAAGGCCCTACATGTCGGGCCCTCAAAGGGCCCTCAGTTCATATCTGCAGTGGGCCCTCATAGATTTTGCAAATTGGCCCTATAAAGGCCCTGCATGTCGGGCCCTCAAAGGGCCCTCAGTTCATATCTGCAGTGGGCCCTCATAGATTTTGCAAATTGGTCCTATAAAGGCCCTACATGCCCGGCCATCAAAGGGCCCTCAGTTCGTATCTGTATCCGGCCTTCAATGGGCCAGCATATTATACTGCACCATCCTACCATATATAAACTCTCACACCCTTCACTTCTAAAACATAACATATTAATTTTTTTTAAATCGATGACAAACATAGTCAGCATACAACTTACAAAGCAAGATCGATGATCAATTGTGATAGTGTTTATTCTAGACCTTCTCTGGGAGAGGGAATTCCTCCCATCCAAAGTTTTATAATTTCCCCCCAAAAGTGTGAGGATGGGGGGCTTTTTTTGGAGAGGGCAAAATGTAAGGATGATGACAATTTATTTGGTTGTCAGTGCATTTGAGAAGGGTAAATGAGAACTTGAGAAGGGTAAAGGATATTAGGAAGGATGGATGATCTTCTGTTTTGCTTGTCAAGGTTTTTGGAGACTCAGACCTTCCCCCCCAAACATTTCTAAATCCCCCCAATATCAAGATGGCTAGAATAAACACTGATTGTGATACGTGTATCAACATAATTGCTGTGACAATTTTTGAACAAAAAATAAATGCTAACGGCACTTTCACGTAAGTGGTACAACATTTTAACAGCCAATATCAATTATTGATCAGATCTGACAACAAAAATATATGAAAATTATTGATCGCCATCTACAGCCTCAACTGATTTACTAGTATAGATGTTATAAAAAATACAAGCCAAAACGACAATGAAACCTCTTAAACAGATATTAAGTTTGCTTACTAATTGGTTACAGCCATGGGCACCCGCAGAATTTTCACCAGGAGGAGCAAAACACAATGATCACGGTTATGCAACATAAATTTTTCTTCCAGGAGGGGCAAAAACATTTTAACACAATGGTCACAGTTAGTATTTTATCAAGGTTTTCAAATTTTAGTGTGAAATATTGGTATTTGCATTTTCCAGGAGGGCAAGTGTCATCTCTTGCCCCAATGTGCGGGCGTGCATGGGGTCAGCTGCAGACTGCACAGTACAAAAGGCTACAATGTCTGCCAAAAGCAATGAAAACTAGTCAAATTGAAAGTCCAAAAGAACAACTAATTTTAATAAAATGACCAGCTCTAAGCAATTTCTTCACTATATCGTGTAATAAATAAATATGTGACGTTGTTTTAACAGAAGCTGTAGGTCAGTTATCAGATTCGACACTGTTGTCAGACTCCTGGTCTGAGGGAAGATGTTCAAAACGTCTTTTATCAGATGACTGCTTTGCAGCAGCAGTCAGAAAACGCTTTCCGACCACCATCTCTGTCCCGAGCCTGTCTCAGCCAGACCTTAATTTTATCTTCAGCCAGCCTGTTGACGGTATCTCTCGTTTGTTCGTTAATTCGCACAGCATCTGCAACTTAGACAACAGTATTGAGACATCAAATACTGTTGAGTTGAAATACAAATAATTTTTCTCTCAATAATACCTCATGTAATATTCACCCTAAAGTTGCATTCTAGATGATGTATACCTATGGTAAAACCTGCTAATCTGCTCTGAGTTTCTCTAAGAAGATGCATCTGCATTAGCTCATACCAGCCACAGCTGCTAACGATTGGTATCTCAAGCAAGTTGGTCAATGTATTTACAAGTCACTAGAAGCCTGCACTATTGCAGCAACACTATCCATGGTCTCGACAGTAACTGAAGGAGCTGCACAGTACAAGCAATTACAACAAAAGACATAACACCTAAATATTGGCACTGGTCAATTTAATATGAAGCCTGACATCAGCATATACTTGGGTGAGCAGTAATAATACATGCTTTATTATTATTATTATTATTATTATTATTATTATTATTATTATTATTATTATTATTATTATTATTATTATTATTACTATTACTATTATTATTATTAACGTACTGATCAAGAGTTTGGTGTAATTGGACTTCTAGCTTGCTGCTCTGGAATCAATATGGTGCATAGTCTGTTAGTTTAACCAACTTCCTACACATAACTGCAAATCACTTTGTATTGTTTTAAGCCCATTACAGTCAGTGTCAATAAATAGAGTTTGTCTGTAGCAGCTGTTTTGAAGATGTATTGTGAAAAAATGCAATCTATTGCAATGACTCAAACTCTTATCAAATATATACAAACACAACCACTGTGACCTGAAATCTGCAAACAAAATAAAGAATGCATATACCACATATGGAAGGTGACAATCCCAGTGCTTGGAAGCTGTGCTTTCCCTGTTTCAGCCCAGTTGAATTGGCAGGACAATTCGTTCATCATAATCGCCTTCATCATACCATTAATTGTATCGGTGATAGTTGTCGCTTCAAACGTGGACAAGTATCTTGCCTAAACAGTTCCAGTTAAACCTTCATAAAGTACGTCGTATTTTACTAGGTAGGCTACATGTAATGTACACACACACATCCAATACATGACAGCATTGGCTAAAGTATAAATTTTGGGCCCTACTGGCATGTTCAACGTTCTCGGCAGAGTACATCTTGCTGTAGGCTAATTTGAGACATAAGCCGAATTTTGCATATTTAAATGGCTCAAATAGGGTAACAGAAGGCCCATTAAGAGATAAACATCTGAATATTTATTCGGAAATAAACATCAGAGATGAAATGTGGAGGCACACTCAACCTGGATCTTACTGTACCAGTTAATAAAATTAACACCATCTAACCAAGCCTTGTCCAGCTTGCTCATTCTGCTTGACAAAAGATGCTGCATCCTTCAAATCTTTGACTGCATCAGCTGGCAGTTTCATTCCTTCAGGCATAGTTGGAGTGCTGTCTCTTGTTCCACCTCTGTTGACAAGTATAGTGACACTCCGCAACAATATCTCAATTTTGGAATCAATTCGATTTAATTTTGCAAAAATCATGCGGTACTCTTCAAAGGTAACAAATGCTGGAACAACACAGCCACAACAGTACTGGACAGCATGTTGATTTAATATAATAATATATATAATATAATAATAATATAACAGGGTGGGAAGTTAGCAGAGTGGTAACAACGCTGGACGATGGAGCTGGAGGTCGCGGGTTCGAGTCCCATAGGAGCCCTAAAGGTCGACTCAGCCTTTTTCGCGGTGGTAAAATGAGGAGCAGTGGTAAAAATCTCTGCGATAAGTCAAAGAGGTACGCTATGCGATACACTAGCCCCGTATCTGTGGCATTGCACGCCTGGCTGAGGGCTATAGAAACGGAGATCAGCGCCGCCTTATGAGCCTGTGAGGATCGGGAAAGGACTTTTTTGAATAATATAACAAGGTTTAAAGTGGTTCAATAGGGACTGCCCTGTGTGAGAACCACTGTTGTTCCCGTCCAATCTAATATCCTAAACTACTGAGGTTTATTTTGAACTCATTCACAGTTGTAGCCGTTACTATCCTCGCATCCAGTTCATTCCATCTGTCCACCACTCTTGCACAAAAAAAAAGTTCTTGTTTGTGTTTCTTGTTCTCTATATAAGTGAGTCTCTATATGAGTCTCTATATAAGAAAGAATAGTAAAATGTTTTTAAAATTACCGTTAACAAACTGGAGAACAAGCTAATTGTGTCTATTCAAGCAATTCCTTATATTTGCATAACGCATCTGTTGGACCAGCTGGCATTCAATGCTGTTATACTACAGGCCAACATTTTAATTTTGAACCCATTGCACAATATTTTGCACCAACTGGCTGTACATAAGCATGTCATATTCTTATGCAAGTCCACACATATCAGCAACACATTGACACGACTTTCCGATACTAGATGCTTACACTTTTATACACAACAGTGAATAGAGAAACCAGAGAATTACAGGTGTAACAGTAAGCAATGGGTTCTAATCGCCAGTTTCCGCCCACCCCACCCCTCCACAATTATAATTATAGATCACGTACGTGCTACATATACCATCACGTGGCGGCGCAACAGCGCATGACAATGTTTTAAGAGCCAAGTCAAGTTTCATAGGGAAGCCTCAAATTGCAAAGTTCACCACTCGCACATTAAGTGCAGACAACTGAATTACAAGATTTGTTTTAAAAATGAACTTGTTACAAAAATAAATTCAACTCACTTCACAGCGTTTAACGAGAGCAGCAGATCGCGGCCATATATCAGTCCCGCAGTAACATTTATTTGAATTACAAAAACTTCTAAAAGTTATGATTAAGTGTTATTCAAAACAATGATGCACTAATTTAATTTATAATTAATATAAGTATAATTAATTATAACTTTATGAGAATATTATTTGTTATTTGTTGATTTACACTTGATTAAGCAGCTAAAATAGTGCACCGGAACTATATTGCGTATTACTACGCTGGTAAGCATTAAGCGTCGACTGGCCGCGTCTGGGCCAGCTTCATTGGCCCACTGTGGGCATAAATCTGTTGGCGGGTCTTCGGCCAATATCGCCATGTGGCCCGCACTTACACGCGTCGGCCCTGCAATGGCCCAACGTTTGGTGTTTATTGGGTATGTTTTGTAGTGATGACCATTTTTTCTCTTTGTTTGCTCATCGAGTGTCAAAATGACAAAATGGTCATGACCTTTTTTGCCATGCTTTTTCCGTTGTAATAAGTAGTATTCCATTAAATTCCTATTTTTTGATTATTTTTAAAAAGTGAAATTGCTGACGTCTACTTCTTTTGATCTCCCCTGTCAACAACTGTCAAACTTTTCAACCCCCCCCCTAAATTGTTGACGCAATTAATGGACAGCCCCTATGTGTCATGATGTCTCCAGAGTGTAGCGAATTTTTAAAGCATTAAAGATGACTGGCTCGGAAAGTAGATTTGCCATGCAATCTTTTCTTTACATTGGCACACTATACAATACAATTTGCAATACAAATATATATATATATATATATATATATATATATATATATAAATTAGATTAACTTGTCAATGTTAACTGACAGTAATATGGAAAAGCAGGTAAGTAAGTAAGAGAGTAAGAGTAGAAAAAAAGTTGCCATCAGGGATAGAAATAACCCGTGAGGTGGCAACTAAATGTTAGATATAATCGTCTTGGAATTGAAGTATGGTAATACGCAAATGTTCTATAGCAGCACAAGTGGCCACAGATGCAAATTGTTTAAGCAGAGGGTGGGTCCAAGAAAGAAAAAGTTTTTAGTACAAAGGATGTGGACAAATGGAACAGTTTGGACGGTGCGGATATACTCCTAATGAGGTGTCGGAAGATGGAGAGAGTTTCGTGCTAGAGCGTGAGGTTGACGGAGCGTGTTCAAGCTCTCTTAGCGCCCATGTTGGCTTTCACACAGGTAGTAATGATGCCTTCTACGCCATTTTAAATCATACTAAGTTATGCTAAGTTAATAAGCTAGTGTTGTGTCCAGTTTTTATTTAGGTATTAACTTTGTTTATCATTTTATCGCCATTTTGTAATATCGCCATTTTGTGGGGATTCTTTAAAATTGTGTAATTTTAACGGCAAGGTAACTGCACTTATTTTACTAGATTTGTCTGCGGCTTTTGACACCATAGATCATGCAATCCTTCTCCACAGACTCGAACATTGGTTTGGCTTATCGGGTACTGTATTAGAGTGGTTCACATCCTATCTTAAACATCGCAGTCAATCTGTTTATTGTAACGGTGCACAGTCAGACTCAGCTAAATTAGATTCCGGTGTTCCCCAGGGATCTGTTTTAGGCCCTCTCCTTTTCACCTTATATACAATGCCCCTTGGATCTCTTCTTACACAATTCTCTGCTGACTATCATTTCTATGCTGACGATACACAGTTATTCATTGCCTTCGACGATAAAACCTCCTCCATGTCACTAGAAAATCTGTCCCTTTGCCTGCAAAACGTTCAGTCTTGGATGTTTAATAATAAGCTTGCACTTAACCCTTCAAAAACTGAGTTTTTACTTCTTGGTACATCATTTAATCTAAGTAAATTTGAAGACATAAATTCATTTATATTTGACAACATTTCAGTTAATCTAAGTCAGTCTGTCCGCAACCTAGGGGTGATATTTGATAAGAACATGTCGTTTAACGATCATATAAATAAGGTCAGCAGAGCTGCTCATATGCAAATCAGAGATATTCGACGAATTCGTGATCTTGTGCCCAAATCCGCTCTGATTCCTCTTGCAAACGCCCTTGTCAGCAGCAGACTTGATTATTGCAATTCTCTTTACAATGGTATGACCAGATCTAACATGCAAAAGCTTCAAAGGATTCAGAATTCTATTGCCCGGGCCATTACAAAAACTCGTAAGCATGATCATATTAAACCTGTTCTTCAAAAGTTACACTGGTTGCCGGTAGAACAGAGAATTCGATTCAAAACTGGTCTCCTGGTTTTTAAAACACTGCAGTCTGGCCAACCTCAATATTTAAAATCTATGTTGAATCACCCAAACCATCGTCATTCAACAAGGTATGCTGATTCATTGTTGAATGTACCTAGAACCAACACTGAAATTGGTAAGAGAGCTTTTTCTATTTCTGGGCCTAAAATCTGGAACTCTCTCCCTCCGGCTGTCAGATCTTCCAATTCACTGAGCATCTTCCGATCCAGACTTAAGACACATCTCTTTCAATTGGCGTTTCCTCCATAGTCCGTCTCACTCTCTCCCTCTGACTGATCTCTGGAATGACCTGGATCTTTTGCGGATTGATTTTGAAGTACCATCGATTGATACCTTGGGTATTAGAACTGGTGCTATAGAAGTGCATAATTATTATTATTATTAACGTTTGTCATTAGTACTGAGTCGATTTAAACTTATTAATGCCGAAACAAGTTTTTGGATGACACGATAATTGTGTACGGCTGCTTTGTTATGTTCTTTTTTATTTCGTATTATGTAGAAAGAGGTGATGCTGTTTGAATTAATCACGATGATGGGCATTGATGGCCATATAGGCCTAAAACAGATTTTTTGATTCCAGATTTACTTTAGTTATGAACTGCGTTGATCGCCATTTTGTAATATCGCCATTTTGTGGCGATTATTTAAAATGGGAACATTTTAAAGTTCATCATTAGTACTTGGTCGATTTCAACTGATTGAGGCCGAAACAGGTTTCTACATGATGAGATAATTGTGTGCGACTGCTTTGTCATGTATTTTTATTTCGAATAGTGCAGGAAGCAGTGAATCATTCAAGAAACAACAAAATTTTGATTTTCTTTAATTCGCTGTCCTCATCGTTGAGACAATGATGTTACCAAATAATACATCAACCCACTGGGATGAGTGCAGACACAATGGTTTAGACATGGTCCCAGGGTGACACTAGGATGCTCGGCGCTGCAGTGTGACCACCGTTGGACCCATCCGCTGGCATCTCTTCCGCTGAAATGACCAGTGTTTGGAACAATAGTTGACTAGACTATTTAAATACTATTGCAAATAGTTGAGCTTAAACACTATTTAAAATAGTTTTCCAATAGCCAATAGTTTGCAACTATTTAAATAGTATTTAAATACTATTTAATTTTTCAATGTCAAAATGAAAACTGTATTATCATTTATCACTGGCGTATGTTATAATCTAAAAGCAGTGTCACTAGTTATCTGCACAATCACATTGATCAGTAATACAGTCACCTGTTAGGTTATTCACCAAAAGTCTTGATTAATCTTGAGGAGCAGCAGTTTCTCAAATGTTTTGTCACTTAAGCGATTTCTACGCTTTGAGATGATAACATAATACAACTATTTAAAATCAAGTATTTATAAATAGTGCTAAACTATTTATAAATACTATTTAAATAGGTAAGTTCGCTAACTATTTAAAATAGTCGCTTAAATAGTTCAGAACTATTTAAATAGTATTTAAATAGTATTGACTATTTCAATAGTCACAACACTGGAAATGACTAATCTCACATTGCTGTCATGATGATGATGATGATGATGATGATGATGATGATGATGTTGGTGACGGTGATGGTGATGGTGACGGTGAATAATTATTAAAATAATCATCGTGAACTGATTATAGTTGCATGTGTTCACGCAGTTCTTATATGCGAGTTACCTCAATAATCAGTACGTTGTATTACTTCTCCTACTACTACTACTACTACTAATAATAATAATAATAATTATTATTATTATTATTATTATTATTATATCGTATAAAGTAATATTAGAACGCCTAAGAAAAAAGTTTTTTAGATTTTGAAGTCTCATCATCGGTAGGCGAACATCTCGCTATGTTATTTTTCTCTTATTAGACCCCCTTCTTAGATCTCTTCTTAGAGACTTGTTAGAGCATAGATGGAAAACTCTGAATGGCTAGTAGTGTCGTACACCAAGTACAGAGGCAGTCATCAACGGTAATTTGGTCCCAGAGTAACCAGCTGCTCCTCTGATAACTCCATTTAAGTGGCATATTAAAATCCAAAATGTAGTTAAATGGAAAAAAATATCCAAAATTCAAATGATGTTAATTCGTCAGGGTGAATTCACCATATAATGACAAAGTTCTAGCAAGAAAATCAACTCATTTGCCGAAAATACTGCAAAAAGTCTGAACCACGATGTCTTGTATCAGGTGCCACATATGGTGCCCCCACAATCGATTTATATTTATGAGTGTTAATTGGATTGGTGCTATAGAAGTCCATAAATAAAATTAGTAACTTATCATAAGACTGCATAAGACGGATGGCAATGACAGGTAATTCTGCAACTGAGTAAAAGACAGAATTTTCAGAAGATATGAAATCAATCTGAATGGAAGACAGAATACTGAATGCCTGCATCTTCCCGGTGCTTATATACGGATCTGATACATGAAATCTAACAAGCAACATTGAAAAGCTAGCTACATGTGAAGATTAATTGCAGCAAAGAATCTTAAGAGTTTTTTTAAAGATCATGGAACAAATGAAGAGATCAGAGCCGCCTGTCAGCAGAGTTCATCATCATCAGTGTTTCTGTCTTTTGACAGGTCCAGGTATCCAGTTTTCCCACTCTGATCGATTGCTTGCTTCTTCTTTGAGTTCTTGGTATCCTTTATCCATCATCCACTCCAACATCATCTTTCTCGGTCTACCTCTCACTCTTTTTCCCTCCATTTTTCCTTCGATTATTGTTCTTAGTAGAGAGTCATGCCGGAGGACATGTCCCATCCAATTTCTCTGCCTTGTCCGATTAATTGCACCGAAGAAACTTAAGAGTTTTTTTTAAACATCACGAACCAAATGAGAAAATCAGAGCCGCCCTTCAACATAGTCATAAAGAAGAAAAGATTGAAATGGTTTGGACATATATTAAGAATGGAAAATGAAAGATTATCGAAAGAATTTATAACTATAGACCAACTGGAAAACAAATGCTTGGACAGTTAACAGGATGGACAGGTCGAGTAGAAAGAGACCCTAACCAAACAAGAATTAAGCTAGAGGGAAGAATATCTGGATGAGACAGAGGAAGACTGACAGAAATACGAACAAGCAGAGATGACTAGAGAAACACTGTTTTGGAGTCACTGCCTGCACACAGTCGACAGACGATGACCTGTAAGACTGCATGTCTGTTTCCCTTCCCTTCACCTCTCAAATGTCGAAGAGCAGCAAAACTTGATACATTACAATACCATTTCAATGTCCATGAGTATCTACTGGGGCCATTAGATCATACTATTTATTCATTTACTATGTATATATGTTTGAGTATGTGTGTGTGTGCATGGATGGCTGTATCGAGTGATAGGCTAGCATGTAGTTATTTTCACTCCAGATTGAATCCAAACAAAATTAAGCAAACTGGAATTTTTCTTTAAACTGTAAAGAGTGTTGTGCCACCCGAATTTTTGTGAAATAATTTGGAACCAAGCAAATTAGCCTATTATTAACAGTATATGAGAATTGAATTTGAATGATTAATGCAGATTCAAATTAATTTTCTTTTTTGATTGAATTCATGTCAAATTAATTAGCATTGAATTCATATTTATGTGGTCAGAAGTGTTCTGAATAGGCATTTGTTTCCTTGTATGCACATAGTAAATGTCCATGGACAGCAAAATGAACAAACAGATCCATCAGATAAGAAATCCAACCAGAGATGACACTAGAAGCTAGATTATATATTATAATTATTTATCATTATTATGCAAGGAAAATGGGTGGAATTAGAGAAAGAGGAAGAGCTTGCAGACAGATGGAATCTATGAAACATCACACTTGACATTGGAAGAACCTGATAAAGTGGAGTAGAGAAGAATATAGGAAACTCATCTATGATATCACCAGGAGTCAAAGTTGATTTGATTGAAAAGTTGTGCAGCATTTTCAGCAGAAGCATTTGTCTATCTTTAAGGGAATGGATCTCATGGCCGAACTATGACACCTTCACCGACCAAATTTCAACAATAACCAGTGTTTGCAGATTACTTCCTTAGCAAGAACTGTACTTGAACCAAAACTATTTCAAGCCAGACAGAACTTACCTATATAATATATGAGAATGGCCTTGAAAAACTAGAAAATGTGATGTAAGCTTCCTTTCGAATTTGAATGATTTTTCCTTCTCTATAAAATTTTCCAAAGATGTGCGGTCGTTGATAACACAAATGTTTCTATAAAATTATCATATATGTCAGCTGGCTATAAATTCTGGAAGGCTAGACTTTTACTGATGAATTACCGAGTAATTGAGGATCATTATAGTTGCCATAATATATCAGTCTTTGCATGCTGGAAAATGTAAAACTCACTACATTACCTGCTTATGATGCCTCATAGTGCTGCTGGTCTATTTTCAAATAGGACTTTTCAATGAGAGAGATTAATAGGATAGGGTGTGTTGGTTGTAATATATTTTGTAATATATACTGAAGTACATGCTGTGATGAATTAGAAAAGAGTTGGAGTCTTGTTAATTCTGCATCTGATTTTAATTGAGGGCACAAATAATTAATTGTAATGGTTTGCCATGAGGCATTTGATGTAGTGTAGAAGATCAATATGAGATTGATGTTGTTGTACTTTCAGGAATAGTGCTTCACCAATACAGTGCATGTATTTGATTGCTTGAAGAGAAAGATTTATGTGCAACTTCGATCATTCTGATTAAGTGCACAATACAAACATGTTACATCAGTGCAAGCAATGCAGCAAAACATTCAGCACAAATCAACGTCTCCAGGTTCATGAAAGAATTCATACAGGAGAGAAACCATACAGATGCAAGATATGCGACAAAACGTTTCGTCATAAAAGTACACTGAAAATGCATGACAGAATTCATACAGGGGAGAAGCCATACATATGCAAGATATGCAACAAGACGTTCAACAGAAGTGACCATCTCCAGAAGCATAAAAGAATTCATACTGGAGAAAAGCCATTCAGCTGTAAAGTATGCAGAAGGTCATTTTCTGTAAAAAGTAGCCTACGGATGCATGAAAAAATTCATACAGGAGAGAAGCCACACCGCTGTAAGTTATGCTACAAGGCGTTTCGTGAAACAGGTGATCTCAGAAAGCATGAGAGAATTCATACTGGAGAGAAGCCATTCGCATGTATGGTATGCAGCATGGCATTTACTGTAAAAAGTAACCTACAGAAGCATGAAAGAATTCATACAGGAGAGAAACCATTTGGCTGCAATGTATGCGGCATGACATTTTCTGAACAAGGTAGCCTACGGTCGCATGAAAGAATTCATACAAAAGAGAAGCCATACATATGTGCAGTGTGCAGTAAAATGTTTTCTAGATATGGTGACCTAAGGCAGCATGAGGGAATTCATACAAGAAGACATCCAATAAAGCCTTTTTCTTGCATGTTGTGCAGCAGGGCTTTTAGTACCAAAAGTTGTTTGAAAATTCATCAAAGAATTCATACAGGAGAAAAGCCATACATATGCAAGATATGCCATAAAACTTTTCGTGTGGTAGGTTATCTAAAGAGCCATGAGAGAATTCATACAGGTGAAAAACCATATACATGCAAAATGTGTGGTAAAGCCTTTAGCGAAAAACATAGTCTTGAAATTCACAAAAGAATTCACACTGGCGACAAACCTTACCTTTGCAAGCAATGCAGCAAAGCATTTAGAGGCTTAGGCGGTCTCAGATGTCATCTAACAATTCATGCCAAAGACAGGCCATACTTATGCAAAGTTTGTAACAAAACTTTCAAACGATATAGCCATCTGAAGGAGCATGAAGTGATTCATTCTGGAGAAAAACCATACATATGCAAAGTATGTAAGAAAGGATTTTACCAAGCATATGCCATGAGAAATCATGAGAAAATTCATTCTGACGAGAAACTCTTTTTATGTTACACATGTAACGAAACATTCAAGCGGAGAGATCAGGTGATTTTGCATCAAAAAATACACAGTGAACACAAGCAGTATCCTTGCAGAGTTTCTAAGGGAGAAAACTCGGAAAAAGATCACTCTAAATGTTCTGAAACGAATTACTCCATTACAAACTGTGTCAATAAATTTGTTGTTGGTGGGCCTTTAAGTAAAAAGCCAGAAAAAATTGAACTTGATGTCCAACAGTTTGGTTGTGGATTGTGTGATGAAATCTTTTCAGGAGAAACCCATTTTATGGTACATTGTTCTGGACATTTAGTCAGTAACTGCCCATCAATCCTGTTTTAATTGACGTTATCTTTATTTCTCAAAACCTGTCACAAATGTAGTTATTAGTTAAGCGTTTTATATACAAGTAAATATATGAAAATAATGCTAAAACCCTGTTTTTTTTAAATTCATAATTGCTATTAGTCGATTGAAATGATTTTCTGTTATATTTTTGGGTGAAAAGTATTAGTTATCTGTCATATTGAAATACTTTTGAAGAAGTTGCACTGTCGTTGAGTTGTGTCATGTATGTGCATGGATATACATTTTTATTTTGAACTTGTTTAGTAAAGTAAAGTAAAGTAAAATCTCGTAAACTTCTACAGTGCCCCGGAAAGCAGCAGAGCAGTAGCTGCTTATTCTTGTGCGCCTAATCTTTCTTGAAATAGGTATAGGCAGGGTGGTTTGTCGGCCGGGCAAAGGTCAGTGTAGCTATGAGGCGGCGGGTCAGGTTGTTATTGCTATGGGGGAAATGACTTTTCGAATAGGAAGGTTTTCAGTTTAGACCTAAAGGCTTGAGGAGACAGTGAAGGAATTAAAGGAAATGAGGATTCGGAGCTTATTGTTTGACCATGTCGTAGGCTGCGGAGGTAGGCTGGAATTGAGTTCCAAAGTTCTGGTGCGGCGTATGAAAAGGCGCAGTTGCAGATTTTGAGTGTTGACTGATTTAACGGGCGTGAAAGTGTGAGATGAGATGATGATCGTGTAGGTCGGGGAAGCTGAGGCGTTAAGAGTTTACAAAGGTAAACCGGTTTTGACGAATGAAGTGAACTGTAAGTAATCGTTATTATCTTGTACTGTATACGTTCGGATATTTTAAGCCAGTGTAGTGACTTCAGTATGGGTGAAATATGGCAGAACTTTGGTGATTTGGTTACTGCTCGGGCTAGTGCATTTTGAATTGATTGTAATTTGTTGATGGAGGTTTTTGGGAGGTTATAGTAAAGGGAGTTGCAGTAATCCAGTTTGGACTATTGAAGTGGCGATTGTGGATGCAGTTTTGGTGTCAAGGCAAGGACGGAGGCGACGTAGATCGCGAATATGGGCATAGCAGGATTTCGATAGTTGGGAGATCTGTGATTCTAAATTTAGGGATGAATCAATTTTGAAACCAAGATTTTTTGCAGTTGGAGCAGGGGTTATTGTGGTATCTGGAGTCAGGACTAGCTTGAGACTGTCAATTTTTTTAACTTGTTGGGGTAGACCTATTAAGAGGAATTCTGTCTTGGATGGATTAAGAGCAAGGAGGTTAGATGACATCCATGACGAAATAGACTAGAATGCTGATTCAGGCAAAGTAATTGATGTGTCAAATGAGGATGGCGAAAAGGACAGGAATAACTGAGTGTCGTCGGCATAAAGTTGGTGATTCAAGTTGAGGGAATTGATTAAGGATGATAGTGGTGTGGTATAGAGACTGAACAATACAGGCCCTAGGACGGATCCTTGGGGCACTCCGAAGTTTACGCTATGAGATGATGAGGTTTGTTTGAGACACGAAACTTGGAAGGAACGAGACTTGAGGTAAGATTTGAACCAGTGATGAGCTTTGTCGGATATCCCGAACCAGAGGGAGAGTAAAGTAGATTAGGTCAAATCATTCTCATTACATATTCACTTATATGTGTACTTCTATAAAACTGCTGTCTTTGATAATTAGCAAAATACTGAAGTGTTAGCTGTTGGTTTTCGTTGAGGCCTATGGTAATCCATGCTTAGCTGTCATCTTATTCTTTGTTATTAACCATTTGTTCCCTTTCATGTCTTTTCTTATGTCTATGGGCTGCCTTGATGATCTGATTTTAAGTATTCGTAATCTCTCCATCCATTTGATTCTCAATTGGAGTCATTCTCTTATTTTCTATTTTTCAGATGTAACTTTTTGCAGCCCTTCAGTTCACTTTCTGGTGTTCTCCTTTGGTGACAAATTATAGTTTATGTACAGTATTTCAATTTGTAGGAACACCCATGGTGTTGGAGAAACATGCAAAAGTGTCTCACTTTCAGAGATGTGACCAAGACAGTAAGTGGCAAGACCGAGACCAAGACACTAACCCTCAAGACCAAGACATTAGGTGTCAAGACCAAGACACTAAGGCTCAAGACTAAGACCAAGACAGTAATTTTAAACATCAAAAAACAGACAAAACAGGATTCGTAAATTTTTTATCAACATCAGCAATGAAATTAGGCCTGCGAAAATTTGGATGCTAAACTGACTGACAGACTGCACCCGACAATTAAATTTTTACGATCGAATTTGTGAGCATTCTTTTTTGCGGATGATTTGTCATATGTGTTTCATCTTATTTCTGACAAAAACAGTGGTATCCGAAGACCAAGACAGTAATGACGAGACCCAGACCGAGACACTGGCCAGCAAGACCAATACCAGGACATTGAAAATACTGTCTTGAGACGAGACAGTGTATTAATTAGTTCGCGTAGCCAGCGGTGGGCCGTTGCGTTGCCTCGATACTATTTACTCTACGAATGGCATGTCGCCACCCAGTAAACATTCCACTGTAGGACCACTAGTGGTCTTCTATAGGCACCACTAGCGGTCTTTTAGTGGCAAACCACCAGCGGACCACTGACTATTTGCACCATGGAATTACTAGCGGACCACCAGCGGCAGCCGATTACAAGTCGTCAGAGGTCTCCTAGCGGTGTTTTAGTGGCACCCAACCCCTTTCGGGGCTGGGGGGTGGCTGTGGCCCCCAAGGAAATGAAAATATTAATTTATAATGTATTAATGTGCAAAAATTGCCAAAAATATATAACAATTGCAAATTTTCCAATATTAATGGACCTAAAATTTGCCTAAAGTGCTCAAAATTTGCAAAAAAGCCTAAAATTTGTAAAAAGAATTTCTCACCCTCCAAGAAAAGTGAAATGACGCCACTGTATCCCACCATATTCGACCTTATCCCCTTATCCCTACCCCTTTATCTCACCTATACAACAACTTCAACTAATGTTTCAACAAATGACCTGCTCACAACAACTCAATTCCACCCAAAACTGCAGATCCAAAAATTTGACCAATTAATGAAATGTGCATGGCTGAAAAATGAAATTATTAATATTTGCAGCGGGTTTACATATAGGCAAGACATCGAGAACCAAGGCATACAGCAAAACAACAGGCCTGAAGTTAAAATAATAAGTGTTTCAAGCCAAACACGGTTACACAAAGCTAACATTCAATCAAACCTACTGCGGTCACTATAACCGACAACTTAAACATAAAGAAGACACTGAATACATACTGTCTGTATAAACTGTCACCAATAAAATACTGTCCAATAAAAACTCAAAAATGTTCAACTGCACGGATTATATATAAAAGCAGAATGAATTAACGCAGCAGCATCAGAAATCGGAATTAGTCATTTTGTTCTGGCTCTTCCACCACAGAAATCATTTTCGCCTTCTTCATTCTGTTCATTTTGCCCCCACACCGATCCATTGCTCCGTGAAGATACCACTGAATGTCCACTTTGATGTCGTCATCGGTAGCCGATCTGGTTCTCAAGTTGAGTCTCACTGCTTCTACAATGCATTATATATATATATATATATATATATATATATATATATATACATATATATATATATATACACTTGTAATATGTGGCATAACAATACAATGCCATACTTTATATTACAACAGCAGTCCAGTAGGCATATAGTATCAAATTAAATTATTCATATAGTCATTGCAAGCCTATATATAGGGACTAATATGTGCCAGGAATTTGGCTGAATTTCGAAAAATGTAGCTATTTAATGACAGGATACACACAGAATTGGCTATAATCAGCCAACGTAAATATCACTTACAGTACATCTATCTATTCACGCAAACACTGATGGAAGTAGGTCATTAATGCTGTCAACTGCCATAGACATACAGTACAATAGAGAGCACAGAGCACATTACAAATGAAATCAAATTCACCAATAGTAAGAATATGCCAACCGTAAATGACATCACAGCACTTCAAATTTTTGAACGATTTCTTTCCAGACACTCCAGTCCAATTAAACTCTCTCTGTAAGGAGTTCACCAGGAGAGTATCAATCATCCTGGTGACTGCCTTGCGTACAGTTTTGCCGCCACATCTGGCAAGTCGATGAAGCTAACATATCAATAAAAAAGCAAGCAATGCTTATTAAATAAGCACCAACATATGAAAATCAGCAAATTTATACCTTAATGCCGAGGACTGCTTTAATGGGTTCTTAAACTTAAAACTTAGCATGATTTAAAGTGGCTTAGGAGGCATTACTGCCAGTGTAAAAGCCACTAGGGGCACTAATGCGGCGCGAACGCGCTCCGTCAGCCTGATGCTCCAGCATGTAACCCACTCTACTCAATTCTCAACCTGCAACCTCCTGCTCCATCGTGAAACGTTGTTACCACTCTGCTAACTTTCTGCCCCTAATGTAATGCAACTAAAGTGAATTTATTAAGCCTGTAAGCAAACGTTGACTTTAAATGTACCTTTTATTCCAAGGATGCGACATGGATATTTATTCCAATTTTTCTTTGGCTTCTCACAGGCAGTCACAGATCTGTCGAATGTTTGCTGGTTCCCATATGGGGCCCAGTAGGCTTCACCGCCATCTATCCAATTCACAGGAACAACAGCAACAGTGTCACCTCTTTGATCATCGGTAAATACAACAACTGCGTATCCCGACATTTTACGCAAACAGTGATCAAAACACAGTAAGTATTAAGATGTTGCCGCATGCGGTTAAGCAAACTCTTCGTAAAAGGAACCAATGGAATTCGCCTTCAACTTATAAAGAAAAACACCCTGAGCAGTCTATCAATATATTCATGTATGCCAGGAGATCTTAATTATGCAAAACAATAAATGTTTAGCCATGCTGCTGACTGCTGCGTTAACGGTTAGATATTGGTGTGCAGTACAGGAAATGCAACATAGCTGCTCTTGTATGGAATGACAAGGTACTTTGAATGTACTTCAGATGTGCTGCAGTAGCGAAGTTTTTTACCAATGGACCGAAGATTCACTATTCCAATGTTCTGTGATGGCATGGAATAGCAGAAGTAATCAGACAATTTGTTAAATCTACGATAAATGAGCCAAACAGCGCTGTTGACATCTTTCACAATGTTTTCACACGCAACAATATCACCATTCGAAAGCTTCAGGAACCTGTCTCCTTGCTACTATTCTATTATTTTATAATACAGATTGGTTATGAACCACTATGGCCAATTAAATGATTAGAAAAGCAGTATGATTATACATATTTTGTTCTGGCAATGGTACAGAGAATTAGGCCTGATATATTATTATTTTTTACAATTATAGGGTTAGTAATTTGGGGCAATTTTCAAACCACTTGTGCATGAAAATCAGGAGTGAATTCGACTCATATCAACTATGGGAGACGCCCAGAGCGGTTAAGAAGTGAAATTATAGCTGCTTTACTTCAAACTAGCCGCTATAGAAGCTCTCCTATACATGCTGCGCACGTGTGGTCTCGGTTGATGCATTATAATCTCAAACTGAAATCGCGCACGGGTTTCAATCGATGGCCTAAGTACGTTGGAATAAATGCATGATGTCCGATAACCAATTTCGCTAATTTGAAATAAATTACTTGCGACCAATCACGAATGCTCACGTCGTGCCCTAGATAAGGATCCCGTGAATATTATGCTGTGCAGATATAACACCCAAAGCAACGTATAATAAAAATATATATATAAGCTAAATGTCTAAACAGTCGTGCATACTCAATATACTACCAAATTTATGAACATCGTTTAAAATACCTTTATTTTGAAACACTTTTAAACACTTTTGCGAACAATTAACTTCGATCTTTGTTTAATTGCGCGCTCACATAAAACATAGAGATATATAGATATATTCTATGCTGGTGGCCGGCCGCTGTGGAACCTCCAGCGGCGGGTGAGCAGCAGTGGCAGATGACGATAATCCTCCGTCGGTCCACTGGAGGAATGCCACTAGAAGTCCTCGCTCGGCTTGCCACTTGAGCTCCTCTAGAGGCATGTTTATTGGGCAGAGGGAGGCGGGAGGGATGTTGTTGTCCTGTCGGAGTTGATCAATCCATCTCTTTCTAGGACGCCCCAGAAAACGTTTCCAGGAGGAATCAGGGTGATGTCCAGATGTCAGATCCATCTGGTGCCGTAGAATTATGTGTACAGGTACGTCCTTATCGAGACGACCTATGTGGCCAAATAGAGTAAGATGACGCTCGGACAACATTTCAGTTAACTGAGGCAGTGCTTTTCTGGAAACCCCTTCCCCCGCCATCACACTCCGTCACAAATGTTTGAACCCCCCTAAGTGTGTGACGTCATTTATGGACGGTCCCTTAAATATTAGTTAGTTACTTTCCTTCTTTCCAAAAGCTGTGCTGCACGCACGAGGACTACGTAGTTCGTGATAAAATCGTACCAGCGTATTCCCATGATTGCCCGCAGCCTCATTGTGTGGAAAGTTTCCAGTGCTCTCAGGTCTTCAGCAAGTAAGGTCCATGTTTCCACTGCATAGAGAAGGATGGACAGAATGAGTGCACGGTACATGCGAATCATAGGATCGAGAGACAGTCGATACTGTTCTTCCAAATCTTGTTCATTGAAACATGGCTGATGACGCTAGACCAATAGGCTACGGCGTTCTAAATCCACTTTGCAGTGTCCATCAGATAAATGGAGAGCAGAGACTGCCTAGGTGGCCTATAAAAGATTAACTGAGGTAGTGCTGCACGCTCGATGACTATACGTCATTCATGATAAAATCGTACCAGCGTATTCCCATGATTACCCGCAGGTTCCTTGTGTGGAAAGCTCCAAGAGGATTTATTGATTATTATGTGTCGTTAATACACACGCACACACAAACACAGACACACACAAACACAAACACTGAAACACACACACACAAACAATGTAAACTGGCTTCACTAAGTTCACTTTCTGATACCGTAGAGTTGCACTCTATCTTGTTATATTATAATCTATGGCGCCATTTTGCTTTATCGATACATGAATTTTGAGCGTTTCATTCATGGAGGTATTCGGAATTGCTATCTATAAACGCTGTTAACGATGTTTTCATGTAAGCTTTCATCTGCTTCAATATTAAAAATCGTCTCTAGCTTGAAGTAACATGTCGATCTAAGTTTTTCAATACGCGATAACTCTGAATGTCTGCGTTGGATATTGGCTGAAGTGATGTAGCGCTGCATTTGGATTACTTTGGCCTGTTTTGTTATGCGGGAACTGTTTCTTAATAACACAACATCTAGTGGGCCACTAATTTATGCATATACGGTCTAGTGAAGGAATTAATGCACATCATAGATCCATTTTCATTGTATAGCTATGTACCTCTGTGCAGATATCAAATCCATCCAGTTCCTTTGGATCGCTGATCATATTCTAGTGGAAGGCAAAACTTGAAATGGTCAATCAAATTTGTCAAGTGTTCAATGATTACCTTTCATAGAGATTAAGTTCGTTAGCAGTTAACCAGTTAACCGGTCCTGAGAGCAAGGACCTGTCCTTTTAACCTTGACCGGTTAACCGTAATTTCAGTTTGGCCTATAAATGATTTTAACTCGATCGTTGGCAATATCAAAGTGCTTTGATGTACCATAGGCAGCGCAAGATGCCGGTATAGTGAATTAAAATGAATCCTCTAAAAGATGAATCCCCAAGTCATTTGTATACATGTAATAAAGACTTCCCATCTCTTTATTATATGTAGAATATTAACTTCCTCTGAATTTTTATAGATCCCCTATAATGATATGAAGTATAGTTTATAAAATGATTTCATGAGATATTAAATTTTGCAAAAGTACAAGATATGAAACTACGTAAGTGAAATACAGTAATTAAACATGCAATAAGAGTAGCGTTTATGTAAGTACAGAAAAAGTATCTGGTTGCTGGTGACTTGAATAGTCACCTTGAGCGACCCTTGGATTCCATTAGCCAGAAGTTCGCCATATCATTGGAACTTTCAAATTGCACCGGCTCATTTATGAGCCGACCAACGATCAAGGAGACCTGCTCGATGTTATAGCATTGGAGGGAGCACTGGATGATGTTGCCAAGGTCGAGCCGGGATTGTCTGACCATAAGTTAATACACTGGACGATGCCGACCCCTGTCCAGGTCTGGTGTATGTGAGAACTTTGCTCCGATGCTGGAAACACTTTAACCATGATCAATACTTTGCACAGCATCAAATGTTCTCTCTGCCTACCAGCTGATCCTGAAAAAAAACTGCATCCGATCTGGCATATTGCTATCAGTCTGTTATAACAGAGTTAAACGGACATTCTAAATGATGTGGCGCCGGTGATGGTGATGTCTGTTCGTGTCAGACCTCTTCGGCCTTTCTACGATAGTGACTGCAGGTGTGCACAAAGGGCAGCCCATCGTTTGGAGAGGGCCTATCGAAAGAGGAAGGGCATGGACAATGAAGCCGAGGCATATAACTCCTGGCGCTTCTCCCTGAAGGCAAGTAGGCGTCTGGTGAGGCTGAAGGGACGTCAATGCTGGCGACGGACATTGGACTCTGCCATACTTGACAACAAAGAGACTTGGAAGCACCTAGACCAGCCTCTGGGCAACAGTGTCAGGAGCTCTCACAAACTCTCCAACTTATCAGCTGAGCAGTACCACCAGTTCATGGACTACAAAATCAGTGCCATCCATGCACTGTGTGCACAGTCTGCACACTGGCTGTTTTTTTACTGTGTACTCTACCCCGACAATAGCTGAAGTCACGGAGATGGTTAGGCCATCACCTAACAAACAGTGACAAACTGATCCACTACCGATATGGCTACTTAAGAATTCATTTGACACACTTTGCTCCATTCCGGATATCACTTCTGACTAAATCTGTAATGAGCAGCAAATTCCCGTTGTCGTGGAATCACACTATTGTCCACCAGCATCTTAAGCGAGCAGATGCAAATGAAACCGACGTCAGAAACTATCATCTGGTTTCCAATCTCCCATTTCTATCAAACGTATTGGAGAGATTGGCGAACAGGCAAGTGGTTGCCTATCTGGTAAAGAATGGCTTAATGGCGAGAAACCAGTCAGCTTACAGACAAGGTCATTCTACCGAAATGGCCTTTCGGCCGCGTTCGATATGGTCGACAACCACATCCTCATTCGCAGTCTCGAACTTTCTTTTGGTGTTAAGGGACAAGTTTTATTATGGCTCCGAGACTATCTGACTGATAGAATGCAGTCGGTCTCGTAGACATCTTTTACTCATCTCGTCCGCTGTTGTTTGCCGCAGGGATTGGTCCTTGGTCCTCTTCTGTTTGTCCTATACGTGGCAGATATAGGAGACATCATCAACTCGTTTGGACTAGCTTTGCACACATACGCAGATGACAGGTAGGTATATTCCTTCTGTCCACCGGGTGAGACCGAGCGACTGCGAGCCAACATACTCAACTGTATTTCTATGATAAAACAGTGGACGGTGGCATTGAGGAACCACCTGATCAGCCATTCACCGTTCTTAATCAACGGCGTCGACTTCGCCCTGACGACCGAACTGGGCCTTCTCGATGTTCTTTTGGACGAGTCGGTCATGTTCATTGGTCGCATAAACAGCGTGACGAGAAGCTGTTACCAGCTCCGAAATATCAGGGAGATATGCCGCTGCCTATCAACTGCCGCATCGATACAAGTCGTCCGCGCTCTCGGTTTACCTTAAGTTGACTATTGTAACAGCATATTACTTGACCTCCCCGACAGTCAACTGAATCGGCTGCATTCGGTGCTAAACGTTGCCGCTCAAGTGTTTTTCGGAGCCAGGTAGAATGACCATGTGACTCCATGACTCAGAGACAATCTCCACTGGCTGCAGATTCCGGAACATATTGTGTTTGAATGGTGCTGGCTTGCTTTTCGATTCCTGAGTGACTCTAACTGTCCTGCCTACTTAACGGCACTGATGCACTGGCCCATGATGACAGAAAGGCACTCAAATTTTCGGTCCAGCAGTCGTGTCCTTCTGGCTGTCCCTCCCCCTGTCCAGAACAGCAAAACTTGGTGAGAGATCTGTCACTCGAGGAAACCCCACGCTATGGAATGCGTTACCAGACGAAGTGACTAAGGCAACCTACGCCGAACTGTTTGCAAAGAAACTAAAGACGCACTTATTTACTATCTCCTACAATGTCCCCCTCTAAAGTGTTATTGACTGGCTTCGCCATGCTTATTGCAATATATAAATTGTCAAATAATAATAATAATAACAATAATAATAATTGCATCACATACCTGATACCACAGGGACTTGGATGTTAAGAATAAATAAATATATATTGGTATTATTCTCAATGCAGGTAATTAGAGCGTGATTTTTGTGCCTATTTGTTTCTGAATTGGATGAAGGAAAAATGATTGATATCAGTGACAGATACTGATTCGCCATATTTTGATAGGATAACACCACGGATTTAATATGGCATATTGTATTACTCTTGCTATCCTCGACTTTGGACAGTTTGATAGAGTGTACAAGCAATTATGCACGTTAATGTAAAATTAATTATATAATTGAAAGTTAGCAAAATACCATAACTATGTTCAATTTAATTCCTGATAATATTCATCTCACAGGTTATTCACCGATATTTTGTTTTATTTGTCTTGTTTTTAGCCCAAATTAGTTCTAAGTTTATGGAATTTGAATTTCATTACAGGCATTCAATGTAGCAACATATGCAAGAAAGTAAAGCTTTTTGAGGTTCCCTGAAGAAACCTTAATGAAATATGATATCTGGTTTTCAAGAAAAGTACTTTATAATTTCAGTATATTTATCCAAGCTTTGGGAATGAGGATTTCAAGTTCATTATGATGACCTGAAGAACATGGCAGGGACATATAACTGTAATGCATGTGACAAAACATTTGCCGATAGAAGTAAGCTTAAAGTTCACGAAGAAAAACATACTGGACAAAAGCTATATGTTTGTCAATTGTGCAAGAAAGCATTCAGACATTTAAGTGGACTTAAAATTCATGATCGAACTCATTCTGGCGAAAAGCCATATGTTTGTAAAATATGTGAAAAAGAATTCAAGCACTTGCACTATCTTAAAATTCATGGAAGGATTCATACTGGAGAAAAGCCGTATGTTTGTAAATTATGTGAAAAACAATTCAGCGAGTTAGGTCATCTTAAATCTCATGAACGAATTCATAGTGGAGAAAAACCATATCTTTGTCAATTGTGCAAGAAGGCATTCAGCCAATTAGGCAGTCTTAAAAGTCATGATCGAATTCATACTGGAGCAAAGCCGTATGTTTGTAAAATATGCGAAAAAGAATTCAGGCACTTGGAAAGTCTTAAAGTTCACGAAAAAATTCACACTGGAGAAAGACCATATGATTGTAAAATATGCGGTAAGACATTCTGTTATTCAAACAGTCTAAAATGTCACGAACGAATTCACACTGGTGAGAGGCCATTTGTTTGTAAAATATGCACAAAAACGTTCAATCAACTTTACAAACTTAAACGTCATGAACGAATTCATAATGGAGAAAGACCATATGTTTGTCCCATATGTAAAAAGACATTCCGCCATTTAATAAGTCTCAGATATCATGAACGAATCCATACTGAAGAAAAAGGATATATCTATTTCTGTAAAATATGCAGAAAATCCTTCAGTGGACTCGGATCTTTTCAAGTACATGCAAGAATTCACACCGGCGAAAAGCCTTATGTTTGTAATGTGTGTAGAAAATCGTTCACTCAATCAGGTCATCTTAGAACGCACGAGAAAATTCATACAGGAGAGAAGCCATTTGTATGTGTATTATGGGATAAGGCATGCAGAAAAATATGCAATAAATCATTCACCCAATTAGGCAATCTTAAAAAACATGAGAAAATTCATACTGGAGAAAGGCCATTTGTTTGTGGATTATGCCAGAAGGCATTCACTCAAATGGCCCATCTTAAATTACATAAAACAGTTCACACTGATAGCAGGTCTTACTTCTGTGAAACGTGCAAGAAGACATTCCGATATTTGGAAAATCTCAAAATTCATCAAAGAGTTCATACTGGAGAAAAGTTGTACATTTGTGAATTATGCAAGAAATCATTTGGGAATATAAGCAATCTCAGAAATCATCAGCGGATTCATAACCAGAAGAAGACTTTTGTATGCAAATCATGTAGAAAAGCATTTCATAGCTCAAAGTATCTTAAAGTTCATGAAAGAATTCATACTGGTGAAAAGCCATATATTTGTAAGACATGCAAAAGAGCGTTCAGTCAATCAAGCAGTCTTAAAGTTCATGAAAGGATTCATACTGGAGAAAAACAGTTTGTTTGTATAACATGCAACAAAGCATTCAGGCAGTTAGGCCAGCTTAGACTTCATGAGCGAATTCATTCTGGAGAGAAGCCCTATGTTTGTAAAACATGCACAAAGTCTTTCAGTAACTCAAGTGGTCTTAGGATTCATGAAAGAATTCATAGTGGAGAAAAGCCCTATGTTTGTGATTATTGTCATAAGGCTTTCACTCAAGTAAGCCATCTTAAAATACATGAAAGAGTTCACACAGGAGAAAAGCCATATGCCTGTGAGATTTGCAAAAAAGCATTCAGTGATGTGCACAATCTTAAGAGACATGAGCGAATTCATACCGGAGAAAAACTCTATGTGAGCAAAATATACACAAAGGCTTTCAATAGATTAAACCATATTAAAGTTCATGAACGAATTTATACTGGAGACCAGAATTCATCTACTGGAGTGCTTTGTGGTAGACAAGCTATCAAAGCTGTCAAACGCTTTGGATGTGGATTTTGTGATGAAATGTTTGTGGAAGAAAGGCATTGTCTCAAACACTGTTCTCTTCACTTGAATGATTGTGATTGTTCAGGTGATTTGATTTTTCTTTCTCATTCAAATGGACTTGCAGCCTGTGAAGGCCTAAAAGAAAAATATTCCATCAATGATCTGAACAAGCAATGTGGAATAGAAGGTGTTACAGATGTATGTCAAAAGAGTAGCGTCGGGTGGTTTGGAATTAATGCATCAAATAGGCAACAATCTGCTAATGATGTTGCACATGACTAAACATCAGACTCTGTAAGCATATGGTAGTTTGGACGGATGTCTTACCATATTGAAATACTTTTAAACATATTATAGTTTATGTCATCAGTGACTTGACACCAGAGTGATTTCTGGCATGTTCCATTTAACCTCCTTGCGGTTACATTCTTTGGCACTTTTCCATGCGGAAAGCGTTCCGTGCATTCTTGCATTCTTTCGGAAGGACCTACCCACCTGTCAGACCATTCAGCAGCAAGCAAACGCTCGCTGCTTTAGACGAAGGGCATTGCAATCATTGGATACTGGAATGTTGATAATTGGCTCAGATTGTCCACTAGAATACCTCCTTTGACACAGACCGTGGCTTCCATTTTGTTGGGCGTGTCAGGAAAGCAATTAAATGAGTGTTCACCTGCTACGAATGTCTACATTGTAGACATGCCAATAGACGACCGCAAGTCTTCGTTAACAGTAGGGAGGTTAAACACAAGACATAATATGTACACTACGTAATATATATATATATATATATATATATATATATATATATATATATATATATATATATATATATATATATATATATATATATATATATATATATATATATATATATATACACTACGTTATATTATAACGTAGTGTTTAGTTGAACTTGAGTATCTCTTTAACGCCTTCTCAATAACAATTGATATTGAAGCTATTATTGGAAATATAATCGACAGAGGCATGGGACGTTTTTTCTTTGTGGAGAAAACCAAAAGTTGGAGGCACAAATCCCTCTTTTGCTCTGGGCGCTTCCAGCCCACGCTATGCCGCTGTTTAGCAATGAGACTTTGTAGCAATGAAACACATTGTAGTTCAATTTTTGGTAACCTTCCACTTTAGTATGGCAAAAGGCCTGTGCAGTGCATAATAACTAACGCTGTTTTCTCACTTTCTTTTGAGGTGAAATAAGAAAGTTATTTGTAAAATATTTAGTTTATTGACAATAAAGCTGTTTAAATGCAGGACGACCGAGAGTTTCGAAGTCGACTGTTACTGCTTATGATGTCTTAAATATGGTACAGAATAAAAACAAAGAAAACTGGCGTTTAGCACGCTCCTGAGCCATAGCGTACCCCTTTGGTTTTTAGCCTTTGGTCTTTCGTTCTTCCCTTCGGTTGCACTTAAAGACCGTTACGCGGACGTTAACTTTTTTTGCTTGTCACCACGTTTGAGAAGGGTGATAACCCTTTTTGCCTGCAGTAGGCTTCATAGCATAAAAGTTATTTTGCGAACTTCTTAAATTTCAACGTACCCCTTTTAATTAAGCCTTTCTAAATACGCCCATGGTGTTGGTGGTGGCCTATTAGCCTTCATGAAAACAAGAGAAGAAAGCGTAAGAACACTGAGTTGATTTCAAAATGGTGTAGGCCTATCATTTATTTTCATGCACGAGAATCCCCACTCACATTCAGTTGACTAGATAGCCAGAATTTGAATTCTACAAAGGAGACCTACTGAAGCCAGCACATTGTCGATTACTGTACTACTTTCATATTGCTCTTGTACTGTCGGAACTGATCCCAGGCTAGTGACGGATCTAGCTACTTTGCACAGTTCTGCTAGGTAAGCTATTGCTCTGTCACCAAATAATGATCTGTCAATTTTTTGTCTGGCCGTGGCATGACGAAGTATAAATGGTTTAATCAGCAGCATAGGTATTTTTCGGTACTTGTTAGTTATCTGCTACCATTTGCCAACCGGCAAACGCCCACCGCTGCCGGTAGAACAAAGAGGCGTCGCGTCGCGCCCGTACACATCCTTTGTAGGAATTGGTGGCCCTGAAAAGGGCCGGTTAGGGTTAGGGTTAGACGCCCCGGTTGGCAAATGGCAAAAGGTAGCAGATAACTAACAAGTACCTTTTTTCAAAGATTAAGATAAATCCGTTCCCAGTTAGGCCTACCACCGAACATCAAGTTTTATCTTTTACACGTTCGGCGGAAAGCGCCGAACAAATTTTCTTCCTCTGCTGACGGCGAATGCATTTCTCTGTCACAGGCCCTATCGTCATCAGATTGACTTATCTGACTGGGCTGTCATTAGCCACCTCCAGTGGGGAAGAGGATGTAGTTGGACACGGGGGAGGAAAATTCCCCACTAAGGTCACTAACCCCCTACAAATCGCGCCCTGGTTGGGCCCGCCCATGGGGTGGGGTGGATAGGGTTGCGTTAGAAATCTTAATGTTTTTGGTTGTTCGGGCTGTGTAAGAAATTAATGTTTTAATAAATTTAAATTTATTTCAGTGGGTTGGTTAAGTAACCCTGTTGCTATCGTGGGTTGGGTAGGGCATGGTTGCGTCTGAATCATGGTGTGTTGTGTGGGGTTTTACAAAATGAGTCCATGTCCCTGATGTATTCACTATACAACGCTGGTGACGATGATAATATGATAATGACGATATGGCTTATATATCATTGCTATTCCTGACTTTTTGTCACACGTTGTCAAGACTCAATTAAAAGATGTCGACGAATTCGGATCGGACATTATTCGCCTCCGACCGACCAACAAATTAATATAAGCCATCCCTCTCTCTCTCTCTCTCTCTCTCTCTCTCTCTCTATATATATATATATATATATATATATATATATATATATATATATATATATATATATATATATATATATATATATATCCATTGTCAGTCCTACGAGCTCACAGACGCCGCCGACTCCGCAGATGGCGCCAGCATCGCCTCTTAAGGAAGCGACCAAGGACTCCCAGAAGGGCGACACTCAACACTCGCTGGGGCCGAAAGGTCATAGGCCTACTGCCGGTCAGAAAAAATAATCGGCTCCAGATACTGATTGTTCCGAATACTCTAATAATCTGCCCGAATACGAATGTTACCGATTATTCGATATCGGCACCGGACTGGCGCCCGATAACTGACTTTTCCGATTGCCTAATAATTGGTCCGACTATCAATGTTGCCGATTAAACGGCACAGCTCATATTCTGCCTGAGATGTTTTTAAAATTGTTAAAAGGCTAGATATAAATTTGTGTGTAAGTGCACATTCAGTCGAGACCAATCCCCGTAGGATCTTAACCACTACGGCCTATGCTGGATGGCGGAGAACTGCCTAAAGCTGAATGAAGATAAGACACAAATTATCTGGCTGGGCACAAGACAACAGATTCAAAAGATCACAATAAATGCCTTACGCCGTCCTGACGCCACCATCGAATGTGCTACAGTGGTCAATAACCTCGGAGTGTTAATTGATAGTCAAATGACAATGGCCAACCACGTTGCATCAGTTTGCAGGAAGTCGTTCTTCCAGCTTCGCCAGCTGCGGGCAGTGAGGAACTCGCTGACACCTGACGCAACTAGGATGCTGGCTCAAGCATTCATCAGCAGCAGACTCGACTACTGCAACAGCATCCTTTATGGCATCAGTGACCATCTGATACAGAAACTTCAACTCGCCCAGAATGCAGCTGCACGCTTGGTGTTCCAGAGAGGGAAGTTCGATCATATCACACCAGTACTACGGGAGCTCCACTGGCTCCCGGTCGGTCAACGCGTGACTTTTAAACTCGGGACCATCCTGTTCAAGGCCCAACACAGCTCTGCTCCGTCATATCTAACTGATATGTTCTGCTCGACGGCTAAGTTGCCTGGTCGGTCGCATCTGCGCTCCGCCTTGACCAGCACACTTGCAGTGCCTCGAACTCGGACAGGCTTTGGTGACCGCAACCTGGCCGTTGCTGGCCCGGTTGTTTGGAACAGTCTGCCAGCAACATTGCGTTCCTCTGACTCAACCATGACGCTGTTATCTTTTAGGAAACAACTGAAGACATTCTTGTTTGATTGATCTGGTTCGCAACTGACATGAGTGCATTTGCTGCTTTGCGAAAATTTGCGCTATAGAAAAATGTTCGTAATAATAATAATAATAATAATAATAATAATAATAATAATAATAATAATAATAATAATAATAATAATAATTAACATTTTCACTCTAAGTTACTGTAGACTCACTGTTTCACAATCTTCCAAAAGCTTTCATCCGTAAACTCCAATCGATTCAAAACGCCTTAGTTCATGCAGTTACCAAATCACCTAAATTCTGCCACATTACACCATTACTCAAATATTTACGCTGGCTCAAAATATCAGAACGCATGAAATAATTATGAAATAATTTCGATGAGTAATTACTCACTTAATTCACATATCAAAACAAGTCTAACTACGAAATCTGATAATCCCACAGCATCCTCGATCCACTCGATCTTCCTGTCATGTCACTCTCCTTCGTTGCCTGAATGAATCCTGTCTCAAAATTTGCAACCGTGCTTTTTAATTTGCTGCCCCAGACCTTGGAACTCAATTCAATTCCAGCATCCTCCGCTGTCTACACCATGGTCAAATATCAAATTCTGAGCCACAATTTCCTTCAATTCTTGCAACTTCTCTTCAAGTTTTCTTTCTAAAGTGAAATCGTTTGTCTTCAACAAATCATTTCCTCCATAGCTGTAAACCACTGGCCCTTGAACCACTGGCCCTTTGGATTAACTGGCCCTGTATTAATTACCTCGCCTTTAGCTATAGCTACTTAATTTTAAGATTAAGCTCATATGAATAAGGTGCTACTTTGGCGTGCTTTGAATGCGCTATAAAAATTAACCAGATTTTACTTACTTGCTTACCTATTCTGAATGCATACGTAATATATTGACGGTTCTTTAGCGATTATAGTTTTCTTATTCATTTCCGTCTTTCCGAATAATATATTCTGTTCAGCGCCATTTTACTTGATCAATAAAGGAATTTTGATCATTTAATTTAAATTATGCAGTTCGAAATTGCTTTCTATAAACACTGTTAACGATATTTTCTTGTAAGTTTTGATCTGCTTCAATATGAATATCGTTTCTAGCTTGAAATAACATGTCGTTTCAATACACGATGACTGTGAATGCCCGCGTTGGATATCGGCTGAAATGATGTAGCGCTGTATTTGAATTACTTTGGCCTGTTTTTTTGTTATGCGGAAGCGGTTTCTTGATAGCACAGCATATACTGGATCACTTTTTTATGCATTTGCGCGTCTAGTGACGAAATTAGTACACAGCATATATCCATTTACATTGTACACCTATTTGGCTTTGTGCAAAACACACACTCACTCACATAATATGTTACAGACAAAACGTGTAATTAGTCATTACACGAAATGACTAAACGTTTGGTACTATGCTACTTTGGGGGGCCCACCAAAAAATATCTATAAAAAACCCTAACCCTAACCCATAAATATAGGACCAGATATAAACCATAAATATAAATTTTTGGTGGGCCCCCTAAAGTAGCATAGTACCAAACGTTTCAGTCATTGCGTGTAATGACCAATAGGGTCAGTCATTTCATGCAATGACTAGCTTGTCCAATGATTTATTTCACACTTTGACTGACTGCTGTGCTCACTAATATGATCCTATTGGACGGCAATTTTAGCGTCTCAGGCTGTGTAAGAAACGGGTGGATTATCGCTGGCCATATTTTCAGGCCTTTTTTACTGTCTTTGTTAGTCATTGAGAGATTTATTAATTGCTGACTAAAGAGGAGTACTTTAATTTGATCGAGGAGCTGAATGTGTCATCAGTTTACAATATGACGAAGACGAGGTGACAGTATTACATTCTTAAACGACAATAATCTGATGAACGCGTTTCACTATATCATATAATTCATCAATAGGTGTGAAATGCACTGTTCGCTCTTCGCCATTTGCTTCTGTACGTTTCTTTATCAACTTTTCTACATCTTCAAATTTCAGGCCTTCATATCGTTTAAGACTTATCCCTTGACCTACTACCGGCTAATCACTCCACTAGATATTCGGCAGGACTTTCATTTATTGTTACTCAATTCTCAATTCCAATATCCCTTCGCTGTCTACATCAAAGCCAAATAACAAACTCTGAGTCACAATTTTCTCCCCTTCTTGCAACATCTCCTCGTGTTTTTCTTTCTAAACTAAAATCATTTCTCTTTATAAAATCATTTCCTCCATAGCTGTAGCATACTGCCCACTTGCCCTTTTGATTAAATGACCTGGCATGAATGACCACACCTTTGGCTATAGCTACTTCATTTGAGATTGAGCGCATAGGAATAAGGAGCTACTTCGGTGCATCTTTTTGAAGCGCTTTAGAAATTAACGAGATTTTACTTATTGTTCCTCATTTCCATAGAGTGTGTGTGTGTATATATATTATATATATATATATATATATATATATATATATATATATATATATATTTATTCATTTATTTATAGGCAGCACAAGACGCCGGTATAGTGAATTAAAGTGAATCCCCTTAAAGATGAATCCCCAATTCATTTTTATACTTGTAATAAAGACTTCCCATCCCTTTATTATATGTAGAATATTAACTCCCTCTGAATTTTTATAGATCCCCTATAATGATATGAAGTATAGTTTATAAAATGATTTCATGAGATATTAAATTTTGCAAAAGTACAAGATATGAAATTACATAAGTAAAATACAGTAAACATGCAATAAGAGTAGAGTTTATGTAAGTGCAGAAAAAGTATCTGGTTGCTGGTGACTTGAATATTCACCTTGAGTGACCCTTGGATTCCATTAGCCAGAGGTTCGACCATACCAATCATTGGAGCTTTCAAATTGCATCAGCTCACTTACGAGCCGACCCACGATCGAGGAGACCTGCTCGATGTTATAGCATTGGAGGAGGGAGCACTGGATGACGTTGCCATGGTCGAGCCGGGATTGTCTGACCATAAGTTAATACACTGGTCGATGCCGACCCCCTCTCCAGGTCTGGTGTACGTGAGAACATCGCGCCGATGCTGGAAACACTTTAACCATGACTGATTCATTGCACGGCGTCAAACGTTCTCTCTGCCTACCAGCTGATCCTGAAAAAACTGCATCCGATCTGGCAGATTGCTATCAGTCTGTTATAACAGAATTAAACGGACATTCTAAAAGACCTGGTGCCGGTGACGGTGATGTCTGTTCATGTCAGACCTCTTCGGCCTTTCTACGATAGTGACTGCAGGTGTGCACGAAGGGCAGCCCGTCGTTTGGAGAGGGCCTATCGAAACAGGAAGGGCATGGACAATGAAGCCGAGGCATATAACTCCTGGCGCTTCTCCCTGAAGGCAAGTAGGCGTCTGGTGAGGCTGAAGGGACGTCAATGCTGGCGACGGACATTGGACTCTGCCATACTTGACAACAAAGAGACTTGGAAGCACCTAGACCAGTCTCTAAGTAACAGTGTCAGGAGCTCTCACTAACGCTCCGACTTATCAGCCGAGCAGTACCACCAGTGCATGTACTACAAAATCAGTGCCATCCGTGCACTGTGTGCACACTGGCTGTTCCTTTACTGTGTACTCTACCCCGACAATAGCTGAAGTCACGGAGACGGTTAGGTCATCACCTAACAAACAGTGCCAAACTGATCCACTACCGATATGGCTACTTAAGGATTCAATTGACACACTCGCTCCATTCCTGATATCACTTCTGACTAAATCTGTAATGAGCAGCAAATTCCCGTTGTCGTGGAATCACACTATTGTCCACCAGCATCTTAAGCGAGCAGATGCAAATGAAACTGACATGAGAAACTATCATCCAGTTTTCAATCCCCCATTTCTATTAAAAGTATTGGAGAGATTGGCGAACAGGCAGGTGGTTGCCTATCTGGTCCTGTTTAGCAAAGAAACTAAAGACCCACTTATTTAATATCTCCTACAATTCCCCCTGTAAAGTGCTCTTGACCTTGGCATTCGCCATTTTTATTGTCAAATAATAATAATAACAATATATTTATTTATTCCTAACATCCAAGTTCCTGTGGTATCAGGTATGTGTGGCAATTATTATTATTATATTGGTATTATTCTCAATGCAGGTAATTAGAATTACCTACAAACTTAGAATTAGAATTAGAGCGTGATTTATGTGCCTATTTGTTTCTGACTTGCTATCCTGAGGATGAAGGGAAAATGATTGATATCAGTGACAGATACTGATTCACCATATTTTGATAGGATAACACCACGGATTTAATGTGGCATTTTGAATATATTACTATTTACTCTTGCTATCGTCGACTTTGGACAGTTTTGATAGAGCGTACAAGCAATTATGCATGTTAATGTAAAATTAATTATATAATTGAAAGTTAGCAAAATACCATAACTATGTTCAATTTAATTCTTGATAATATTCAGAGCCGTACAAAGCCATAATTGCGCCCTGTGCCAAGCATGAATCTGGCGCCCCCCACCCTCAACAAATTTTGTTACCTAGATAAATTGAAATATGACATGCAATAATAAGCGACTTATAGACCTATACAAGACATTGATATAACTAATAATTCATATAAGCACCATTTTGCATTTTATGTATATTTCTTAACGGTTCTTCTCACTTCGTAAATAAGTCACGAAATGCTAATAAGCAGTAAAAATCACTTGCTTACTTACCTCCATTGCAATTGTATCATTTTACAAATTCCTCAATTTGAACGCCATGCAGTTTAACCAGGCTGACTACTATATAATTTCTTTAAGTATACTTAGGAAGCATGGGCTCATCAATTTTTTCTGCTGTGAATTCTGAAAATAGGGCAGGAATTTCGTTCGGCCTAGTATCACTTGAGTGACTTGACATTGGCATCTCTAACACAATGTCTTCAGTCGTGACTGTTGCAGCTACAGTTGGTTCGCCTCGTTGCACATGAATGTCATTTTCAATGATTTCATTGTCACTTACCTTTGCAACAACCTCCAAGTCTAATCTTTTGAAAAATTTTGGATGTGAATTAGGTGACGTAGAAGTCCGAGTTAACCATTCTCTCACTGATGTTGTGCTTGACGGTTACTCTTTTCACGCTCAATTCGCAAGTTTTTGAAAGCTGCGCCGGATATTTTTTCGAATAACTCATTTTGTTTAGATCAATAAGATTATTATTAGCAAAAATATTAGAACATCTCTATCAAGCTGTAACAAAGTTTGTCTACTTCTTTGCCTACTATCACTATCTGAGTCTGCTCTGGTGGCACATAGGCTATACTGTGCAAAGAACGTTTAAAGACTGCAGGGCGACCTCTTAGGTTAAAAGGTCAAATTCTGAATTTGACCTTTTGTCATCGACCTGAGAGATGCCCTGCAGATGCAATTTCGCTCCTCCTACGAAAGTATTTTGGAAGACACGCCGAAGGACTTCTAAGCATACTAGCACGAACTGATAGGAGATTCTTCAACCACCTGCAGCTATCAACCCCCGGGTCAGCTTCTGTGAGACCATGACCACTATCCAGGGTGCGTACTACCCATATGTAGAGTTTCGGATTCCAAGACGAGAGAGGAAGATGCATGCAGGTCCTGCCGAGGAGATGACTGATGTTACTGAGCGGCCGAATACAGCGATTAGCAGTAATACTATAGCTGCACCCTGTAGACCACTCTTCTAAGAGACTGCAATCGTCTGTTAGAACATTATATAGACTGTAAGATAACACTGGTTTACATCAAATTTATTGTCTAAGTTTTCTTAATAGACTAAGGACAATTTCAATGTCCTAAATCCAAATATAACATTGGTTTTGCTCAATCAGGTCAACTTTTTGATATATCGCTACTTTATGATTTTTCATGTATACATGTGTTTTCTATTAACGCCATGCAGATTGCATTATAATGAAATGGTCAACACACAGTTTGTTGCCTGCAAAGTAAGACCTGTTCTTGATTAATTTTGGTGTCCTGATTCCAAAAATGTTAGCCGTTTTGCCCCATCAGCTCTAGTTTTTGAGATACGGCTTAGTCGTCCTTGTATTTTGGTTCTACTAAAGTGCGTTAACTGCAGAATCCTTAATCTATTCAAATTCTATAATTGAACAGCAAAAAACTTCAAAGCAACAACTATTACATATTTAGATACAACTATATTAATAAGTGAATTAGTTGTCATTCATTTTGTCACACTAGAAATCAGAAAAAATAACACTTCAAGCATTTAACATGCAATTGTATTTCTAAATGTGTCCTGGAGGTCTGCTGCTGCTCCTGCGTCCACAATTACCTCAAAACAGTTGTCATGAATCATGCTTATTTAATAAAATAATATAATTTATGATACTGCACATATTTCAATTGATTTTTTCTGGAATTATAAAACCTTTAATGTTAATAACAAAGACCTTTAGGTGAAAGCAATCAAAAGCTACATAGAGCAAATATATGTAATCATCATGCACTTTCAATATAGGATATATGGCCATATCTTAAAAAAAACTAGAGCTAATAGAGGAAATCTGATGCCATATTTTGAATCAGGACCCATAATATATTAAGAAACAGGTCTTACTTCTAAGGCAACAGGGCAACACAATTTTTTTTGTTGCCATGTGATATAGGCAATTATCATGCATGACCGGTCTAGAATATATGGCCGAATCTCACAAAGTAGAGCTGATAGAAAAAATCTGATGCCATATTTGGAATCAGCACCCTAAATATACCCAAAAAGAAGTCTAACTTCTGAGAGAACTGACAAAAGATTTGTTGGCTGCCCTCTAATGTTACAAAATGCAGTCGATTTAGTTATAAGACTAGATTTTTTTAAAACACTTTAGCAAAAAAACCTGACCTGATCCAAAGAAACCAGTGTCATTTTCAGTTTTAGAAGTACCTAATTGTCATAAATCAGTTTTAAAAACTTAGACAATTTTCAAAAAACATTTTTTTGTAAACCTGTGTATTTATAGTAAGTTTAGAGGGGCACAAATTTGTTTCAACGCAGACAGAAAGCAAAGTAAATCATAAATTTTTCATGAATGGTCCTGAAATTTGCGCCCCTCTAAACTTGCGCCCTGTGCCTAGGCACCGTAGGCACCGCCCTTTGTACGGCTCTGATAATATTCATCTCACAAGTTATTCACTGATATTTTTTCATTTGTCTTGTTTTTAGCCCAAATTAGTTCTAGGTTTATCGAATTTGAATTTCATTACAGGCATTCAATATATCAACATATGCAAGAAAGTAAAGCTTTTTGAGATTCCCTGAAGAAACCTTAATGAAATATGATATCTGGTTTTCAAGAAAAGTACTTTATAATTTCAGTATATTTATCCAAGCTTTGGGAATGAGGATTTCAAGTTCATTATGAAGACCTGAAGAACATGGCAGGAGCATATAATTGTAATGCATGTGACAAAACATTTGCCGATAGAAGTAAGCTTAAAGTTCATGAAGAAAAACATACTGGACAAAAGCTATATGTTTGTCAATTGTGCAAGAAAGCATTCAGACATATAAGTGGACTTAAAAATCACGATCGAATTCATTCTGGCGAAAAGCCATATGTTTGTAAAATATGTGAAAAAGAATTCAGGTACTTGCACTATCTTAAAATTCATGGAAGGATTCATACTGGAGAAAAGCCGTATGCTTGTAAATTATGTGAAAAACAATTCAATGAGTTAGGTCATCTTAAATCTCATGAACGAATTCATAGTGGAGAAAAACCATATCTTTGTCAATTGTGCAAGAAGGCATTCAGCCAATTAGGCAGTCTTAAAAGCCATGATCGAATTCATTCTGGAGCAAAGCCGTATGTTTGTAAAATATGCGAAAAAGAATTCAGGCATTTGGGTAGTCTTAAAGTTCACGAAAAAATTCACACTGGAGAAAGACCATATGTTTGTAAAATATGCGGTAAGACATTCTGTTATTCAAACAGTCTAAAAGGTCATGAACGAATTCACACTGGTGAGAGGCCATTTGTTTGTAAAATATGCACAAAAACGTTCAATGAACTTAACAAACTTAAACGTCATGAACGAATTCATAATGGAGAAAGGCCATATGTTTGTCCCATATGTAAAAAGACATTCCGCCATTTAATAAGTCTCAGATATCATGATCGAATTCATACTGGAGAAAAACCATCTATCCATTTCTGTAAAATATGCAGAAAATCCTTCAGTGGACTAAGATCTTTTCAAGTACATGCAAGAATTCACACCGGAGAAAAGCCTTATGTTTGTAAAGTGTGTAGAAAATCGTTCACTCAATCAGGTCATCTTAGAACGCATGAGAAAATTCATACAGGACAGAAGCCATTTGTTTGTGAATTCTGGCATACGGAATGTGGAAAAATATGCAAAAAGTCGTTCGCTCGAATAGATGATCTTAGGAAACACGAGAGAATTCATAAAGGAGAAAAACCGTTTGTTTGTGAATTTTGTCAGAAGGCATTCACTCAAAAGGTCCATCTTAGATTACATGAAAGAATTCACACTGATAGTAAGCCTTACGTTTGTGAAACATGCAATAAGGCATTTCGAGATTTGGGAAATCTCAAAATTCATCAAAGAGTTCATACTGGAGAAAAGTTGTACATTTGTGAATTATGCAAGAAATCATTTGGGAATATAAGCAATCTCAGAAATCATCAGCGGATTCATAACCAGAAGAAGACTTATGTATGCAAATCATGTAGAAAAGCATTTCGTAGCTCAAGGGAACTTAAAGTTCATGAAAGAAGTCATACTGGTGAAAAGCCATATATTTGTAAAACATGCAAAAGAGCATTCAGTCAATCAAGCAGTCTTAAAGTTCATGAAAGAATTCATACTGGGGAAAAACAGTTTGTTTGTATAACATGCAACAAAGCATTCAGGCAGTTAGGCCAGCTTAGACTTCATGAGCGAATTCATTCTGGAGAGAAGTCCTATGTTTGTAAAACATGCACAAAGTCTTTCAGTAACTCAAGTGGTCTTAGGATTCATGAAAGAATTCATAGTGGAGAAAAGCCCTATGTTTGCGATTTTTGCCATAAAGCTTTCACTCAAAGAAGCCATCTTAAAGGACATGAAAGAATTCATACAGGAGAAAAGCCATATGCTTGTAGAATTTGCAAAAAAGCATTCAGTGATGTGTGCAATCTTAAAATACATGGGCGAACTCATACCGGAGAAAAGCCCTATGTTTGTTATTATTGCCATAAGGGTTTCTCTCAAATAGGCCATCTTAAAGGACATGAAAGAATTCATACAGGAGAAAAGCCATATGCCTGTGAGATTTGCAAAAAAGCATTCAGTGATGTGTGCAATCTTAAGAGACATGAGGGAATTCATACCGGAGAAAAACTCTATGTGAGCAAAATATGCACAAAGGCTTTCAATAGATTAAACCATATTAAAGTTCATGAACGAATTCATACTGGAGACCAGAATTCATCTACTAGGGTGCTTTGTGGTAGACAAGCTAGCAAAGCTGTCAAACGCTTTGGATGTGGATTTTGTGATGAAATGTTTGTGGAAGAAAGGCATTGTCTCAAACACTGTTCTCTTCACTTGAATGACAGTGATTCTTCATGTGATTTGATTTTTCTTACTCATTCAAATGTACTTGCAACCTATGAAGGCCAAAAAGAAAGATATTCCATCAATGATCTGAACAAGCAATGTGGAATAGAAGGTGTTACAGATGTATGTCAAAATAGTAGGCTCAGGTGGTTTGGAATTATTGCATCAAATAGGCAACAATCTGCTAATGATGTTGCACATGACTAAACATCAGACAAATGCAACCTGATGGTACTCTGGGTGATTCCCTTACCAAAGTGAAGTGCTTTGTAAAACATTGTATTGTAGTTTATGTCGTCCATAACATCGGCATTGACATCAGAGTGAGTTTGGGTTAGTTCTATTTAAATGTTTTTAAAAACTCTTGATGATTTGAAAAATCTGGTCACTTATGAGCCATGTAAATGAAACTTTTGCTCTCCTAAATTGAGTATTTTCTTTGCAGAGATAAGAATACAGATTTTTAAATCAATTGAACAGAGACTGCTATTTGCTAATTGAATGTATGGGTGGAATAAGGAGGTAACCGTATCCGACCCCCTAATGGTTTGATTATCAATAACAATAAGAGGGGTAATTGCATTTACTTCCATATTTCACCAGACCCTTCAACTGATATTTCACCACTATTGTTATTATTATTCGACGATTTGTGAAGCGCCGTAACATGGCCATCGGCCAAAACCAAAAGCGCTGTACAGTCAAACAGTCAACTATACGATATGGTGAACAAATGCGTTTTCAGCTCTTTAGCAAACGTTTCAGGTGAAGTAATCCCGGCCAGCGCATCAGGGAGCGCGTTCCACAGACGTGGGTTACCGCGAGTCATAGATCGCTCGCCAAACTTCGGAGTCCTGGCCGGAGAAGGAACGTACAGCCGGTGGCGGCTGCTAGATCTCAGCTGGAGACGGCACCCGGTCGTCGTTTGTCGTCGTACTAGGCATGCCAAGTAATCGGGACAGGCTGGGTCCCGAAGAGCACGAAAAGTTAACCAACACCACTAATTGGGTAACTGGATTTACTTCCTTATTCCTCTGGGCCCTTCAATTGACAATCTCACCATTAAGGTGGTAACTGCATTTAACTCCTTATTTCACCCATCCATTCAATTATGAGAGACTGTTTTCTAAATGCATTTTGATTGTAATTGCTTTATCTGACATTTGATTTTTGAGAGTTTTTGCATTGCTTTCATATTTGATTTTCTTTTATGTGCTAGCTTCCGTAGTGTTATAGTTTTTTGCATAATTCATATAGATTTCGATGTTGTAATCATAGACGTTTAGTTTGCAGTGTTCATTTGAACAGTGTGTGACATTCTTGAATTGACTAATAATGACTGGGATTGCTAATAAATGTCAAATCTATGCACAAATGTTCATTTTAAATGTTGTGAAAATGGCAGATGGAATGGACCATTTGACAGCAATTTAGCTGAAAATGTTGCCATGAAGTGTACAAAGCCAGTCCAAGTAGTTTTGTACCGGCTTGATACTTGTGATCTCTGATGCTGGGCCAGTTACTGTTGCTCCCCTCCATTATTTTATTCATATTCACATCTACAGTATGTTGTTTGTTACAACAATAGAGGCTGCTTATTAAACGACCCATTTCAGACACATTCTATCGTTATTTTGACAAAACTATCAGTGCTTTTTGTGCCAATACGATCCGGTATTGCGTACCAAATCAGCAAAACAACTAGTTTATATTTTACTTGCATCATAACGTTCAGTGATTAAGGTTTTACTTGTCTAACTATCTTTTCATGCTTCACTTAACGTTTGATTTTGATACATTTTATACACTCCTGAGAATCCCAGGGAAGGCCTTATCTAAAGTGTTTCAAAGGAGAAAACCTGCGTGTGTTAAAGAAGCAGGTTTACTTGGGAGGAAGAGGCAGGATTTCGACCGGGACGAAGCACAGTTGACCAACTACAGTGTACCGTATTAATTATAAGACAACTCGGGAAAATATATTTAAACTACCTAACAATACATGCTACATTAATTTTATTGACTACAAGCAAGCATGATAGGGTGTGGCAAGCAATGATACTGTAAATGTAGGAATCTAAGAAAAATTATTAAACTTAATCTAAACGATTTCGAGAAAACCAGAAAACTCAGTGATGGTGGAACTCTAGCTAACAGAATAGTCCTGAGCAGAAATAGAGAAGTAGGAGCAAGACTTGGCTGTATTCTTTTTCCTACGCTGTTTATCATAATCCTTGAGGTTATATACAAAATAGCAATCACATACTAAAACATTGGTGTAAGCCTAATATGCTACGGAGAAAGTCTTTCTAATCTAAAGTTTGCAGATGGGTCATCTTGCTTGCAGAGTCCAGGAACGACCTACAAAACTGACAAAGTCAATATAGGCTAACGAACCAAAAATTTGGTTTACGGTAAACACAGCATAAACTAAAACCTCGGTGGTCAGAAAAACAGGAGAAAAGAACTTGCGATTAACTGTTGTAAGTACAAACATTCAACAGGTCGAAGGTTTTACATATGTAGGAGGACAAATAACAAGCAATTGAACCACTTAGAAGACGTCGAGCAAAAAAAAATTTCAAAGTGACTAAAGACTTAAACGCATCTGGAGCACCACAGAAATTAAAATTAACGCAAAAATCGAGTAGTCCGGCGCTTTGCTTCGTTTATTCTGCTCCTCATTTTGATGTTACAACCGTACTTTCTAGTAAGGCTGAGTCTACATTAGGGAATCCTGCGGGGGGGGAATAACCCGTTCCGTCAGCGTGCCAGCCCAGCGTGTAACCTCTTCTGCCATCTTCACGCCCCAATATCAGAAACACGGACGCTGACAAAAACAACAGAACAGAAGCTGAAAGTTGCAGAAATATGGTTTCTCGGACTTATGCAACAAATTTCATGGACAGAAAATATAGCCAACGGGAAGCGCTTAAAGCCCTTGGTGTAGAAAGAAAATTGATAAAAACCATAAGAAGGCAACGACTTGAATTTCTCGGACCTCTAATAAGAAAGAATGGATTGAAAAATCTAGTCATAACAGGAAAAGAGCAAGAGGATATAGAAGGACATAGAATGAAGTATGCGAGACAGAACAGATCAACGTGGCGGTTCGACTACGAACAACTCGGCGCCCGGTCGACTCGGTGACTCGGCAATGAAACGATCAGCTCGCGATAAATTAATGGCGAAAGTAAGTGAAGAAGCTGGGCATTTATGGTATACAGTGCAAATTATAGTCCAAATGCGTCTGCAAATGTCTGGTCATTAGGATGGAAATACAGTCAGTAGCGGGCTCAATGACAACAACTATCGTATCGATTGACATAGGCTATTTTATGTAAGCGTATTGCAACTATCGACATTCTATTAGATGAATTTATAAATATATTGGTACACTGATTGGAATGGGCGCCCCATTAATCGTCACTTTTTGATCGTCGCCGAATTGATCGAGTTGATACGTATCGTATACAGACAGCCTAAGAGAAGCAACAGGAACTAAAGACAGCATCGAACTGATCAGGAAAGCCAGAAACAGAGGATAGTGCAGTGTTGGAGTTGTGAAATTTGAACTGAGGGGGTTGAGGACTAAAATTTAATGAATGACAGAAACTGCATGTACCCGATATGCGATTTTTGGGAGGGTTGCAAAAGTTAGCTGGGGGGTTCAAACCGCCCCCCACCCCGGCAACTCCAACACTGGTAGAGTAGAAATCCATGGTCGCCGACGCAGAAATACATGGCATACGAATAAGAAGAATATTGCATCCCGAAATATCTCGTCTAACCAGTGATTCGCTTTTGGAGTAGGCCTACTCGATGTCCCAGCACACGTAATTTGGCCATTGTTGATTTCTTGGCCGTCTTTCTTGGACGATTTAGAACTGATATTTTCGACAATATACAGCAATCGAAGCCTCAAAATAGGCGCCATATAAAAATCTGTTTCAAATACATTACAACGTTGTGATGTACAGTATCAGACATGGACATGAGTTGGGTCCACTTATCGGCTGGGGTGGGTTGAATTGGGTTGGGTAAATATGTCCATGTTTCTGGTTGTTTGGGTTGGGTAAGAAAATACACTGTAAGTCAGGGTTAATAGCTATAAATCGTAAATTAACCATATTGCTTTCATGGGTTGAGTTGGATCTGATTCATGATGGGTTGGGTTTTACAAAATGGACCCATGTTCATGTCTATGATGTATTCATTACAACGCTGGTGACGATGATAATTATTTATGATGATAATGAAAAGAACAAATATACTGTAGTAGCATGCAAAGCTCGATCATATGCGTATGACAAAGTAAAATACGTTAAAATACGCGCGTATGAATAAAAAATGAAATACGCGAATGATACGCGTATTTTTAGGTCTGCTCGGTTACTTATATTTGCTTACTTAGCGAGCAATATCAATTGCGACGTCACGCCAGGTCACTGTAACTGATCCAAAAATTCACTTCGTTAGCACTTGTTCCTCTTTTAATTTCTTTGTGCAGGTAAATGGTTAACAGACTGCGGCATACAATATTGACGCAATTTCATGGCTATGTAGGCCTAAGGTATTTTGCTCACGTATGATAGCGCGTATGATAAAGAGTCATACGTTAAAATACGTGCGTATGATACAAAAAAATATAATACGTATGATACGTATGATCGAGCTTTGATAGCATGTCAAATGCTGAAACCATTTTAAAGACATTGTTTCTGAATCGTCCACTCTACCCTGACCACCCCTATTTGCAATCTTCGTTATTTAGAGCATTTTTCCAGTGGCGGCTCCACCGGGAGGGCCAGGGGGCCCGTGCCCCCTATTGAGTGTCTGGCCCTCCCAGTAGCCCCCCAGTTGGGACCCTATACTTAATGCTACATACATATACTTAATGCTACATACATTAAACAACAAATGGTTGACCCCCCATGATTAGAAGTTGCCACCCCAACGCCCCCCCCCCCCCACTTGCCAAATTCTAGAGCCGACACTGCATTTTTCTTCTTTCAAGCTCTTGGAATGGGAGTTACTGCTCTGATTTTCGAGAACAGCTTTCGAACGGCTTTGCGGACCGTCCTATGAAGAACGATGTAGAGAAAATTATTAAAGAACGGATTCGTCATGTAGGTCCAGCAGCAGGTGAACGCGAACGCAGTGGGCGAATTCGGTAAGAAGACCAAGATGACCGTTGGCAAGTAGAGCAACCAGAAGACGGAACAGATGACGAAGATGTTTTTTGCTGAACGAATGCTTCGCCTCATGGTCCGGCCAGGCTCTGGGGCGACAGCAGCAGGAGCGTTCGTCTGTTCTGTCCCTACCAATAAGAAACTTCGACATATTTAGCCTATTTAAATATTTTAAATTATTTAAACGGATTCAAGGGCTATCTCGATAAACTAGGTTATTGAGTGCAATTGGTTACATCAGTGGTTTTCACACAGGCTTACTTAGCCTCCTAAGTCCTAAACCACTTAAAATCACATTTTTATTATTATTATTATTATTATTATTATTATTATTATTATTATCCTATTTATCGAACGATTCTTAATTATCTAGCATTTTTGTTGACGATGCTTTCACGAACATCGATATTCTTAGTTTTTTTCAGTTCTACATTTGTTAAAAATTGCGTTATAACATTTGTTCTAACACAAATCAATTTAGAAATAACTTTTAGTTTGAGTGATTAATTTAATGCAGGGAGTCACTTGGGAGGGGCAGGGGCGTTTCCCCAAGGAGATGGAGAAGTAATTAAGAATGTATTAAATAAATTCATTAATGTGAAATGTGCAAAAATGAAAAAAATTGCAAAAATGTCAAAAATTTACAAATTTGCCAAAATTTGGCCCAAAATTGCCCACAGTTTGCCAAAAATTACCTAAAATTGGCCAAAAATCCCCCAGAAAAGTGTGAAATGAAGCTACTGATTTAATTACCCCTGCACAATTTGTATACCGTCCCTAGCAAATGAATGCAAATGATTCAATTAATGTACTGCATTATAAGAAAACCCATTTGTTTGAAATGTTGCCCTTTTATTGATTCGTAGTACTGTTCAATATATTGCCGGCTAACTGCATTAAATTGAAAATTACCTTGTGTAGTTTTGACAACCGAATGCTGTTGAACTTTTCGAATGACCAGAAACAATTTCAGATTTGCGGCAATGATAAGCATCGAAGGTATCAAAAACCCGACTGGAACACTAACCAGAAATGACCTGATTTTGGTTCTGAATACGTAAAATACTCTCTCGTTGAAATAGAAGTCGGGAAATATCGCAACCGTCAGCAGAGCCATACAGAAACTCAACGCCCACACGAGACCCAGTAGACTGCCTAGTCGTCGTTCTGACAGAATCGCCCAATGGTTCAAGGGATAGATGACCTTGACACATTTGGCGAGAGAGATGACCGCCAGATGCCAGGTGCTGGAGATTCCGAACAGAGAGGCAGAGAACACCTGTAGAAGTAAACACCTGCGCAGGTCTGCACCGTCGATCCCAGACACAACAGCGAAGACGATCGGTCCAATGGCGAAGATGCCAGAACCGAGGTCGCAGAAGGACAGAGAGACTATCGCCTTGTAGACGTAATCTTCTCGAAGTTTTCTGCTCTTCGCCATCAGAACGACCGTCAATACGTTGACGAAAACGACGCAGAAAGATATCGCACCGGGCACTAGAATCAGAGCTTTCGGCGTTGACATGATGTTGCCGAATATTGACAGATTGATTGACCAATACCATATGCTAACAGCGGACGATGGATTACTTAATGTCTCTATCTTACATTAGCGTCGCTAGCCCCATTTATAAGCACCTATGTGAGCAAGTAGGCTTAACACTGTCCTTAAATGGACGTCTGAGGTTCCTGATATAACGACATGTAGTCACGTGACCTGATGCAACGGGTAAGGCTTAGCGGCGCAGATACAATGCGGTCGGTTGTAACTTGACGACAACAAGCCTCGCCTCACGTAGTAGCCCTGTATGCTTTCTCTTGAGTAAAAACTACATGTAGATAGTCTTCGCTAAAGGAGTTTAAATGCCTCGGAAAATTTGTTCTGAATACGGCATTTAAGCTTCCAGAAAGAATTGAAGAAAATTTTCACGCGATGATGATGATGAGGATGGTGGTGGTGGTGGTGGCGATAGTGATGATGATGATGATGATGATGATGATGATGACGATAGCGATGACGATGATGATGATGATGATGATGATGATGATGACACTTATTCTAGCAATGATAGCAGCGATAACAATTAGATTATTAGACGAAATGCTACACTTCTGTCATGTGACACTGTTTCTTCGAATCGTGTTAATAGACTTTTATGTCACTGTTACAAGATCATTTTTAAATGACTGCTTTGAAATTTTGTCGATGACAACAGCATTTAATTTCATCAGCCAGAATTTTCTCATTAAAAATCACCCTGAATGATACTTTATACTAGCCTTGTACGAATGTCATAATACATAATACTAAGGAATCGTAGTAACGTTTTTCTGAGTAATATATTCATATCAAAAAGCTATGAGAAGAACGATGCACAAATTAATTTTAAAATATCGTACCTGTGTCTGTGAAATAGCTAACTTGTGTGAAGGGTTTAATCTAGGCCGTTTCCGGTGGGGGGGGGGGGGGCATTGCCCTTCTCCGGAAATTTCAAACCCCCTGGAAATATTGACTTAGGCTACTACAGCGCATCTACTAACAGCAGCCCCTAGCTGACTTCCCCCGGCCTTGTCAGTCCTCCCCCCGGAGTCCGGAGTCTAGATTAAACACTGCTTGTGTGCACGATATCGAGAAAGAAGATCATTTGGCTTGAAAAGAACAGTCGGTGTAGTAGCCTTCGTTAGCAGAGGCGGTTCCACCGGGTTTTCGGGGGAGGGGGTTCCGTGCCCCCCTATTGAACTCCCGGCTCTCAGTTTCTTCCCATCGAGAGTGATATTCTTCAAGTATGTGCTGATTTATGAAAGATAGTTGTCCCAAGTTAGGAGTTGGCAACCCAACCCACTCCCACTTGTAAATCCTGGAGCCGCCACGACCTAAGAGCCAAAAGAGTTGATTGGACTATGAACGCTTTTCATGAGGGTTAAACTTATCTTTGAAGACTGTCAAGTCTAAGTTGTCGCCTTCTGTACGCCACGAAAACTGCCGTAAAGATATTGGCAATAATAGCACTAATTTAAAATTTAAAATTCGCTTGGTGTCACATTCAAGTCATCAGAGACGGGTTTGCAAATATAATAGAACTTACAGAATTAATTCATTGAAAATGTTAATATTTCGATAACTGAGCGACTGGTAACTTGTGGTAAGCATTGTGAGGCGTTCCCTTAATCCGGCAATAGATTCGCAATGGAGTCTCGATATGTCTCGCTAAACAGCAGTATCACCATTGAAAGTGAAATGTCACAAATAGGCCTACATGGACGCCGCAGTAGGCCTAATGATATGGCTTCTATACTTAGGGCCTATACATATAATGACATTCAAATCTTCAGAACCGATTAAACCCATATAATTTCTCTAATGAAATATAAAGTTTTCTATCTAAAGCGCATGCAGGATTTGACTGCCACTGGTTTCCGGTTGCTGATTTAAAGCCTCATGTCAGCGGATAGGCCAACTTGAATTTAAGTGACTACCTACCTCAAAATCTTTGTTGGCAATTTCTCGGTAGATATCTATATGGTTTGAGAATCATTTTATCTTATCTTTATCTTTCTCGACGACTTCTATAGCGCCGTACGCACGACGAAGGCCGAATACAAAGGCGCTTTGACATAATTTGGCATGCCGATGGCGAACGTAGGATACATATTTTAATTTTTGGAGACGTTCATCATTTTGTTGATGGCCGACATTTATTGAATTTCAAAGATGGTATTCTATTGACTCGAATGCAGAGAAACAGTTCAATATTTATCATACTTTTGTCGCAAACCTCAAGTAACAGATGCAATCTCTCGCGTATTATGGCTTTCAGGATAGTTTCAATAATTTCTTAAAACTCGCCTCGCCCATAGGCCTAAATGATTTACATGTTCAAATAAATCCTACAAAGTAGAAAGTCCATGGATCAAAGGGTGAACCGATCTACTGTAAATGTAAAATCTTTCTCATTTTCAAAATCATTTTATTCTGTCAACGTTTAGAAGTTTTTTTTCTACTGAAACATTTGGGAGCGTTCTGTATTTTTGACATGCAACGTGTAAGCCTATACGTGTAACCAAACTGTTACCTGTCGCCTTTCATCGCCTACAAAACTGAAAGTTAGTTCTACCTAAACTTCCATACCTGTCACAAATGTCAAATAAATACAAATGTTACTCCTTATATGGATTCTTAATCTCCGGTATCTTACTGTAGATAATCAACGAAATCTCATACGCGTGTTTCTCGCTCGATTCGTTTTATCAATCAAGATGTCAAACCGTCGACAGAAGTTCCGTTTTGTCATTAACAACCGACACACTTTTAAAAATGCCCTTATAACAAAAACGGCACTTGCTTCTCTTCAGCCATTTTATTAACTTCCGATTGTTCTGCTCTGTTCGTTGGAGGGGAGTCAGAGGCTGTCTTAGTTCAGCCGTCAGCTTAGGCCAGGCCGGATTAAGGTCCGAGTGGGCCTGGGGCTGAGAAGAAAAAAAGGCCGTCGCCTATACCGAAAAACTCTGACAAGCAAAAAAAGCTTATTTCCCTTCCAAAACGAGCTGACAAGCAAAAAAAAGGTTACGGAAAAACGGTGGGCCTATTTTTCATGGTGGACCTGGGGCTTCAGCTCCCTCAGCCCCCGCCTTAATATATGGCCCTGGCTTAAATTCGATCCCCGATAACTCACTCATATATGTCTAGCGTCAACCAACCAGTGAATGCGTCGATAGCTTATTCATTACTCGTTGGGGGGCGGGGGGTCAGAGGTTGTCTTAGATCAGCCGTCAGCTTAGGCCTAAATAGATTCCCGATAACTCACTCACATGTCTAGCGGTGCTGATGACCACTGTGTCATCATAATTATAAAAGCGCCGCATAATTCGAACATTTCAATGTTTAATTGTAGGCGTGGGATTATTATAGTAGAATTTGGCCAATGGCCAACCACCTAACGCCCTGCTTGTTACCTATCTCTATTCACGTCAAAATGCTAACAACGTCCTACCCACAGATCTAGACTACTGATCGGGTGCTGTAGCTTCACGTTCTCGGCCTATAGTGGATCAACCTGATTGCCAGACAGTGAGTCGAATAACACAAAACTACAGTACTAGCCTACAACAACAACAACAACAACAACAACAACAATAACAACTACTGCTGCTACTACTACTACTACTACTACTACTACTACTACTACTACTACTACTACTACTACTATTAAAGCTAATGACACTATTACTGTTACCGCTACTACAGCTAATACCACTATTATTATTACAACTACTACTATTTCTATCAATACTGTTACCACTGTTACCACTACTACTGCTATCACTGCTACTGTTGCTACCATTTCTACGTGAGAGAGTCACGCCGTAAATTTAAACACATCGTTGACAGAGTTTAATTACGTTGACACATTTATGAAATTTTCCTTTGTCTACCGACGAATACAATCGAATGTCAGGCAGTAAACGTCATCTTGTTTCATCGACTAATCCGCCTGTAAGGGATGTCGGCAGACGGGCCAAAATATTTTATGGTCTTAATTTTTACTTATTTTTTCCGGTTAAAGAAATTCTGTTTTCAAACGAATAGAACACCGTAAATTAATTATTACAAACCGCGTTTCAGTATTCGAATGAAGGTGGAAACCATGATCTTTCTGCGCACCAGTTTAAGAACCCAGGGGCGCCTGGAAAAATAGCGTACTGCTGTATATGTAAGCTTTTTAACCGAATCGGTGACGTCTTATATCAGTGTTTATTCTAGACCTTCTCTGGGGGAATTTCTCCCCCAAAGATTGAAATTACCCCTAAAATTTTTGACATTTTGGCAAGTAGTATGACCCCCATTTTATGTCCCCAAAAATGTTAAACTCTCTTTCCCCGCCCCCAATGTCTAGGTGGCTAGAATAGCCACTGGCTTACATCGACTTTTTTAAACGTTTATAAATTTCTCATATTACAATATGTCGTTCCTGTTTTCTTCAGGCCGTAAAGTCAATCAGCTTGATCGATTTAAACGTTTGTAATCGTTGTAGGGAGACAGGGAAAAATGAATAATGATCTATATTTTTCTATTGTCTGATTTTGGTCCCATTTTCCTGCAGGGTACATGCCTTCTATTTGAAAGTGCCAAATATTATACTGATTCGTGTTAGTCGAAAAATGAGTAATGAAACTAAAGGAGAGAAGGTGGTGCGCGGTGGAACGGCGGTTATCTCACTGGTCTGCCAATCTTGAAGTCTTGAAGTGCGTGGTTCAACTCCCGGCCACGTCAGAAACTTTTCGGTTGTTTCTATCCAAAGCGCCCCAGTCGACTCATCTGCGAATGAGTAGCCTACATCGGGTATTAACCCGGTGGGCGGGAAGGCGGCGAGGGAAAGGCTGGCATCCGCCCTCGTTCATCCGATACCTTATATAACTGAAGGCGCTAACCCTTCTCCGAAGGGCCCGCGCTGACCTATGGAGCAACATAAGAACCTCAAGTAACTTGAGGTTATTTTTGGACCTAAATAGAAGGTATATGTAGTCAAGTATGACAACGGTAGGCCATCTTGCTTCGAACCGCAAATGATTTGAGAAGAAAGCACCAACTATCATATCGATCAGTGTTAATCGAAACATAATTAATACATATAAACTAAAATAAATTAATGTCAATATAAAAAATATCAGGTCTAATAAAGAAGAAAGCAAGTTCTCAGTCTCTCAAACCTATATTTTTGCAATATTTTTCTTTATCTGATGCTGTTTTAGGTCATTTAAAGTAAATTTTAAATAATTTTCTCAAGAAAGTGAATTTTGGGATCTCGCATTGGAAAGTAGAGGGAACATGAACAAAGCATCGATCCAAAGTGAATTAAACTGAACTGTATTCGAGGTGGACATCATTAAACTCCTTGAACCAAACAAAAACTGCACCTCATATCGCTGTCTTCTGCACTGCCTGAAACTTGCGATAAGTCCGGAGGCTGGCGCCTGCTAACTGACCAATGTCATACATCGGTTGCCACTCTGCCACAACTGAGGTGTTCTACCTGTGATGATTTATTGCCACCCCGTAGAGATTTATCAGTTAGCAGGTGTCAGCCTCCGAGAGTAATTTCTTGTTCAGGCCCGACAATATTATATGCAGTATTTTATCTGATTCTTGTAGTAAACGTCCAAGACCGTGAAGCTTGGAGAAAGATCCGTGACCCGAGGCAACCCTCTCCTTTGGAACGCCCTTCCAGATTCAGTGACCACGACTATCAGCTTCGAGTCGTTCTCATGGAACTTTAAAACGCATTTATTTCGTATCTCGTACGAGTGCCCTTTGTAAAACGCTCTTGTCTTTGGCCTTAGCCATGCAATAGCGCTACATAAATTATCAAGTAGAATATAATAGAATAGAATAAACGGATTTCGTATACAAAAGTGAAAAGCAGAAAAACATTATCGTTATTGATTATAATAATGAATCGGTGCCCTGAAATGTTTCCATAGCAACACAACACTAAGATATGTGTGCGGGTGTTTCCGTCTTAACAGAGCTTCTGCTAACATCTGCCATCCTGTTTAATGATCATCGATTGTATGCATTGTTACTTGTGTATTGACACCTATGCAAAATACCTATTTTAGAGAGTCACAGCTCTTCCTGGACTCAGATGCTTCGCAGCTGCTGCTTCAAAAGACGTCTCCTTTACAGAATTCGTGCGTAACGAAGAGTTTTGCTTACATTACGTCAACTGCGTAAGTATTCAGCTGCAGTACTAGAGCTTCATTCATATTTGCATCACTTCTTCAATATAATTAACCTCGGCTGGGATGGAGTATCTGCTCTATTCGGTGAGATTAGAGATCTCAAAACTTGACCAGAATTTGTCACTAAATACTGTAATAACCATGCATGAGCTGTCATTCAGAAGTTATGCCGTTGATGCTGAACATACAACAAGTATATACTTTGACCTAGTTGCATATTATTTTAAGAGAAATATTGTGTTGAGGTACAGTAGTAGTAAACAGCTGCTTAGGGTGTTTCTCAATGGCTACCGGTCAAACCGAGGCAAATGATAGGTACAGAAAAGAATAACTGGTATAGGGTAAATTAGGCGATGGCCCTTCATCCTCTCCCTCCCTTTTAAATGGTTCAACGGTCAAGCAGGAACATATTGATCGGAACTGTTCCTTTGCCCTTTTATTGTGTTTTAGAACGATCACGTGATGTGGCTGTTGTGGGCAATGAATTTGCTAATAAACCCATATTATTGAGTAGAATTAAGTACAAATGACTTTGCATAATCAAGCCTATCCACGTTAGCATAATTTTTAACAATCGCTTTTTATCATTTGTCCAACTGAATATATTGATATCTCCATTGATGGTACCTCTGGGAGGGATAAAGGTGAAAACTGCGTGAACTGCATTCAAGAAAAAATTATGTTATGCGATGCTAATAGCTTTTAACATTTTCAGGGGGAAAATCTTAAATATTTTGTCAACAAAATCCTAGTTACTCGCAATTGCATTATACAATATGCTTATTGCTATTGATTACCGTATGTCTAATGGGTTTGCACCATTATCTCCGATTAGAATACAAAGTTACAAACTGTCTAGCTTAATTGGCAGCTGTAACAGAAACACGGTCTGGGAATTCTCTCGATGGCAATTCGGTTGTTCTTCATACGGTGCGCATTCCAGCGCAAGCCAGCGCATTCGTCGTTGCACGACTTCTTCTTCTTCTTCTTCTTCTTCTTCTTCTTCTTCTTCTTCTTCTTCAGGTGTCGTGTATTTTTACGTTGACGACTATGAACTTCCATTTCTATCTGTTGTGTGCTGATTGTATGAGTTCTAATTCTGTAGTAACCCCCCTTTATACATCAGTCAGTAAGCTGCTGATATACGTCATTCTTTGTCTTCCTCTTGATCTTTTGCCTTCGACTTTTCCAGTAGTTATCAGGTTTTCTATGCCTTTCTTCCTCATTATATGTCCAAAAATTGAAGTTGTTTTTTACGCATTGTAGATAGCAATTTTCTTTGTGTACCTGCCTGACTAGCATGTATTAATTTATTACTTACCCTCTACAGCTGTGCAGTTTTCTGACGACAGATGCTTGCGTTTTTTCCGCTCGTCAACCAGTCCGCAATCCAGACGATCCTGTTTGAACATCCCTATTTCGAAATTAATTAATCAATCGAGCGCTTAAAATTTCATTTAAACATCAACTCGAACTGAATTTAAAACATTTTGGTTACAAGAGATAATAATTACTGAGAAAGCTTGTAGGCTGTCGTTGTTGCTAAAGATTGTCTCTGAAGAATTTTTTATTCCCTCCTAATTTCCACATCTGAATTTGTGTCGGCCATCTTGAAATTATTTCGAAGATAAATTATTGTCGAAACCTGATAACAATGGTAAAATTCAATTCAAATTCGAATTAGTTTTTTTTCGAATGAAGCAGAAGGATTCGAAATTCAATGGTCTAACTACAGTAGCTCCGCCTTCTCAATTTGCTTGTTGATATTATAAGTGTCTATTTATAAGTATGATGATTAATTGTGTCTGTGGGGATAGAATATTTTAGGTTTAGACCTATTTTGAGTTGATTGCAAATCCTAAAAGAGGATTATGTTAGCAGACTGTTGTTGACATTCAAAACACTGATGTAACTGAAATCTAATTTGCAATTTAGTTTCACATCTATGCCTCCGTTGCCACTTACTGAAGGATTAGAAATTCGATAATCCAACTTGCTTCGCCTTTTCAACCTGCTTGTTGATACGTATTATAATTGGCTATTTATACGATGCGCATTGTGGCTCTGAGGAGAAGGCATAAGATTTTAGGCGTATTTTGAGTTTTCTGAAAATTCTGAAAGAGGATTATATTTATACTAGGTGTTTACCCGTCAAAAATGACGGGGGAGATTGGCTGTTTTACCACCCGATTTTGCGCAAATGCAATAGGATTTTGCGCAATTAATTTCCCTAATTCGCCGCCTTTTCCTTCAACCGAGTTTTTTTTGCAAAAGATCAAAATTACGCCCATTCGCGTGAATTTTCTGAAACTTGATAGTCAAGGTAAGTGTACTGATTTGGCAGTGTTGAACGATATGCAGTGCTTGATTCTCTTGTTTGCTGTGCTGCTTTTGCACGCCAAGCAACAGCCTGCTACTCGTTCTCACTTGATTGTCGGAAAGCTCGTGAACGCTGGACTTTTATGCGCGGAGGGTTAGAAAGAGGAATAAAATAGCTAAACAATGGTGCAAACCTCATCTTCTTAGCTCTTACATAGCCTGAGATATAGCAAATTCACAAAAATGGAAACTTTCTCAGAATTCAAAACTTTCGCGAAATTCACCGATAATACTTATGTTCAAACATTGGGGTCATCGGGTTAGAATTGATAGATCTTTGCCAAATGTCAACCGATTTTCAAACTTTTTGGTTTATTTTGTTCCTCTGACATCCCTTTCCAACTTTGCCGCTGACCAAAGTGGGGTTACCGCTGAAAATATTTTGCTAGGGGGCTTTGAAATGTTTTTTGGGGAGAGGGTGATATTTTAGGCCGTAAAGTGGACTCTACTCCCAATTTTTTTGTTTTGCACGGACGGTTAGAAAGAGGAATAAACGATCTAAACAATGGTGCAAACCTCATCTTTTTAGCTCCTACATAGCCTGAGATATAGCAAATTTAAAACGTTACAGAAATCATTTCTGAAGAACGCTTTTCCAAAAATTAAATCCCCAGTACGGTGACGGCGTCTGAAAATTTAATCCCCACTTGAGGGGTTAAATTTAAAAAAATAGGGTTTGAGGTTAGGAAGGAGTAAATATATATAATAACGGGGGCAGGGCATTGGGAGAGGGAAGGGAGATTTGGGAGGAGGAAAGTGGGTTGTACGGGTTTTCGGAGCAGCGTTGTGTAGGTTTGGGAACGGGGTTTGGGGCCGGTGGGGTAGGGCGGAGCGGTGATGGGTTGGGGCCGGGGCGATTGGGAGAGAGATGGAGAAAGGTACGGGGGTTAGGAGAGGGGTGAGGAGAGAGAAAGGAACGGGGGTTTGGGGCCTGTCGGGCATGGTGGGGCGGGTATGGGTTGGGGCCGGGCGATTGGGAGAGGGATGGTGAGAGGAAAAAGGGATGGGGAGAGGGAAGGGAACGGGGGTTTGGGCCGGAATGGGTTGGGGCCGGGGCGATTGGGAGAGGGATGGGAGAGGGAAGGGGATGGGGAAAGGGAAGGGGAAAGGGGGTTTGGGGCCTGGGCGATTGGGAGAGAGATGGGGAGAGGGATGGGGAAAGGGAAGGGAAAGG